>OZ023263.1:145913214-146513214 GCA_964006375.1 Tillus elongatus | reverse complement strand
TTTTGTTTAAAATGTGAGCAACTGAAAGTAAAAATTAGGAACCGACATTTAAATGATAATCCTAAACGGATAGTAAGGGTTGAGTTGATAGTATACAAAAGGCGAGCTAATAAGTTTTTCCAGAAAGCCGATCAAACTAAAATTTTGTGCCAAGAGAATGATAACATTTTTGGGATAACTATAGATTATATGCAAAATTTACCTCTTCCACATAACACTGTTCAAGAAGTATTCTACTCACGACAACTCTGGATCTACGAATTTTGTATACATAGTTTAAAAATCAAAAAGCAGTATTTTAGTCATATCAAGAAGGACAAGCTTGTAAAGTACTAAATGACATATGTACTTTTTGACACATTATATAGAGCATTATATCTCCGACTGTATCTATTCCCTGATGGATGTCCTGACCAAAACCGGAACCATAGAGTTGTCTGCTTTCTTATGATCTTGTAGCTCCTGGCCGTTTCACAAAAATCCACAATTTTTCCCATAAGAGGGCATTATTTCAATGCATGTGATCGCGACTTTGACATTATCAAGAAAAAAAAGAATGCAAGACAGAGTTTACACCTATGATGACTATGTACAGCTAATACACAAATCATCAGCAAATAATAAATGTACAGTTGTTAAGATGAAAAATGGAGACATTATTGAGTTTAAGAAATGGTGGCCCAATTTTTATAAAAAATACTGTACTTTTTAAACGAGTCATTCTAAACACGTACCAAAGGAAGAGAAAATCTCATTGAAAATAGGAGAAAGCTTCTATTTTATATACCCTTTCTCGGACCCTGGAGCTCTTCTTCTACAGGCATATATCGACGGCCTTGTTAGTGAAGATTTTTTTCCTGCCAAACCACGACACCTTCGTCCATAATTGCCTACAGTAATAACCTATAGAGCCTATACTGATAAGCTTCCCATTAACAAAAAGAAAATGGATAACATCAGGAGTCTTCTGTGTACATACCTGAAAACAAAATAAAGTTTTATAACGAAATGATTTGGTGGCCACTAACAGATGCAGAAGAATGCCATGAAGAAGATTTTTGAGGTTCCTTTATATATTTTGTTTCCAATATTATGTTATGTTGGAAAAGGGAACAACTGATAAAAGTTTTTTAAATAGCATATTTGACAAAATGATGATTATGGTGAGCATAAAAAACATTAGTAATACAAAGTGTTAAATGATTAGAAAAATTATGTTACTTAGAGCTTATCTTGGATTCTATAAATTAGTTTGTTGTGTATCCTGTAAAATTATGATTTATGGACATGTTGCCTCTTTCAAGTAACCGATTGAATTGCAGTCTGTTGATGAATAGTAGTCTAGTAGAGAGAGTGAACGATTTCCGATATCTGGGACGACTGTTTTCAAACGACGGAAGAATAGATGATGAAACCCAAACAAGAGTAAACGGGGATGGAGGTACTGAGAGCAATAACTACTGTAGCTAGGAGCAAATGTATCTCTTAAGAGGTCAATGTGGATGTAGATAACAGCGCACTGATCCCGGCTGTGCTATACGGGTGTAAAAGTTTAGTTTATCAGGCAAAGCAAGTAATAAAATTAAATACTGTTGAAACGGACTACCTGAGACGACTGACGGATAAAACAGGGAGGGATAAAGTTAGAAGTCAGTAAATTCTAAACAAACGTAATATGGAAAAGTCTATTATTGGTAATAATGAGAACAGAGTGCGTAAATGGTTTGGACACATATAAATTAGGGATGGAGAGCATTTAGTTGGTGAGAGACGCTATGGAAGGCACCTGGAGGCTTGTGCTGATGTCGTGGGCGATATAATAAAAAAGAAATAGGTCAGTATTTTACGTAAAAGAAGCGAAAATACCAAGCCAGGACAGATGGATATCAAGAAATATTGTTAGAAAATCGCAAAGGTTCCTACGCTTTTATGGGAATGGCTTGACGGGTAGTAATGGTAGCAGTACTCTATCACAAATTCGAAAAGACCTTAAGTTGTAAACTAACAAAAAGACACACCAGTCATAGTTTTGAAACATAAAAACAAAACAAATAGTTCTAAACTGGTTGGATGTAAAGGTAGAGCAGATAGGACATGGTTATCCATATAGGAGTTGCATTTTTCTTGATCCGTGATGTATGGTCGTCAGATATAATGTGGACAATTTCTTTAGGGATGAATTGCACGCATAATCTTATGTAAGTGGAGGCTGTTTAAAAAATAGGATTGCTTAAAACCTTTTTGCTAGTTGGAGAAAAATAGAGGAGTTCGAAACACTGGTTACGCCTGAAAGGCATTTTTTAGCTAATAAGTTGAAAATTAATTTAAGAAACTGTGTCATTTATAGCAATTACGATAGTTGTTATAATTATAACGATAGCTAAGTCAACTATAGTCTTTGCCTTCAGCTATTATCAACTTTATACCGCCTTTGTACACACGTAGTTTTAATCTATTTTTCAAGTTGTATTTTGATATTAAAATTACCCATTTGATCATAACCTTACTGCAATACTATTACTAATATTACAATAATAAAATAATTACATCCTACATCATGTTAATAGCAAAATATTCAATTAAAATCTAGGGATTGGAATTCCTAACAAAATGAATCTGAAAGTTCAGCATGTAAGGAATAAATAAACCTAGTCCACACGTGCAATTATATGAATCAAGCTGATCTCCTATTTATGGTAAGTATAACATTAGATGTAGTTAGGATAACAAAGCTGCTAGAGCATTAACACAATATAATATTATTATAACAGTTAATAAAATCACTCTTATATACACCTCGGTTCGAGCTTCCTTATTGAATAAATGATAAACTGTATCGCTTTTATACAACCTAGTACACAACGCAGACGTATTTCTTCAGTTTTACTGGTACTTACGCAAATGTGCTTAAATGCAATAAAGTTTTATTGCACCTATCCAAACTATTGCTCATAATTATATTTTATATTACAGGATTACCTTTCGCAGCACTATATTATGTTAGATAGACTCTATTATAAAATCCAATATATGCTCACTTCTAGGGATGTGAAAAACTATGGGAACTCTTAATTTATCGGTCAGTAATATGCAGAAATCACATTTGAGAACAGTAGTTAGTGATAGCAAATTAACGATATTGATTACTTGCTGCCACAACATTCATTGAAAGACAAATAAATACACATTTTCGTAATAATACATTTTAGTTAATTTTCTTAAACAAAATTCACTAATGAGGAGATCCCGACTTTTGAATTTTGAAAAAATTTCTTCAAATGAGCGCTAATTAGGCCCCCCAGAACACGTATCCGGGGTCAGTTTCAATTTTTATATGTTTATATATATATATATATATATATATATATATATATATATATATATATATATATATATATATATATATATATATATATTTATATATATATATATATATATATATATATATATATATATATATATATATATATATATATATATATATATATATATACACCGATAACTCAAAAAATTATGGGCCGATTTTGATTAAATTTGGTGAGTACCTTCCCTTTACAAATGGCTTGGACAAGTTCGTTATCCAGGAAAATCGGCCCAGGTTTTCCTGGAAAATTTTGTGTTTCCTTTCGAAAAAAATTGTAAAAAATTTATATCTCCAAAATTAACAAAGTAAGAGCAACCAAATTTGGCACGAGGGTTTATATTATTATACGTAAGCTACCTACCAGCTCTGTAGATTAGAAGCCAAAAAAGTTATAGGCATTTAAATAAAAAATTATTGGGATTTTCCTCAAAATGTCAAAGTTGCGATTTAAAACGTCAAAAATTGGCAACATTTAGGCAAAGAACTTAAATCTAGTACGGGCTATCGAAAGAAAATGTCTCAAGAATGATGTTTTACAAACCCTGATGTCTTAGTTTCAACCGTCATTGTCTTTCATTTTACTAAAATGTTTCCAGAAAATTCATTTAAAATAGACCCTTTCTCTGATGCTTGGCAGTAGCCTTAGCTATAGAGTTTATCGTTTAATGGTATATAATTTTTGTCGAATTTTCGTAAAAAACCAATAAAGCTCAATATATCCGTTATTATACAAGATATGAAATTTTTTTATATATTAATTATAGGGTGTCTTGAGCTACATCTTAAAAAATATTTCTGCAATCATAGGGTGGCCCATAAGTCGTTGGTGATACAAATTTTCTTATTTTTTTAATCAAACACGCCTTATGTTATTGCGTTTTTGCATTTTCCATCGAAATATAATGCATGTTTGTAAGAAAAGCAATTCTGGATGCAGCAAGTGCGTTATGGTAGCGAATTTTGATCAAATGCTTCATATTTGAATAGCCCAATTTGCTATTAACCTATAAGGTTGACCAAGAAACGAGTTTTTGTGGGAACACTTTAAGTTTACTTTTGGAAATTTTTGTACATTTTCACACAATAAAGTTATTTTTATAAAACATGGCACATTGTTTTTACTATATAGGTTATACTGGTAACCAAAATTGATGCCTGCTTTCTTAAATAAAAAGAAAACAGACATATTTGCAATAAAAACATATTTAAGAAAATTCACTACCATAACGCACTTGCTGCGTCCCGAGTTTTTTATACTAGTAGACGCTTATGTGAACAAGTAGTTTATACTATTTTTCTATTTAACTTTGTCTAATTTTACAAATTTTTATCAGTCTTAGACCTATGATAGACACAAATTGCTGACCACAACCGTTGAAACTACTACCACTTGTCTATTGTTGGGGAAAGGGGGTGTAAAAAAGCACATAATAAACGCTTTGGCTAGTATGGCACACTGATGAGCTCTAATAAGAACAAAGCCTACATGCGCCCTCACTATGGCTAAAAGGCATCTGAAAAACATTTTAATATAAACAATACTTTGATATCAAACATTAAAATAAAATATTATACAAAAAAATCCCAATACAGATGCTACTTTTCTGTCTTCTCTTTTCTTCAACCGCCGCCTTACAGCGAAACAGAGAACACACTCTCCCTGTGTATTTAGTTTCAGACGGTTTCACCAAATAAAGGCAACAACAGTTAATGAATTTTTTTTATATATTGCCATTCATAAAACTATGTATATAATATTTCCAGTTTCTTTCCACAATTTCTATAAGTGAAATAAAGAAATTTGAGTCTTAACAAATTACGCAGGGTGTTAACAAATGTGTCACAAACTTTGAAACAACAGCCAAAATATGCAGAAAATTATCTTAATGAACATGGGTCTGCAAATAGTGTTACGAAGATACGTGACGTGTCATCCCTCAATTTTGTAATGGTCGTAGTAGGAGTCATGTGGTAGCTCGTTGAAGAGAGCTTTTGATTCTCTATATATTGCTTTTTTACTTATGAAATTCGGTCGGACGTTTCAAATATCACCAATGCATCTCCCGGAAAATGCTTAATGCTTGAGTTAAGCCTCACCAGTGTACATTGCAGGGTAAAATGTTGTTAAAGGCCATGCAATCAAAATCTTGAGAACGCAAACGAAAGAGCACGTAAATTCAATAACCTGCGTCCCGATAGGCGTGTTCGTCATAAATACGTGTCAGAGTTGCCACCAAGTTCCATGAAACTGAATCAGTGGCTAATAACAAACGGGGTCTTGAACCAAAATTTCCTATGGTGAATGAAGCCTGTGATAGGTCAAGTTAGTGCAGATCCAGTTAGTGCAGATCCAACATTAAGTTCACGTAAATTTGTTGATATTACTAATTTACGTAGAACGACAATCAGTGGCGATTTCTCCTAGTGAACTAGGTGTGCGCCACACACCCTAAAATATAATTAAAATGTGCACAGTTAAATATGTTTTATTTCTTTTTCCCTTAGTCTTAATACACTACATATTTTATGACAATCGATTTAATTTACTTATTTGATTTCATAAATAGTCGGTTAATAGTGACTTGGAATGAAGTAGGTACCACGTCTTCATTCAGAGAATATGAGTAGGTCAATAGCAACTGGTAACGAATTCGGGTTAGGTGTGCGTTGATAATTGCGAACACTTCAGTCGATAGAGCTGTATTGGTATACAATACAGTCCCCCACCAATGTGTTTAAAATAGTGAGGAAAATACCATTGCTTTTAACACTGCAGTGAGCGGTAAAAATACCGCTTAAGACAAATGAATGGAACGCCGGTCTAACAAACGTTGTGATAGCATTATTTACAAACATTACGACTGCGCTTACACAGACCACAGTATTCTAGAATCAAAGACTATAATACATTTTAGTAAATTTTCGTAGAAAAAATTCACTAATGGGGAGATCTCGACTTTTGAATTTTGAAAAATTGTTTGCAAATGAGCGCGAACTAGGATCCCTAGAACCCCTAGAACTCATATCCGGGGTCAGTTTCAATTTTTATATGTTTATATATATATATATATATATATATATATATATATATATATATATATATATATATATATATATATATATATATATATATATATATATATATATATATATATATATATATAAATAAATAATGTTTTTGTTAAAAAAATATGTAGAATTTAATTTGAGTCAAGTTTTAAAATATAGAAATTTTTGATTAAAATGAAGAAACTGATTTCAAGTACCATCCATATTTCTAGAAATTGTAATGGTACATAATGAGGTGATGTAATTTTGGAGATTAGAAATCAGATGAGAGAACTTTAGAACAATTGACATTTAGATTAAAATTTAGTCAAAATTGCATCATTTGCAGCCACAAGTTTAGACTTCTTTGTAAGATGCTTTGTACTATTTATATAACAATAAACTATATATATATATATATATATATATATATATATGTACATTTAGTGTTAATAATTTTTAAAACCACCACTAACAGCAACTCGTTACCGCACACCCGAAAATTTTGGTCAGGAGACGCCACTGACGACAATTCAACAAATTCTTAAAAAATTAAAGTTTCATCTATATAAAATCGAGCTAGTTTAGGAATTAAATGAAGATGATTACGATCGGTGCTTAGAATTTTGTGAAAATATTTCTCAAAAAATAATTGAAAACAAGCAATTTCTTTTAAACACTTGTTTCTCCGACAAAAGTTCTTTTTGCTGAATGGTATTGTAAATCGTTATAATTGCCGGTTCTGGTCAGATGAAAACCCTCGTGTTTTCAATGAAGTCCAAAAGCAAACTCCAAAAAAACATCAATGTTTGGGCCGGTATTTTTGGTGATCACACAATTGGACCAATTTAATAGCCGCCACTTTGACAGGAGAACGGTATTTTGAAATATTAGAAGACTTAGTTTACCCTATACTAATTGACATTGTTGAGAAAGATGAGAGATACACAAAACAACATTTATTTTTCCAACATGATGGTGCTCTACCACAGGGAGTTCTTGGATCGACACTTTCAATGGATAGGTCGAAGAGGTGCTGTAGAATTGCTAGCCCGATCTACAGACCTGTCCCCTTTAGACTTTTTGTGGGTGCATTTAAAATCAAAAGTTTATGCTACCGAGAGCGATTCATTGGCAGAGTTACGTCAGCGTATTATTGATGAATGCCGGAGAATTACTCCTGAAATGCTTACAAATGTTAGGCAAAAATTTGAACAAAATTTATACAATTGTATGAAAGTTGGTGCTCAATTTAAATATTTGTTGGATTAAAGGTTAGTTCGTTGGTATGTTGGTTGGTTGGTTTAATAGTATGATTGGTCCTAATTGTTTTCAACATTTACTTCAATACTATGCTAACTTTTTAAGTGAAAAGTGTTTAGTTTTTTTAATTTCTCGGGAAATTCGTTAGTGATATTTCAAAATTCCATATCTTCTAAACTAATAGACCCAATTTAACAAAATAAAAAAGCAATGCATATGAAATGAAAAGTTCTTTTTAACGAGCTATTACATGATCCCTATTCCCATTTGAAAAAAATTGAGAGATGACACCCCCGCTTAGGAGAGTAAAGTTCCGGCTAGACTTTTAGCGGCAAAAGTTGTCCCCGCACAAGGAAACTTAACGTGTTTCATGTTTTTCTTTTATCCATAAAATTGTTTCCTGGCAGTTACCGCTTCCAGCTCGTTTTTAATGGGGGACCCTATATATATATATATATATATATATATATATATATATATATATATATATATATATATATATATATATATATATATATATATATATATATATATATATATATATATATATATATATGTGTGTGTGTGTGTGTGTGTGTGTATATATATATATATATATACATATATTGTACCATTTGTGAAGTTTTTGCTTACCTTTCTGTTTCCATAAATCGTAGTCGTCAGATGTTATGTCATATATATAGTTCTTGATTGACACTTGGCGATAAGTTCACAGTTTTCAGTTTTCACTCAATCGTCGTACATACAATCATATAATCCGCCATATCTTTGAAACCGTCCAGTCGCGGATCCAGGTTCATTGCAACTTTTCTTTGCATTTTGGGTCATACTACCCCTCTCAGAGTTTGTAATATATGATTTTTAACACTCTGTATACACAGATTTATAAATGTATTTATTTTTCGATTAATCTGTGAATAATGACTAGCTTCTAGTGTGCATTTTTAGCAAATTTTTCAAACTTTTAAAGTCTAACTATGTGGAGATATTTAACGTGGATTGTGGCAATTTTTATTAGCTATTCCATCGTAACGTATATAATATCTTTTACATTGAACAGTGACATGCTATATGGCAGAGGTGAGATAATTTAGAACAAAGGACAAATCAATTATTATAATATGCTAATCTAATTTTTTAGGTAGTAGCAAAGTAGGTGTATATAAAAACTTACTGAATAAAGATTAAGCTGGAAATCAAGCAAAGTCTTTGAATCTTGGTATTAAACCTTTCTTTAATTTAAGTGTCTACCAAGCCAGTGGTACGGCTTTAAAATAATCAAAATATAATTAGCACTTTCGAATTTGTATCTTATGAAATTTTAAATAGAAAATCATTTACATATTGTAATTGAAAAAAATTAAAATTCGCTTCCATAACGCACTTACTGTGCCAGGCCTTTCTAGCAATTTTGATTGAAAAAATTTCAAGGTAGTGGAGGTACTCACTACCAACCTAACCATTTTCGAATTTTCGAAACATTTTTTCCAAATGAGTGGAACTAGAGCCCATCATCCCGAAGTCAGTTTGTTACCTTATATATATATATATATATATATATATATATATATATATATATATATATATATATATATATATATATATATATATATATATATATAACATGGCTTGCGAAGCTTCTAAGTCACCTAGGGACTTCCAGTTTGTTTCATTACACTGGGAAGATTTTTCCGGAGGCTAAATTTGTTGGCCAGTTCTAAGACTTTTTCTTCTGAAAAATGCTATATATTTTAAACTCGTCAATATATTTTTGTGAAATGTATCTTATATAGTACCATCAAACTACAGATGCAAACAAAGTTGCAAAATTCAGTTCTGTAGAGTAATTGTAATCCAAGCTTTGCTGGAATTAAATTCAACAGAATTTGTAGATGCCACTAATTATTCCTTGCTGTTAAAAAAGGACATTACTCTGCGGTATAAAGTTCAATCGAATAAATAAAAAGGGATATATTAAAAGATTTGGTTGTCATTAGAATGTATAATCAAGAGAATGTCACACGATTTGACTTTTCATAACTAAAAAAATCCAATTCAGCTACTTAAATTTAACATATGTCAGTTTGAACAAGTCCAATTGTATGCTTGGAAGATAAGGTACGCTGCGTTATGTATTAAAAAAGGTCTGAAATTTCGCTACTATAATGCATGTGCTACGTTTCAACTTTTTAATAACTTCTGAACGGTTCGGAACTTTACAGCTCTAAAACCAGATCTAGAACAGGCATGAAAAGGAAAATTTGTTTGCTAATTGAAGAATCTGTTTAACTCTAATGAAAGGAGATAGTAATTATATTACATTAAAAAAATGGTCTTGAGGAGGTAAAGAACGAACAACAATGAGGGTAGACTAAATTTACCCAAAGTAATTAGAAATATTCAAAACTGGTTCCAATTCAGTTTATGGTAGTGTCAAAAATAGTAAATTGGTATTATTTTAAACATGTTTTGACGAAAGTTACTAAGAATATTTCTTTTTATTAAAAAAAAATTAAGTATATTTTTGTAATAGCATGGAATAACAATTTAAAATGGAGGACTTTTGTATAACTTGACATGTACCTACTTAAAAAAAATCAACAACTATGGTGGGTCGCCATTAAAATAAAAATGAATGACGTCATATATCAAATTTAGAACACACTTAATATTTTTTAACACCGCAACATGAAAGACTTTTCGCATTGCGGTGTTTAAAAAATGGCATTACTGTGTAAGTATATTGACGGGCCCGAGCATTAAAAAAGAAAACTAAAACTATTGAAAATTAAAAACTTGCACGGTGTAATCAAATAAAATAATTAAACTGGCACTAAATATGATAATTCTGAAATTCGAATAATTTAGTACAGACGTCTAATATAATATGTCAATAACTGGTTGGCGCGAGGATACATTAGGAAAAAAAATAAGCACTGTCGAGGATCAGAACACTGGAAAGCTTATTAGGTGATCTTGCACTAGATCCTCATCTTAGATCAGGCATCCTATTACAGAGAAACAATAAACATAAATAACAAACAGTACAAAAAATAATTTGCCGCTAGAATTCGGCATAATGAAATAAACTAATAGATACATGTTGATAAATTACTATATGAATTCCTTCCTTAATACATAATTAAATACATTAATGTCTTCATCGCGTGTGTCCACTAGTGGAAGAAATTGTCCCCGAGCTACAAACATAGCGAACCAGCTACTATTAACCTCATCTAACCATCGAACCAGCATCAGCTACGTATCACTGCATAAACGTGGCCAGATATGAAATATCGACAGTAATTTATACACCTAGAGCAATGCGTGATAACAAATCAACAGGCCAATTCTCTACCACAAAAGTGCACAATTTACTACCAAATTAAAACGCGAAGACGGTTTGCGGTAGTTTATATGCGTATGCTTGCTTTAATTAGTGAATAAGTTTAATTTGGCCGGTGGTAGAAAACATTTTTTTAATTATGTAAACCCATTTTGTTATAAAAAAAATTTACGATCTTTAAAGCTACAAATCTCACAAATAAGTCGTGGAATATACAGTGGCTCATCACTTTCAAGAAAAATTTTCCGATATTCCCCAAGGGACAATTAGGAATTTTGAACAATACTTTTGCGAGCTTGGACATGTAAGAAAATCTTCTAATGCACTGAGTAATGATACCTGTTTGAATGCAATGCTTGAGTTTGAGGACAAACTGTTACAACATTCGGTGTAAGCCATTCATCAAGTATTCGAATATTAAAATTAAATAAAGTATAACCCTATAAATTGATACAAACTCTGGAGCTCAAGGAAGACGATTTTGATAGCAGAACGTCTTTTTGGCAACAAATAATCGAGATGTTAGGCAACGATATTATCCAACTGGAACATAATTTGTTTTCTAATGGGTGCAGTTTTACATTTCACGGTCATGGTAATCGTTAAAATTTTCGATACTGGTCTAAAAAAGGTCACTCTGGATGAGACAAGAAGATGTGCAATACCCTGAAAAGGTTCATGTTTGGGCAGGAATATTTGGAAACCATGTTACTGGTCCCTTTTTCATTGATGACAATTTGAATGAAGATAACTATTTAGCACTGATACAAAATAATGTCTTAATAAAATCTGACTCTCAGCACTCGCCAACAAACTTAGCCTCCGGAGAGAATTTTCCAGTGTACTAAAAACCCACAGTGTCTAGGCAAGAAGCGTCACAGACCCTGTTGTACAGATATGAAGTCTGAATGTGACCCCGGATATGAGTTTTGGAGGCTGTAGTGTGTGCTAATCTGGAAAAAGGTTCGAACATTTACCTCTTTTTAATCGAAATTTTCTTTATCGAATTTCTCTAATATAAGCAAAAGCTACGTTACGAACTTTTGCAAAAAAATTATAGATTATTTTGTCGGGTATGTATAAAGTCGGTAGGTTGTACATTTGTAAAATAACATATTTATGTTGCATTATTTTTATTATATCGATTTAAATTACAATCTGACAAAAAAAATTAATATAGGTAATTCAAGATTTAATAACACATCTGTATCAAAACTTCCTAAAGAGGCTTATAAATAAATCTGAGTAACAAACAATTTTAGTATCTTTGCAATCAAGTTCTGACCACAGTGAACCACAGTTCAATTTTCATTTATGCAAAGCTATGGTGCTTTCGGATCTACCTCCAAACCAATTGCAAAATAAACTCGTTTTAGAAATTGCTGCTACATATGCACCAGATATAAGCACCAATGTAAAGAATTATGTAATTATTATTATTATTATTATTATTAATGCTTTATTGGTATATAATAATACATCATGTCCATATAAAGAAGTCAGAGACTTGTACATATATTATTTGACATAATTTAAATCGTTTTGGCCCAAATGTGTTTGACGTATGCTTTCCAAAAGTTATTAACTTCAGATTTTGACGTACGAAAATTTAATTACCTTCTTCTCCCATCTAATGTTTCAATCATTGCCTACATTTATAACAGCTTCCAACCATATCAATATTCTCTTCGGATAAAAATCTGTTCTAACCATTCCTTATTAAATACATTTTTAAATTTTAAACAGGAACTAAATTGAATTTTATGATTTAGCTAGAGCAAAAGTGACAACCAAATTTCAACTGACATTATTATTTCCAGCATACAATATATATATATATATATATATATATATATATATATATATATATATATATATATATATATATATATATATATATATATATATAAAACTATTCAAAAATAAAAACGCTAGTGGAAAGCATTTACATCAGGCCTACCGTGAACGAGGTACGGGACTAATTAAATCATAGGAGGACCTGATTAAAAAGTTTTGACAGAGGTTTGTTTATTATTATCCAAGGCACCCAAAGCAACAAATATTAATACAGTATTGAGATTTGTAAATTGGGGCATGATTAATAAGCTTTTATCTACTCAATGCTGTGCTCAGTAACCAAATTATCTATCAATATATGAATGAATTCCGACGCTACACCATATATTGTTAAAAGGGCGATAAATATTAAGGCTTTATCTCGAAATTTAATTAATTGAACTATAATTATAAGGCTTCAGGTTTCTCTCTTGTTAACAAATTAATAAAAAATGTCAAAGAAAATTCATTAAAGCACTTCTAAGGGTACAGTTTTTTAAATAGAGACTGCGGAACACCTCACTGCAACCAGACCTAGTGTTAACGCATTGGGGTACTTGGTTAGATGATGTTGCACACTACGCGTGTTACATTCCACACCAACCAACATAGGATAGAGTTACAGCCGCCAGTCATGAGAACTGCCATCTTGCAAAAATGCATAAACCATCAGCCTGCTGAGATAGCATTTCATGTGGGAACGACGGTTGGAACCTTGCAGTCCATATCACTGCACAAGTGTACAAACTGCTGAATCGGCATTTCACACAGGAACGACAGAGCTCTGCATTCCGTGGAATTAAAGACTGGAGGTGGAAACACGTAGCTGAGTGATGGTAGTGAGACAGTAGAGAAACATTATTAGTTTAGTTGTCTTATTGTTAAGTTCACTTTTAATATTTTGTAACAGTAGTTCTATATTTCCATGTAATAATAATTAATAAATATTTTTTTATTCAATTGATCTAAATCAATCAATTTACTGGCGCAGTCGGTAGGATTTGTCGATACGGTGAAACAAAAATCGTGGAACCGTTCTGTCTTAACAGTTAAATCGACAGAGGAAAAAGTTGAACATTCCGGTGATAGGGACAAGCATCGCTCTTACGTATTGGAAATCAACCAAAGCAAACCTGGGGGAAGAACACACATCGTCCGAACCTAAAGGCCAAGCAGAAGAAGATGTACCTAGTAGCAACGCTAATTCTGTAAGTTTTGCTCACAATCCTTTCTTTTACTTATATATTTTAAGTGATTCTCGATTTAGTATTTATTTTATTGCTATATTTTTCTTTGTGTGCTTAAAAACAGTTAAAATATAATAAATATTAATGAGTTTTGATGATATTGATACCTTAGTTGGACAATTTTTAAATTTACAAGGCCCAGATCAATCAATAATTGACGAAAGTGTAACAATGACACAAAACAGACCAGACATGGCACTTTTAAGATACCAGGCAGACAACATACCTCTGTTTGATGGCAATTTCAGGCAATTAAATAGGTTTTTGCAATCATGTGAACATTTCTTAAAAAAAATTCAGAATAGAAATAATTTAGATGACCCCATAAATGCTAGCTTAATCGATACAATTTTAAATAAATTAACAAGCAGAGCCGCCGACTTGATATGTTCAAGATTTGGAATCACATCTTGGGATTCCATTAAAAATAGTCTTGTTTTGTCATTTTCTGATCAGCGAAGCATAGATTGTTTGATCCAGGACTTAATATATATGAGACCCTTAAAAAATGAGCAACCTTTAGACTTTGGTATAAGAATACAAGACGCTAGAAGTTTACTTTTGTCTAAATTAAACCAATGTATTCAAGACGAAAATGAAAAGAGAATAAAAATAATTCATCATGATGACTTTGCACTCAAAACGTTCATAAGTGGTCTTCCATATAATCTGCAGCTTATAGTCAGATTAAAGTACCCATCTTCTCTAGAACAGGCCATGTCGTTTATTACGGAAGAACTTAATTTTAAAATTTTTAGCAATAATAATAATAGTAACACATCTTACTCTCAGTCTGCGTATAAACCTATCCAAAAACCCTCATTCAACCCCTCAAAAATGCACCCGAACACTTCATACGTACCTAATTTCCCGGTACAGTATAATCATCCTAATTTCACCCCATATGGTTACACCAAATTTCAGCAATCACCAAAACCACAAATGCCATATTTATCACACACCCCATTTACACTAACATTCGGTCAAAATACCTATCAGCCAAGACCCAGTTCACAAATTATTAACAGGCAATTTCAAAATTTTTCTAAACCCAATTTAAATAATAACCATTGGCAACCAGGAAATAGATTACCTTCTCAACAACACTCTAGATTCGCAAATCAGCGAACTAGTGCCATTCTAAGGAATCAAAACCAAAACCAAAATAGATATGCACCGAAGCCAATGGATACTTCATCTGGGAATTATATTAGACCGAAAACAGCATTCGTATCTGAGGAACTTTTCAATCAAAAAATTAATGAACATCCCTTTCCAACTGGCGAAAACACAAATACCAATCAAAACTATTACGAAACCTTTGATACGTTTAATATGCCACAATATCCCCAAGACTTGGAACACAATCCATTGCCAGATTTTGATCAGTTACTAAATGTACCAAGCGAATACCCTGAACATTGCTATTATCAAAACGAAACTCACCCTCAATACAATGAAACATCTCCTAACGATGAAAATTTTCAGGTGATCAAGTCTCTACCAAATCAGAGATAATATACATAAATAATATACACGCAAGGTTACTATATGTCAATATTCCCGAAATTAGGGCGAAATTCCTTATTGATACTGGTAGCACTAGAAGTTTAATAAAACCATCATTAGCAAAACAATATTATGCTAAGTGTGTAAAACACGAAGTTTTCAATATACAAACACCTCACGGCATTACTTTTCACAATGAAACAGCTGATACACCCATATTTAAAAATTTTAAAGCACCTGGCCAACATAAGTTTTACCTTTTCGATTTTTCTGATAATTATGATGGTCTTATTGGAACCGACCTTTTAAGATCCTTAAAAGCTAACATTGACCTAAATGCCCTTAAAATAATTACACCAAATGCTATTGTGCCGATTGTTTATGATATTTTCCAAGGGAATAACAAAAATACAAATAACACAAATTTTAAACCCATTAGATACGTCATTCCGGCTAGAACACAGCAAAAAATTAAAATACCAGTAAATTGTCAATCCGGAACAGGCATCCTTAAATATACTAACTTTGGCTGTAATGTTGAAATGCCACAAGCTATTGTAACAATTGAAAACTATTTTGCAACAACTACATTTACTAACCCTAAAGAAAATCCTGTAAAAATTATCATATATGAACCGCTAGAAATTGAAATAATAAACGTGAATGAAATTAATTTTATTGAAAAAATGGAAACGGATGAACCATATAATATAGATTACGATAACATCTAAATCTTAGGCAAATATTTAGTAGACTAAGGGAAGCAAATTTTAAAGTCCAATTGGAAAAATCAGAATTTTTAAAAAAAGAAGTGGCTTACCTGGGCCATGTTATTACACCTGCAGGGGTTAAACCAAATGCGGATAAAATCGAAGCATAAAAATATTTCCAATTCCCAAGACTCAGAAAGAAATAAAATCATTTTTAGATCTTCTCGGTTATTACAGGAAATTTATTAAAGATTTTGCGAAAGTTACTAAACCCATGACGGTTTGCTTAAAAAAGAATAACAAAGTCATTCACAGTCCAGAGTTTATTAAATCTTTCGAGATTTGTAAAAACTTGCTAATAAACAGCCCAATACTTCAATATCCAGATTTCTCAAAGCCGTTTATCCTTACGACGGATGCTAGTAACTTTGCTCTGGGGGCGGTCTTGTCTCAGGGAGAAATACCCTACGATAAACCAATAGCATATGCCTCTAGAACATTGAACGAGTCTGAAAATAAATACTCAACAATAGAAAAAGAACTGTTAGCCATAGTGTGGGCATGCAAGTATTTTAGACCCTACTTGTTTGGACGTAAATTCAAAATTTATACTGATCACAGACAATTAGTTGGGCTCTATAACCTAAAAGAACCCAATTCAAAATTAGTTAGGTGGCGGTTACGGTTGGAAGAGTTTGACTATGAAATAGTTTATAAAAAGGGAAAACAGAACACCAATGCCGATGCTCTATCCCGAATTCAAATCAATGCAATAGAGAATGAAAGTATAATAGGTAATCCAGGTCAGGTAAATCAAGACATTGCCGAATTTTTTCAAAATTCGACGGAAAATAGTTACACAAACCCTCAACCATCAACGAACCGAAACTTAGAATACACAGATATAAGCTCTAGACCCTCTACTAGCCGACAAACAAAGGACAAAATCTTAATAATTTCAGACGTCTTTTTAAGACCTGCGGACAATCTAAATAACAATCAAACAGAAAGAACAGAGGAACCGCCAAGACACACAAATAATCAAAATTCTTTTGAAACAGTACACACGGTAGGCGGAAATGATAACTTCAATAACGGCATTCCAATTCTTGATGAAATAATTAACAATAAAAACAATCAAATAATTATTGCAAACAACCCCCACAATCAAATAGATGTTAAAACAGAAAGTTTTTATAATCATAAAATTACACATATTAAAATCCCTAAGTCAAATAAGCAACTCATTCTAGAATTCCTTAGATCTTACACTTGTGAAGAGAAAACCTTTCATTTATACTTCTATGACAAATCCATGTATCCCGTATTTAACCAGACCTATATGGAGCACTTTAGTCGTAGTAACTCGAAAATGATAATGTGCACCAAAATGGTAAATACCATTAAAGAAGAAGGCGAACAGATACTAATGATTAAATATCAACATGAAGGTAAGGCTAACCACCGCGGCATATCTGAAACTTTAGAAAAACTAAAAAGAAATTATTACTGGCCAAATATGAAAAAAGGTGTTAGTGACTATATAAATAACTGCATAATTTGTAACGAAACAAAGTATAATAGAAACCCACCATATGTCCCATTGTTATTAACTGAAACTGTAGGTAAACCTTTCGAATTAATACATGTCGATATATTTAAATTTGACAATCAACAATTTTTGACAATAATAGATGCCTTTAGTAGACTAGGTCAGGCTATAGATATAGAAAGCAGAAACGCCATAGAAATATGTGAGTCCTTAATAACATACTTTTCATTTTACGGTACGCCCCCACGGATAATCTCTGATTCCGGAACTGAATTTAAGAACCTAATGGTACAAGAGCTGTTAAAATTACACAAAATAAATATTCACTTTACGACTCCAGCCCACCACGAATCAAACGGCCTAGTCGAAAGATTTCACTCGACTCTGCTGGAACATTTAAGAATATTAAGAGAAATACACAAAAATAAAAATGTTCGAACTCTTATGAAGTACGCGGTAATTGCGTACAACAATTCAATACATTCTTCAACTAAATATACCCCTTTAGAACTTACCCTAGGACACACCAATGCAAGGGATCCCTCAGATCTGATAAAAGATAATTTCTTTAACGAGTACATTTTAAATCATAAGAACAAAATTGAAAACTTATACAAATCGATAAACCAAAATCAAATCAGCAATAAGCAAAAAATACTAGACTCCAGAAATCACTTGAGGCCGGAAACCTATCAGTTTACATTAGGACAAACAGTTTATGAAAAATTGGGAAGGCGAAACAAGAAGGAAAATAAATTTAAAGGGCCATTTACTATTATAGAAATTGTAGAAAATAATAAGCCGAAAATTAAAGATAGTAATAACAAAATTCAAACTGTCCACTTTCAAGAACTAAAACCAACTTCGGTTGTTACAGGTGGGGAACAGTGACAGTCTGTGACATTACTACCCCCAAGTTTCATCACCTCAACGATTATCCTGGCCTCCTACCTCTAAAACTAGGTTCAGCACAAAATATTATAGATCACTGGTCATTTATACAAATATTTGACATCACCAGTATTTTAAAGGAATTTAAAGAGCTTCAACAAAATTTTCTAAGACTAAAATTTGCTATAGAGAACTCTGCATCACATAAGAGAGAATTCTATAACTCTTATAATTTGGTCGTTAATCTAGAAAATAGAATAAACAGACAAATAATCCAATTAAATCCAGTCTATAAAAGAACGAAAAGAGGGCTCATTGATGGTATTGGTTCAATAATAAGGGCAATTACTGGTAATTTAGATCAAGGTGATGCCTTAAGATACGATCAAGCAATCACATCGCTTTCAGAAAGCCAGCTCAAAATTAAAACATTAATGGCAGAACAAATTACGTTACTGCAAGCCTCTATATCAAAATTTTACAATGTGACTCGGACTCTTGAACATAATCAGATCATTTTAGAATCGAGAATAGTTCAAACTGAAATGGCAATCAAAAACATCAAATTAGAAAACACTGAAACTTATAACTTTTTTCTTATTCAAATGCTCCTATCAAAAATTAGTGCCTATTACCAAACTATATACGACATATTTGAGAAAATCGAAGTAGCTATCAGTTTTGCAAAATTAAATACATTTCATAACTCAATGACTGAACCAACAGATCTCCTATCGGAAATAAAATTCGTAGAAACAAAATTAATATCAAGTAAGTTACCATTTACACCTGAGATCGAAAATATATTATTATTTGAACAGACACTAAATATTAAAGCATACAGTAAGGAAAACAAAATTGTTTTTATAATAGAAATTCCTATAGTTGAAATCGAGAATTACAATTACTATCATTTATACCCTCTACCGGTTCCAATCAATAATAACTTCCAAGTTATAATACCAAAATCCAAATACCTTCTCCTAAATGAGCAAAACTATATGTTCTCCAACCACAAATGCAAAGAAGTATCAAATCAAGAATACTTATGTCAAGAAACGAACACCATGAAAATCGAACAATCGCCACCCTGTGACGTGCAGATGCTTAAATATATGAAAAATAACACTTGCCACCCACTGCTGACTAAAGTGGAGAATACCAAGTCCAAAGATAACATACCTCTGGAAGGAACCTACCTAGTGGAAATTTACCCAAATTGCGACATATCAATCGATCAACATACCATGAGAACACATCAAGATTCACGCCATCATTTTGGAATTATGGAACTTCCCAAAGTCGATATCCAATATCAACTTAAGAGAGTAGAAGAGAAAGAAACCATCCCGATCAAACTGGACCCGATCAACTTAGAAGAAATAAATCATCTACAAACGGCTTTAGAAGAGCAAAGAAGAAACATCCAAAATCTACATGAGGGACCCATTCGTATCAACAAAATCAGCCTATGGACCATCTTATTATACATTTTAATAATCTGTATTGTTTGTTTTACTTTGTATAAGTATGTTTTAGCTAAATGGTTTTCACAAGTCAAGGAGATCGATAAGGACAAATCCAATAATCAAGATATTGTGACTTGAACATTCCATTCCACTGCATGTTCAAACTTGGGGTGGGAGATGTTACATTCCACACCAACCAACATAGGATAGAGTTACAGCCGCCAGCCATGAGAACTGCCATCTTGCAAAAATGCATAAACCCTCAGCCTGCTGAGATCGCATTTCATGTGGGAACGACGGTTGGAACCTTGCAGTCCATATCACTGCACAAGTGTACAAACTGCTGAGGCGGCATTTCACACGGGAACGACAGAGTTCTGCATTCCGTGGAATTAAAGACTGGAGGTGGAAACACGTAGCTGAGTGATGGTAGTGAGACAGTAGAGAAACATTATTAGTTTAGTCGTCTTATTGTTAAGTTCACTTTTAATATTTTGTAACAGTAGTTCTATATTTCCATGTAATAATAATTAATAAATATTTTTTTATTCAATTGATCTAAATCAATCAATTAACTCGCGCAACGTTTTAATAGCCTGTTACGGTTTACCGACACTGTATATAGATATTTAAAGGAAACATGAAAGTTGGACGCAGCAAGTGTGTTATGGTAGTGAATTTTCATAGAAATGATCTGGCATCAAATATTTTATTATAACTTTTTTTCTTGTAACATATAAATCTAAATTTTCGTGTGTAGTTTACTTTTTATATCTTAAACCTACTTACCATATTTGGTTATAATAGCTTTTTTACTTTTTGAGATACAAATTTTTTTAGAATGAAAACTCAAAATTTTCTCGGAAAACCTCATCCAATTTTTCTTGTTAACGAACGTGTCCAAGCCACTTACAAAATTAAGGTACATGCCAAATTTGATCAAAATCGGCCCATGATTTTTTGAGTTATCAGTGTGATCCATATATATATATATATATATATATATATATATATATATATATATATATATATATATATATATATATATATATATATATAAACATATAAGAATTGAAACTGGCCCCGGATATGGGTTCTAGGGGTCCTAGGTCGCGCTCATTTGCAAAATTTTTTTCAAAATTCAAAAGTCGGGATCTTTCTATTAGTGAATTTTTTCTACGAAAATTCACTAAAAAGGGCTATCAAATATCACTTAATCGAACTCACTCTGAGGCGCTGGACACATAAACAATAACACCCAATACAAAATCACTTGCACTTATAAAAACCATCGTTTGCGTAGCGTTTAGAATAGTAGCATTTTTAATATTTTAAACACATTCTTTGTTTACTGTTTTATTTGTTTATATAAAAAAAACAACGTGACTGGATAATGTCTCCTTCTAGAGTCCCCTCCAGGTTATTTAATTTGTCCTATTATATTCTCCTTTATGTTTGTTATCTGCTCAAGCTTATCAAGGTACAACGAAAACTTGAAGGTACAAAACTTTTGAGCCAATTTTATATTTATTCTCTTATCAATTATTGGGGTAACTTTCATTGTCTTTGTGGTAAATAATGAGTTGTGAATATTATTAGTTATTATTAAAAACATCTTTTCCATCTCGGCTGCTAATCTAATAAAGAAAACCCCGGTGCCTGGGTGAATCATTGATACTACAGTTAATTAAATAATAAATAATATTGCTAAGAGCAGTTTTTTCTTTGCTTTTGTCTTCTGTTCCTTCCCACTGTAATTTTGTAGCAGAAATCAAAGTCTGGTTATCGTTGAAAACTTTGATAAAGAAAATCTGACTATAAGCTGTTCAAATGTATTTTCCTGGGCACTGAAAATCTGGACTTACGTTTGATGGAATTTGTTAGTGGTTAACCCATACCGTGGAATTATGTAATCGGTATTTACCATGGTGGTCAGCGAGCCACTGACACTGGTACAATATATATATATATATATATATATATATATATATATATATATATATATATATATATATATATATATATATATATATATATATATAATGTTGGAAAAGTTAGTTAAGTAAAATAAATGTTCATCCAATTTATATAGTTCTAATGTTTAAAGGGTGGCTTATATTTATATAACTGATTATAACCGCAGGTAGTATAAGCATTTGTCTGAATTATAGTGTAAACCAGACTGCGTGTGCATTTTTGGTAAGGACCTTACGTTTACACTAAAAGTTCCAGCTAGAAATAAAATTTTCATAAAAATGTTTTTAATAGCAAATATGTTTTTTTTTTAAAGAAAGCAGGCATCAAATTTGGTTACCAGTATAACCTATATAGTAGAAACAATGTGCCATGTTTCATCAAAATAACTTTATTGTTTGAAGATGTATAAAAATTTCCGAAAAAACTGGTTTCTAGGTTAATATCAAATTTAGTTATTCAAAGTTGAAGCATCTAATGAAAATTCGCTACCATAACGCACTTGCTGCGTACCGAATTTCTTTTCTTAAAATGATGTATTATGTTTCGATGGGAAATGCAAAAATGCAATAACATAAGGCGTGTTCGATTAAAAAAAAAAGGAAAATTTGAATCACCAACGACTTATGGGCCAACCTGTAATTGTAGAAATATTTTTTAAGATGTAGCTCAAGACACCCTATAATTAATGTATACAATTCTTTCCGTATCTTGCATGATAGCGGATATATTTAAAGATTTTTTACGAAAATTCGACAAAAACGATATACCATTAACCGATAAACTCTATAGCCAACACTTCTGCCAAAGCATCAGAGAAAGGGTCTATTTGAAATGAATTTTTTGGGAAAATTTTTGTAAAATGAACGACAATGAGGATTGAAACTAAGACTTCAGGCTTTGTAAAACATCCTTCCTGAGAAATTTTCCTTCCATAGCTCATATTAGTTTCAGGTTCATTGCCTAAATATTACCAATTTTGACGTTTTAAATCGCGACTTTAACGTTTTGAGGAAAACCCAAATTTATTTTTCTTTAAATACCTGTAACTTTTGTCCTTTAACGTACAGAGATAAATTTTGGTAGGTAACATATCTATAATGATATAAACCCGCGTACCAAATTTGGTTGCCCTTACTTTGTTAATTCCGAAGATATATTTTTTTTCGAAAGAAAACACAAAATTTTCCGGAAAAACCTCGGCGGCTTTCCCTGGCTAACAAACCTATCCAAGCCACTTGTGAAAGGAAGGTACTCACCAAGTTTTATCATAATCGGTTCATTACTTTTTTAGTTATAGGTGTAACACACACACAATATATATATATATATATATATATATATATATATATATATATATATATATATATATATATATATATATAAAGTCTGAAACCGACCTCAGATTTGGGTTCCAAGGGTCCTAAATAGCGCTCATTTGAAGAAATTTGTTTAAAATTCAAAAGTCGGGATCTCCTCATTAGTGATTTTTTTAAATAAAATTCACTAATAGATATGAAGCCATTCTAAGTAAACACTGTTCTCGATTCATGATATTAGATGTTAGATTGGAGTCTGACATTTGTAATTTGTAAATTATTTGAGTGCTAGATACTAAAGAGCATAATAGAGAGAATTCATATGAGTCAAAATAAAAACCATAGAATAAATTCAAAGTTAAAATTGGGACATGCGATAATTAAGAGTAAATATATTTTTATTTAGCAAGTCTGTATTCTTTAATTTATCAGCTCATTCTTTATTGACTACATACTACATCACAAATAACTGGCCCCATAGGTAAAATCTCTGTGGATAGCCTAACGAACATTAAAAACCTCTTATTGTAGATTCCAAACACTTCTGTTGAATCAATACAAGAGTGCAAGATCTATTTACAACTACAATTACAAAGCAATCTCGCTTTTATCAAACGCCACTTTAATTTGGCGAATGAAATCATAAAGTCTATAGAAAAAGACCATATTCCATTGGATGAATCGATTCAAGAAATGTATACATTTTAAAATGAGACGAAGTTGTGTCTGGACGTATTCGTCAATTAGACAAACAGAACTTAACGATATCTTGACATTTTGCCAAAAACGAAAGGGTTTTGAAGTTTGAGTAAAAAAATATATTATCTTATGTTTGAATGGAATTTTGGGTTCTGATTTTGGGATTTTCAATCTAAACAAGATTTGTAAACGTTCCACACTATAGCTTTACACACTAAATTTCACCTTTAAAAATACAGTACCGGAATTTAAGTTTGATTGAAATTCGCACCCGCAATGTCGATTCAGCTTTTATATTGTTACATTTTAATTGTGTATTTATTTATATTCACACATTTATTATAAGTTTTGTTAAGAGCCTGTTCCAACACTCAAACAACAGTGTCATCTCCTCAACTAGCTTATTTTTATAACTAAAAGATGTGTTTTTCAGACTATTTGTACTGATCAAGTTTTTCATGCGTGCAAAATTGGGACAAAATATTCAGTATTGCACATGAAACAAAAATAAATACATCCACATCATGCCTGTCGGGGGCTGTAAGTCTATGCGCTGACGTCCTAGTTTTTTTTCAAAGAGAAGCCATTGCGCAAGATTTAGTTTAATGAGGTTAATTTCAATTGAAATGGTCAGACGGTAAGCTATAGAAGAACATGCTTTTTAGTAAGCCTTGCAGAGGAAATCCAAATTTGTATAGCAAGATTCAGTTTACGTTTGTTCCTTATTGAATTACTAAGTTTCGCATATGTAAATTTCTGTTAGTCTCATTAGAGGAGCGTGGGAGTTTGTTCTACTTTTGCCTGGACTTTTAGATCGGCGAACTGGAGTGTTTTTTTCTTTGGCTTGAATAATACTAGTAGATAAAATGTCTACCGTACAAATCACGAGATCCCGTTTATTTCAAGGAATTCACGCCTTAATTGCGATATGCCTTAATCTACCTGTTTATTATTAATCAATGATTAAAGTCTTTGCGTTGTCTATTCTCTAAGTGATTTATATCGACTGGTTATTGGTTAATCGACAGTGCATTTTTCACAGTCTCGAGCTAATGAAATTGTGAACACAGACAAGGCTTGTTCTGATATCTGAATTAATAGAGAAACATAAATTTAATTTTTTTATTTCTATGGTTTGTAAATATAACCTGTACATGCATAATGAGTTTAAGAGAAACCTGAAGCAGTAATTGATTTTCATTTACGTAACTGGTTGTGGATACTTTGTGTTATTAGAATATATCTTAATCTTTTTTCTGAAATGTAATTTTCGTGGTATTGAGCAACATTACTTTATAAAACGAATGGAAGTTGTTTACTGTATCTAGCAGTCAGAATGTATGAATGTCTCCACTGATGAGTTTGAGGCATATCTCCTGACCGCTGATGGTAACCGAAATTCGCTGTCATGTATAATTTTATCTTCCTTAAACACTAAACTAGCCATATACGTCTTAATTTCTAGCAACTTCATGATCCATTCATTGTTATGGCCACAATTGTAGAGAATCAAAGCGTTTGGTCAACCACATCGATTAGATCAATAATCTTTTTGACTGTCGACTCATTTTTGCTTTTTGCTTTCGTACCATAGTAGCTTATCGTTCCATCGATCACATGAAATCATCCCATGCAGGAAATGTAGTTTTTTAGCAACGTGAGGTCCTGACACTATTATGTACATTGATTCCTTTTTCGGTCATCCTCAGTATTTGTCTTGCGGTTCGGTTTTCAATGTCGCCTGCAAGTACGACGCTTTTTGTGTCGTACTAAATTAATTTTACCGTCATCGTTAAATTGCTGTTCTGATAAACCACGGGCTAATTGCTGCATTATTTTCTCCGACGCTCCTTGACTTCAAACTGTGACTAATATTTGTTTTATCTAACAGGTATCCAAGCAAATATATGGTTTTAAAATACTTATATACAAAAATCTGGGTACCTACTGGAAATATTTGAACAAATTGCAGCTGATGGGCCAACCCACAGGTGTTTTGTTTTTGACGTGAAAATGTGAATTGCCTTCATACATTTCAAAAGAAAGTAGTTATGAGCCCATTCACAGTGGAACAGCGTTTTTAAAACCTTCGGGACTAGGATTACCACTAATAAATTAATTTTGTGATCAGTCACCATTAGATGGGACCACTAGCCAATCTACGCGTTTCGGCACATTATTGATCCATCTTCAGGGGATTAGACTGATTCCTGTCTCAGTTACAGAAAAGTGCTTTATAAAATGTTTCCAAAGTTTGGTTTTTCATCCATTGTCTTCAGGATTCCAAACAAAAACTGTATAAAACAATAAAGCAGGAACATCAGAAAACTTGAAGTAATTAGAGGATGTATGTAAATGACGCTTATTTTTTAGTTTTTAATTTTATCAGACGACAAGATTGAGTCTCTAACATAGATCTTGAAATAACTAATTCTGAAATTTTTAACAATCAGGTCCCTTAAGATCCATGATAGAGACTCCATCTTGTCTAAACTCCTAAAGCTGACTAAATAATGGGCCGAAACGCATAGGGTTGAGAATAAAACAATTTTCTAGTAGTAAAAGCCTTTTAATTATTCCTTAATCATGACAAACCCAGACGTTATGATGTTCAGAAATAATACCTATATCATGTCTTCTGTTGCCAAAATGTTTAAAAGCATAACCAAAATTTCAGTAGAGAGTTTTTAAAAATTAGGGTTATAACTAATATTACTGAAGTATAACTTGCCCTCCATTTAAATGGACAACAATTAAAAACTAATTTTTGCAACATTCTTTACGGTAACTAGTTTCGGATGTAAATTCACTTTAAATAAGGTGATGTTGCCCAACAAAAACTAGTGCAGTTTTTAAGTAATTATCAAACTTGAAGTGGTGTAAATGTACATAGCTTATGTCATACTTATCTGCTTTAAATGTTAGTATTTATTAGATAACACTTTGCAGTTATTATTGATATAAATGTATGAGTTGCCCCCATACATTTCTATAAGAGCAAAAAACTAGAATAGACATGAGCAAAGGAGGCAAAGATATTCTGCTGAAACAGGTTATTAGTGACCATGTGGCAGATTATTAATATTTAGATGCTAGCAGATAAAGAACAAATTAGCCTCGATTGTTTCTATGGACATATGTTATTTTTTTATTGTGTATGTAGCCTGTTATACCATGTTATCGGTAATCTTTCATTATTAAAGTTTACTTATTCAGTTGCATAACTTTAGTTATCAAGTTTCTTAGATAAATAAATATCACGAAAATTTGCGACATTCAAATAAAATTCTTTATTGTTAAATATACTAATTAGTTAATCAAATTTCATTACAAAACAAAAATAAGACAGTATTAGCCAGGTAAAACTTATATGGAATATATGAAATAAATATATGAAGTCGCCTTTTTGTTGCGAGCTATGTCTCCAGGAGTTTGTAACATTTCGTTGTAGCTTATTAACTTCATCAATCTGGACAAGTTAAGTAGAAGCTTTCCCTTTGCTTTTTCTCCTTTATATTTTTTAAATATAGGTATTGTATCGTAGAAACGCTTCTCTCCACGTACAGGGTGAGCAACTAAGAATGGTCGTTGGCCATATCTCAGGAACGGTCAACTGTACATCTTCAGGAAAAAACTACCATGACGAAAGTTGCCATGGTAAATTGCTGGAAATTATTTTCAAGTTTTTAAAATCATTGCTAGCAGGCGTAAGAACCACTGCTTCTCGGAAAATTTCGATTTTCATCACATTTTTCCAAATGAGTGATACCTTTCATACACGCAGAGTAATAATGGCCGAGCAACGTATGTTAATTCTTGCCATGCATATTTTGTGATATCTGTCAAATACTTGATTTGTGACTTTAATCCTTCCCTTTAGTTATTTGTCGCACTAACCATCATTTGTGATAATACTTTCAAGGTGCGTGAATATTATTTATAACTTAAGTTATTTGCCATTTAGCACCATATATTATCGTAGTCTTCTCTTTAATAATCTACATTCAGTTTGCGTTCCTCATATTTATTTCTAGTCTGATTGGCTTAGTTACCATCCAGCATATTAAGCAGCCTTTTTCTTTTATTTCTTCTGTCATTGTATTTTAGCGCTTTGCGAATTTTCGACATCACGACTTTAGGAAGAAAAATTTCTTCAAATAAGGACGAACCACTAAAATGAAAATCCAGAGTCAGTTTCGTATATATATATATATATATATATATATATATATATATATATATATATATATATATATATATATATATATATATATATATATATATATATATATTTTTTTTTTTTGACAACGCTTTTGTATTGTATAAGAAAAATAAGGTTCACTTATTCCAAGGATCCCTATAACTACTACGGTTTCCCAGATATCTTGATTTTTCGACGAATGTGAGGTTTTCGAAAAAATATATTATCTCCATTGTCAGATGATATCGTAAAAAATCTCACTACCTTTTGATGGTGACTTTGGTACGTCAACTACTGTAGTCAATATTTAGCAATACTCTACAGGCCGTTCAAAAATTCAAGTTTTCTTATCGGCGCATTCAAAGCAGAATAGTTCATTTATTTCAAGTGGAACACCATATATGTTTTGCTATGTTTCATGGGAAAAATAAGACGCTTTCATATGATACTAGGATTACCTATACTCAAGTGCAGCGGTTCTGGCGCTATTCACACTTTTAATGTTGTTTACACATGGCAGGTTGATTATTTTGTTTATTTCAAATCGAACAGCCTGCATTTTATAGGCTAATCTAAAGCGATATTCAATTACCTTAAAAACTAGGTGATGCTTTCTGATCGCTAACTGCAACCGTTTTTGTATGGATAAGACTTTTCTATTGATAACAAATTCTCTGCATCGGATATTGAAATAAATGAAACGTACATGGTTACTTGATTGTACATACGCCTGTGACATTTGTTAAATTCTTGTTAATTCTTGTTTGTGGTTACTTACTGCACAACTTCTAATTTTTCAATTATATCGCTACTCTCTTGTGTAATTTTATAATTTTATGTTTATTGTGTTTGAAATGAAAACGTATCCTATACAGGAACAATTCGATATGATTCTAACTATTAGCGATTGTCACGAAAATAGTTTACTAGAATCACGAGTTTACCCACAAAGTTTCCAGCACGAAATCATCCATCCAGAAGAAGTTTTGAAAGATTGTTAGGAGTTTTTCGAAGAACGCGAAATTAGCCAGGAAACGGAGCTGAGTAGGAAGGGCGTTGGCAAAATGATTAGAAAATACAAACTTCATCCCTACCACATCAAATTAAATTAAGAACTTTAAGATGCTGCCTTCAATCGACGATGGATTTCTGTAGGTGGGCATTAGAGATGTTGGGTGAGGATGAACACTTTTTGGTTATGTGCTGTTTATAGAGAAATCGATTTTCCATAGTAACGTCGAGGGTAATAGGTCCTTACTTTTTCAATGGACACCTAAATGGAGATATGTTTCATAGGTTTTTTCGTCAAAGTTTGCCTGAACTTTTGGAGGACATCCCACTATCTATTATAAGGTGGATGTGGCTACAACTGGATGGTGCTCCAGAACATTTTCAAATCAGAGTGTGACAAGAACTTAGTAGACATTTTCCCAAAAAAAATGGTTAGGAGGAGGAGGTCCGCCAAACT
The DNA here is from genome assembly GCA_964006375.1 of Tillus elongatus. Taxonomy (NCBI): domain Eukaryota; kingdom Metazoa; phylum Arthropoda; class Insecta; order Coleoptera; family Cleridae; genus Tillus; species Tillus elongatus. Next base: position 146,483,318 of record OZ023263.1, on the reverse strand, counting down.
GGCAAGTCAGATCGCCAGGCCTAAAATTTCTCGATTTTTTTTTGTGGGGACATGTTAAGAATATCGTATATAAAATACCTCTGACCAAACAAGATGCCATGAAACAACGCACACGGAATGATTTCAATACAATATCGCCGCAAATGTTGCTCAATGTCAAGCAGTCTTTTGAACAAAGGCTACAATTATGCATTGAACAGGATGGACTTCAGTTTGAAATTTTGTAAAACTATGTAAGGCTAGATGCATTCTCGCAACAATTAGAACCGTACACTGGTTTCGCTCTCATTAGAGCTCTTCAGTACGGCATACTAATTGCAGCGAAAATACACCTATAAAGTAATTCGGCTATAGTAGCCAGCCTTTCAACACTAAGTGAGTGGTGGACGTGCCGCCACTTAGTTGCGGAGCCAAGTAGTATGTTTTCACGCCAGCTCCAAATAACACAAAATGTTAAAAAATAGAGACTGTATACAACCAACTAACAATTTAGTAAATTATCAGCCCTGGCCCAATTCTACCCTAATATAGGGGCAAAGTATGTAAGGCTAGATGCATTCTCGTAACAATTAGAACCATAGACCGGTTTCGCTCTCATTAGAGCTCTTCAGTACGGTATACTAATTGTAGCAAAAATACACCTATAAAGTAATACGGCTATAGTAGCCAGCCTTGCAACACTAAGTGAGTGGTGGACGTGCCGCCACCTAGTTGCGAAACCAAGTAGTATGTTATCACGCCAGCTCCAAATAACACAAAGTGTTAAAAATAGAGACTGTATACCACCAACTAACAATTTAGTAAATTGTGGCCCATTTCTACTCTAGTATAGTCGTATTACTTTATAGGTGTATTTTCGCTGCAATTGGTATGCCGTAGTCAAGAGCTCTAATGAGAGCGAAACTGGTCTACGGTTCTAGTTATTGCGAAAATGCATCTAGCCTTACATACTTTGTCCCTACATTAGGGTAGAAATGGGCCAGCGCTGACAATTTACTAAATTGTTAGTTGGTTGTATACAGTCTCTATTTTTTAAAACTTTGTGTTATTTGGAGCTGGCGTGACAACATACTACTTGGTTCCGCAACTAGGTGGCGGCACGTCCACCACTCACTTAGTGTTGTAGAACTATGTTTATTATAATTACTCTTGGTTTCTCTGTTGCTATTTTAATCATTTGTTTACCTTGGATTAGTTTCCAGATTCAATTTCAAACAAAGCAAGTTACATTTGCTGTTAAAAATAAATAAAAAATCTAATTTTTGCTAAAACAATAATAAAAGTGTGAACAGCGCAAACACTACTGCACTTGGGTATAGAGAACCCTACTATCTTATGAAAGGAAATTATTATCTCTTAGAAATGCGCCGATAATAGAACTTAAATCTTTTAACCGCCCCGTAGAGTATTGCTTAGTATTGACTACAGTAGTTGATGAAGCATCAACTCCACCATCAAAAGCTAGTGAGTTTTTTTACGATATCATCTGACAATAGAGACAAGATTTTTTCCGAAAACCTCAGATTTGTCGAAAAATCAAGATATCTGGGAAACCGTAATAGCTAGGTATAGGGAGGTTTGAATTAAGTGATGCTAATTTTTCCCATAAAATTCAAACACGTTATCAAATACCTGGTTGTTCCATAAGAAAAACATAACTTTGCGGTGTCTCACTTTTTTGTATCATCCTGTATACTTGAAAATAATTTTAGGTAGTAGTCTTTTTTAACCTACACAATCTACGGTTGAAATAAATTCGAAATAACGAAAAATATAGATGCGAGAGCCCGTGGTGGGCCAGCCTGTATATATAAAGGTGTTCCAGATTTCCATGTGTGCCTATTGCTATCTCCAAAACGCTAAGATCTTCAAGGTCGATTAAATTGGGAAAATTGTCATTTTTTAAGACTTTTAAGATGAAGTTTACAGTGTTGCCCAGTTCTTTTTAAGTTTCAAGATATTGAGGAAAATGTAAAAATATCCAAAATTGTGAATCCATATTTGAAAAGCTACCAGTCTGATAACAAAAAGTTGAACGCATAGTTTCTTTATTTTTTTATCCTCTATATCATAGGTTTATTACTTTCTCATAAATATGTTTAACGTTTGAAATATTGATTCCAACTCCCTTTTTTTTAAATACGGACCTGGATATTTTATGTTACTGTATCACAACCACCATGCATCACAACTATACGTTTTCAAAATATTTGAGTGTATGAGGATGAAAATAGCGGAATGACGCCGATAGCGACATCTATTGTACACGGTGTTTCGTTACAGCCTTAATAATCTTTATGGTCGCTCCATTTTTGTAGAACTCTATCTTTTATTTTTGCCTGATTGTTATATTTTTCTGTTTCTTGTATATAAGTATATAAGTCACTTCAGTGCACTAATTTTGTTAAGAAACCGTTGGACGCATTTACATAACCATTTTGCTGTGCAATTTCCTTTTGGGAAACTTAATGTAGTTGTATATCTTTAAAACATTTCAGTCCTTTACCCTTACGACTTTTCTCTAAATGCCGAATGGACTTTACCGTTTCAACCAGGTGTCTTTAATTTTCTCAGGAGTCTCACTGCGCAAGGCGAGGAAACCAAGTACTTAGCTCCACAGCGGTTAAAATTATCTTATTTACATGTGCAGTTGTGCAACATTTTTACCATGCTTTTAGTGGCGCAGAAGGTGATCTTGGTTCGATAATGAGGTTTCATGTTCGCATCCTACAGCAGCCCCTCTTGTTTTTTAAATTATAGATAAGTACATAATGAAACCGTGGCAGCCACAAGCAAGTTAAAACCGTGAATGTTTCGTGTCGTCGCTTCCTTGTGCCATATCTAGTTGAGCAGGTCAAATATCAACATATTCCTTGCTTCGGTGATTTCCACTGTCGGTAAAATAGGTCGACGTTAGAGCAACTAAATTCATATAAATAAGTTTTTCAAAAGTAAAGTTAATTTTAGAATTAATTTGTATTAACTTATAATTTTATATTTTACTTCCACATTGTAAATACGTGTAGAAGTATGGCAATGGTGACAAAAATTTCAAAATATTTTTTCTCTTAAACGTCGCAAAAAGTATCATAGCATATAGAACACATGATTTGGGAACGAACATTTTTTGTCTGTCGGTCTATCGGTCTGTCGGTCTGTCGGTGTGCCGGTCTGTGCGTCTGTCTGTTTGTGGCCACGATAACTTTAGAAATAAGTGATATATCGTCTTCAAATTTCGTATACAATTAGCACCTGACAAACGAATGGTTCGGATTGTTTTGGGTAAAATCGCTTCAAGGGGTAGTGGATTAATGGGGGATGATTTGGTAAAAAGTGATATTTTTTTGTTAAAACTCGAGTATTATAACGTTTTAGGGTTTGTTTATTAAAATACTTCCAATTTCATCAAACATCTGGTATTTTCTGCTGAAATTAAATTAGGGGTCAAATGTGTAGGGGTGACCGAAATTTAGAATTTAAAAAATTTATTTTGCTAAAACGGCGTCAAAAGAGTTCAAACATATAGAAAGCTTGGTTCTGGAACGAATTTTTTTTAAGTCTGTCGGTCGATCGGTCTGTCGGCCTCTACGTCTCTCTGTTAGTAGGCGTAATATTTTTCGAAAGAACTCAGATATAAATTTGGTATCAAGTTAGCACCCGATAAAGGAACGCTACGAATTGTTTTTGGGTAAGATCGCTTTCGGGTACAGGGGATAAATGAGGGGTGATTTGCTGAAAATTGACATTTTCTCGTTAAAACGCGAGTAATATAACGTTTCAGTAGTTTATGGGTACAGGAATGCGAATATTTTCTTTGTGGTCAAGTCATGGACCCTAAATTCATTTAATGAGAATGTCTTTCTGAGGAGCGTAGATTATCACAGCTATCTGGAAATTATGATTCAATTTGCAGCGCGATTTTTATTATGCTGTAATGTTTGTAAGCTTCAAAATTTTTCTAGACAACTTTATAAGCGCATGAATCAGAAAACTATTTTATATTTTATCACGGTTTTCTTAATTAGCCATAAAATTCACTTATTGTGGTTGGTATTTTACAAGCAGATAAAATTAAGATCAGCCTTTCTATTTTATAGGTAGCTTTTTATATAAAAATCTTGTCGTCGGTAAAGTTAGTAAAATTAATAGCATCTTGAATGTGGAATGTAGCTAATGCGTGTCTTCTGCATCTTTATTGCCAACCTTGCTAATAAATTCTCGTACTTCTTACGATTTCGTTTTAATTTCTTTCCTGTCTATCATAATATAATTACTATAAATTTATGTACCCGAATAACTTAACATCAGACAGTAAATTCTCTGGTTAGTTTTAGAGTTAATTAAAAGCGATTTAACAATATAGATTCTTCTAGTTTAAAAATGTTTAAGACTCCCTCAAGGGATACCATGCGAACTTCTTTTCACTCATAAGACAGATGCGCTAAAATCTTAAATAGTAGGATCTAACTTGCTACAACCACCAGAACAATTTCTTAAACACAAGACAATCGTGAATACAGAGATCGGCCAAGGAGCTTCTGAATAATAAACACTTTATGCTCAGGGTCTTTCTATTACTCCCACATCGTCAATACGTGTGGTAGTATGGTGTCGGCGATAAAAATTTGAAAATTTATTTTCGCCGAAACGTCGTCAAAATGAAAAAACATTTATAGCTCAGTAGAAATGTTCGAGAGCGTTGCAATTATTTTAAAATGGAAAATTTAGGTAAAGTCAACGATGACACTTCTAATGCGTCGTCAGATAGATTCAACTGACTTGACGTACACACTCATTTAAATAAGACGTTTCTCCCGCTCATGGACAACAATTTCAAGATATTCTCGTAGGAAAATATTTGTCGTTTAAAATAAAAATTCTGGGAACGTTAGAGGTGTTCTGCGGTGGTAAGGATAATTTCATCAAAATCTTCCACATCGATAGTTTTAAAGCTTCCCTAGATATTATATAGTATCAGAAAAATGGTGCGGAAGCTAAAAAACGCCAAATGTAACAATCGGCGGCAGAAATTTCGATTTTTTTGTTGCTAAAATGGCGTAAAAAGTCTCAAAACATATGGGAGACGTCATTCTGGAACGATTTCATTTGTCTGCCTGTCTGTCGGCCGGTCGTTCTGTCCGCCTGTATGGTTGTGTGTTAGTAGGCACAATATAGATATCATCTTCAAATTTGGTATCCAGTTAGCACCCGACAAAGGAACGCTTCGAATTGTTTTTGTGTAAGATCGCTTCAGGACGTAGGAGATAGATAAGGGGTGATTTTCTGAAAATTGACATTTTTTCATTAAAACTGAGTAATGTAACGTTTCAGAAGTTTATGGGCACAGTCATATGAATATTTTTTTTGTGGCCAAGTCATGAACCGTAAATTCATTTCAAGAGAATGTCTTTCTGAGGAGAGTAGAGTATCACAGCTATGTGGGAGTTATGATTCCATTTGCAGCACTATTTCTTCACCGATTTGCAAAAAAGAATAGCTTCTCGATCAGATACGTATATTTTTTATTGTCTATGTCCGTCGATTGTTGGAAGATGTCCGAATCGACTAAAATGTACGAAGGTTATCACATTAATCTTTTTGTAAGCAGAGTATGTTTTTATATAGATGATGAAAATGGTATTCAGCAGTCACAATTTTATTAATTTTATCGCATATTCGGAATTATCGTGCTTTATAATACTAACTAAAGAAGTGATTTGGGGCACAAATAAACAGATGTTTGAAATCTGCTATCCATAACTTCAAAAAGAAATCAGGTGTGATTGTGACATGGTATAAGCATTTATCTTTTGCATGCAACCTAGTTGATTTGCAGCTACGTAATCTCCTCTGAGATTTACACATTCAGCACAACCTACATTAGGCAATTCTATACCCTTAAAAAATTCATTATCTTGGCCTTTAACTACTCCTCAACGGCACAAGACTTTATTGTGTGTCGAAAAAAGTTTACTTTTGAAATGTTTCAACAGCTTTGGGAATATATAATAGTCTAATGAAGCCGAATTCGGGTGGCCAATCAATATAAGATCAATTTTTACAATATCTTTTAATGTATCAACGACTTGTATGCAGTGCCGTTTTCTTTAAAAAAAACCGCATCTTTGTCCAGTTTTATTTTACCACACGTATTTTGCGTAATTTGGTCAGCAACTCAGTATAATATCAAATCGAGACTCGGTGTGTAAATCCTTGAAAAATCTTGGCAAAAAACGTCAATACCACGTTCGTTGTCGCCAATCTCATTCTGCGACCTATGTTTCTAGACATGTTTTATATTTTTTTATATTATATATATATAATTGCGTTCATAGATTGATTGACTATATTTTATATAAAAATACTTATCAAAAAAATAAAATAAATACCTGAAAGTATGTAATCCATGTTGTTGTCACAGCTACATTCAGAGTCAGGGGGTAAATTACAGAAGGTTATGCAACAGAACCTCAAATTTCAACTAATTAACTAAATGCATTTGCCAGTGAAGGGATGATGACATTATTTAAAGTTACCATATAAGCCATAGAAATTTTGTATTGCACCTATAACGGACAATTAAAGTTTATAATGAACTGCATAAATACAGAGTTTAAAATTATCTTGGCCTTTAACTACTCCTCAACGGCACATGACTTTATTGTGTGTCGAAAAAAGTTTACTTTTGAAATGTTTCAACAGCTTTGGGAATAGATAATAGTCTAATGAAGCCGAATTCGGGTGGCCAATCAATATAAGATCAATTTTTACAATATCTTGTAATGTATCAACGACTTGTATGCAGTGCCGTTTTCTTTAAAAAAAAACGCATCTTTGTCCAGTTTTATTTTACCACACGTATTTTGCGTAATTTGGTCAGCAACTAAGGATAATATCAAATCGAGACTCGGTGTGTAAATCCTTGAAAAATTTTGGCAAAAAACGTCAATACCACGTTCGTTGTCGCCAATCTCATTCTGCGACCTGTGTTTCTAGACATGTTTTCAATTAGTGCACTTATTTTTAGTTAGTGATTTTTGATAGTGAAAGAGTTTTATCAGTGTCTTAGTTTATCTATTCAGATGAACTAAAATAAAAAAAGTCTGAACGCAGCAAGTGCGTTCTGGAAGTGAATTTTCATAAAAATATTTTCAATAGCCAATATGTCTCTCTAATGCAAGGAGGCATTAATCTGGTTACCGATATAGCCTATATAGCAGAAACAATGTACCATATTTTATCAAAATTACTTATTGTTTCACAATTTACAAAAATTTTCCAAAAATAAACTTAAAATGTTGTTTTCCTAGCCAACAAACCTTAGGTTAATAACAAATTGAGTTATTGAAATTTGAAGGTTTTAATGAAAATTCGCTACCAAAACGCACTTCCTGCGTCTCGTTTTTTTAAACATGCATCATGTTTCGATAAAAAATACAAAAATGCAATAATATAAGGTTGTTCGAAAAAAAAACAATTGTAGGGATCACCAGCGACTTATGGACCAGCCTGTGGTTATCAAGATATTTTGTTAAGACGCCCTATAATTAACGTATACAATTTTTTCCCGTATCTTGTAAAATAACAATTATATTAAGTCTTCCCGTAGAAATGCATTACCCTGTATATATGTAAGCAAATAAAAACTGAAAGTAAACTCGGATATATATTCTAGGGGGCCTAGTTTGCGCTCATTTGAAGAAATCTTTTTAAAATTCAAAAGTCCCGGTCTCCTCCAAACGAATGTTTTCTACGAAAATTATCTAAAAATTATATACTGTTAAACCATAAAATTAACTAAACCTACAGCCAAAGCATCAACTTAACTAAACCTACAGCCAAAGCGTCAGAGAGAGGGCCTATTTTAAACGAATTTTCTGCAAATATTTTAATAAAATGGAAGACAATGACGGTTGAAGCTGAAACTTAAGGGTTTGCAGAACACTCTTATTGAGACACTTTTTTTAGATAATCCGTATTTGTATAAGGTTCTTTGCCTAAATGTTGTGAATTTTATTGTTTCAAATCGCCACTTGGCGTTTTGAGGAAAACTCATATATTTTAACTGCCCAAAACTTTTTGTCTTTAAACCTACGGACGGAAATTTTGGTGCATAGTTCACCCTTTATAATACAAACACGTGCACCAAACTTGATTGTCCTTTCTTTGTTATTTCCAGAGATATAATATTTTTCAGAAATGAAACATAAAATTGTCCGGGAAAACCAGGGGCGATTTTCCTGGCTAACAAACCTATCCAAGCGAATTGCAGAAGGAAGATACTCACCAAATTTCATCAAAATCTGCCAATTATTTTTTGAGTTATCGGTGTGATACATGCATACATACATATACATATACATATACATATACATATACATATACATATACATATACATATACATATATATATATATATATATATATATATATATATATATATATATATATATATATATATATATAATTGCGTTCATATATTGATTGGCTATATTTTATATAAAAATACTTATCAAAAAAACAAAATAAATACCTGAAAGTATATAATTCATGTTGTTGTCACAGCTACATTCAGAGTCAAGGGGTAAATTACAGAAGGTTATGCAACAGAACCTGAAATTTCAACTAATTAACTATATGCATTTGCCAGTGAAGGGATGATGACATTATTTAAAGTTACCTGATAAGCCATAGAAATTTTGTATTGCACCTATAACGGACAATTAAAGTTTATAATGAACTGCATAAATACAGAGTTAAAAAGTAAAATGAATCCCAAGACAAAACGTTATAAACAATTATAAAACAAGTCAGTGAAAGAATAGGTTTAATAAACTGTTTTCGACAAAGTCCAAACTCATGAACTTCAAAGTGATTTGTTTAGTTGTAAGTTTGATAAAAATTTGTTATTATGTATAGGAAGATAAGGAAATTAATTAATGTAGGAACCAGTAAGTTAGTAAATAAGGAGAATTTGTTAATAACAAGGATAAGTAAGGTTTGACATTTAATAAAAATTGTATAGGTTAGAAATTTTAACGTACAAACATGTTTTGACTAACCTGACTTTAAATTTAGTAATTTAATTAATGTGATCAAAAGGAAGTAGCTTTCTCTCGACTCATTTTGTTAAAATATGTTATGGTATTGGACATATCTGAAAATAGAAACGTTAATTGGTTAAAAAGCAGTTTTAGACACTAATTAGCAGATTTGATTGTAGGTATATAACACAAAAGAAACGTATGATAGTATCCGGTAGGATTAAGAACCAGACTGTCAAGATGAACCTAAACCAAGCAATAAGTTAGCAGCGTGCAGATTAGTAAAAAAACGTTTAAAAAGTTAAAAAAACTCCAGAACAAAAGTAAAAGTGTAATAGAAGTGTGATATTTACCAATATTAACTGTTGAAGAACTTCAAGCAAGGCTATTAGTACGTGTAGCGAAAAAACAGCCAATAGTGGAAAATTCCAACAGACGCCGTAGTTAGATATCCAGGTATTTCATCAAATAATAACCAAATAGCAGTATAATACCAGTCCATGAGTGCAAGTAACCGTTATTATTATATCAATCTGTGAAATTGGAATGATAATGACATTCATGAACAATTTTGCCAAATTATAATAGTGAAATCCGAATTCACATAAGAAGAACAAAAATATACCAAAAAGAGAGCGCTACGCGGAAGTTTCAAGTAAACTTATAAAATTTATAACAACAATTTTAAGATCTCATATCCTTGGTTACCAAACCTAGAAAAGCGAGGTTCCCATGGTAACAGATATCACATGTTAAAAATAACTGAAAAATCAAACAAAATAGAGTCAATTTTTAAACATCGCATTTTTTTTTTTTTTTTTAATGTCAACAACACACCACGAGGGCTTACAGCCTAAATACTATCGTACCGTGGGTGTTGACAAGGAGGAAAGAGGCAGCTTGTTAATTCTGGACTTGAAGGTTTGGAGGTTCGGAGGAGAAGGAAAAACATGCGCCGGCAAGGAATTCCACAACTTGGAACTCCTCGGGACAAAAGAGCGGGCATAACAAGATGTTCTATGTCTGGTAACCTGGACGTTAAAAGGGTGCATTCGCTCTGTTCCCCTGGTAGATCTGCTGGGGACAGCAGGTGGGGGAATTATGGAGGAAAGCTCCTCTGAGCAGTGCCCGTGCAGATATCTATAAAAGAGAGAGAGGTCACCAACGGCACGTCGGTGGGCAAGGGATGGAAGCCTTTGGGTGAGGGTAGGGTCACCGATGAGACGTATAGCTCTCTTTTGAATGGAGTCCAGGATAGCGAGTGTAGAAGCAGCAGCTGCACCCCAGATGTGGGAGCAGTATTCGAGGTTTGGCCTTATTTGTGAAGTGTATAAGGTATAGAGATTAGTTGGTGAAAAGAATTTGCGAGCCCGGAAGAGGAAACCCAATTTCTTAGCAGCCGCTTCTGCAATTGATGTAACATGTTGGTGCCAATTAAGATTTCGATCCACAGTAATGCCAACAAGAGAAAATGACTCATTACTTTGAATAACTTGGTTGTTCATTGTGATCGGTCTCGGGCTGGTGTATCTCTTGTGAGAAAGAAAGCAAGACTTAGTTTTGGTGGGGTTGAATTGTACAAGATTTCTACTTCCCCAGTCTAATATTTTTTGGAGGTCTACGGAGACAGAACCCTCCATGAGTCTGCGATCCTCATCTAATTGGGCTAAAGAGACAGGCTTAGAATATTGTATGTTTGAGTGGAGGGTGCTGTCGTCCGCGTAACTGTGAACTGGGTTGGATGTGCTAGAGAGGAGGTCATTGATGTGGAGAAGAAACAAAGTAGGGGCTAAAGCTGAACATTGAGGAACTCCTGCATTAATTGGATACAGTTTAGAGGAATGGCCATCCACAACAACAGATATGCTCCTGTTGGAGAGGAAATTTGCTGTCCAGGTACAAAGTTTTGGTGGTAGGCCATAGGCCGGAAGTTTATTAAGCAGCGCTGCGTGCCAGACCTGGTCGAATGCTTTGGATATGTCTAGAGCAACAATCTGGGATTCACCGTGTTGTTCCATAGACTTGTTCCAAGAATGGGTGACAAAAGAAAGGAGGTCGGCAGTCGATCTGCGCTGACGGAATCCATACTGCCTGTCGTGGATTAGACTGTGTTTTTCAAGGAATTTTAGTAGTTCGGTGTTTATATACTTTTCCATCACTTTAGAGATGACTGAAAGGAGAGAAATAGGCCTGTAGTTGCTAGGAAGCGCTTTGGATCCTTTCTTGGGGATGGGTTGTACTCGAGCAGTTTTCCAGTTACTAGGGAATATGCCTTTATTGTAAGATATCTGAAACAGACGAGTCAGGACAGGAGCAAGTTCTGGTGCGCATTTTTTGAGAACAATTGCTGGGATCTCGTCAAGGCCAGAGGCTTTCCTGGTATTGAGAGAAGAGAGCATCTTTCGTACCTTTTTAGTTTGGAAAATGATATCAGTCATTTTATGCGCGACATTGGGGACTGTTGGTGGTTGAACATTTGGAGGTGGGTTGAGAGTAGAATTTCCGGCGAACAACGAAGCAAAAAGTTCAGCCTTGCCCAGGGCGGTAGAAACAATTTCATCACCTGAGACAAGAGGTGGGAACGTGCTCTTGCAGAAATTATTCCCAATAGACTTAGCAAGAGTCCAGAAGGGTTTGCCGCCGTTGGAGCTTGAGAGGACTTTGTTTTTGATGTGGTTATTAAACGAGTTTTTTGCCTCAGAAAGAATGCGGACATAGCGGTTTCTTGCGTCGTTGAATGCTTGACGATTTTCTTGACTGGGATTGTGTAGAAGCGTTTTGTGAGCTTTGACCTTTTCAAGTCTGGCCTTGTCACAGGATTTAGAAAACCAGGGCTTTTGAGTGGCTGAAGAGGTTTTCTGTGTACGTGGAATAAATAATTCCATGCCAGCTTGGATAATTTCGGTGACGTTTTGTGAGATATCAGAGGGGTCAGGATGAGAGAAGCAGACAGACGCCCATGGAAATGAGGAAAAGTAATCCCGCATTTCGTCCCAGTTTGCGGAGTTGTAGTGCCAAACGATACGTGGGTGTGATGACTGTGTGACCTCGGGTTGCATTGCACAGGAAGCAGTGACCATGCCGTGGTCTGAGCGACCAAGGGGGGCGGTGACTGATATCTTATAGCATTCAGGATTTGTAGTAAGAAGGAGATCCAAGGGATTTGAGCTGTGTGTTGGGATACGAGGAAAGTAAGTAGGTTGCTGTACCATATTGGCCAAAGAATTGCTGACTGCAAAGGCCTCCGCTGCTCTCCCTTGTGGATCGGTTTTTGAAGATCCTAGCCATTCCTTATTATGGACATTGAAGTCGCCAAGAATAGTGACCTCGGAGGAAGGATATTCAGAAATCAGATAGTCGGTTTTTTCAGAAAGGTAGTCAAAGAGCTGGACAAAGTTGTTGTCAGAAGGTGACCGGTAAATGCATAGATGAATTTAGTTGCAGCCCTGAGAGAGAGTTTTATCCATAGTATGTCTTTTCTTCCAGCTTCTAAATTGGGAAGTCTGGTGCAGGGTAGATTGCTACGGACGTATGCGCACACGCCTCCATGCAATCTAAAGGCAGTAAGGAGCTCATACCCCGGGAAATTAAGGTGATTAGTGGCTGTTTTGGCACTGATTTGGGTTTCGGTGAGGAAGAGGAGTTGGGGCCTGTTAGCCTGGAGGAAATGGTGGACGGAGTTCAGGTTAGAATTTAGGCCACATATATTCGAAAAGGATATGTTAAATCTTGATGTTGGCGCCCCCTGTACACCCCTCTCCCGGAGATCCGAATGGAGGGGTATTTTGCCTCCGGAATATTTTATACAAGGAGGAGCCATCATCATTTTTGCTTATAAGGGAAACCGACTCACACACCAGAACCGGAAACGTCCGTTGGGACTTCACCGGCCCCTTGATGTATGGGGTGGTACCTCCTCGGGCGTGAAAAAATCCTTTACTATTACATAAAGGAAAATTCCACTACCACCTGCTATGGATTGGATTGGATCAATGTCTACCCCTTTAAAAATTAATAAAGATTAATAAAGGGACTATCAATTGTCCAGTAGTTATGATTTTCGACATAGTAGGAGGATACAAAACTTTTTATCATTTTGCATCCATGCCTATTGTCGGCATATTTAAATAATAATAAGTAAATTTGTAATCGTTTTTAATTAAATTTAATTATTTTCATTTAAAGACAGAGAAACGTACCATATATATATATATATATATATATATATATATATATATATATATATATATATATATATATATATATATATATATAACATTAGACTTTGCATGTTCATATTTAATATACGTTTTCAGACATCTTATTTTTATTGATAACACTGCTAAAATTATTATTTTTTTTTCAACTCAATAATCTTATTCCTTAGTTTTCAGGTTTCAATTTGTATCTATTTATATCTATACAATATCCTCATTTTCTGGTTTAAATTTTTTTCAACGTTTATCCTGTTCTCGGTTCTGTTTCTTCCTTGCCGCTACACTTTATACTATCTATCTGTTACAATTTTCCATGCATATATTTTTGAAACCCTCCCGTTTGGTCGCCATTTCTTTTGTTTTTAAAGCTGTGTAGTCTTTATATTTATGTTTGTGGTGTTTAGATCGTGAGTTGTCAAAATCCCCACGTTAGGCGCCATTTGTTGTATTTTTATTATTTGGGAATAACAAAAAAAAACTTATATTATATGTATGTTATTGTCGACAAAATATAACAGTTGGATATACGTTTTGTGTTTATATCTGCGCCAGCTTACTCCTATCCCAGGTCGTGGTTTCAAAATTCCTATACAAATTTTATTAAAAGAAAACACCAACGTTCTGTGTTATTTATACCCCTTTTTGATCAATTATTCGAAAAATCCGGTACCATAACGCATTTGCTGGGTGCCGAAATTTTTAAAACTTTTGAAGAGGTTATTTCAAAACTGAAGAAGATTTTCGTTAAACAACTATATATATATATATATATATATATATATATATATATATATATATATATATATATATATATATATATATATATATATATAGTGTTGGCCAAACTCGATGGTGTACTGGAAGTATATAGTGGACCAGAAAAGGTATCAGTCTGAAATTTAGGCTAAGCTCATAAGTAGTCCTGACCTTCATTTTGAAAATATTTTTGACGCTGCGACATTGCCAGAGCCATCCTCCTTTTTCAAATAAAACAGCCTGCATATTGTGACACTTTCAGACTCCCCAGAATATTTTGAAACTTTTTGATAAAATGTATTTCTCACCTATCTCAAGCCGTTAAAGAGATAAAAATTATTAGTTAGGAAAGTTTGCAACCGGCATCCATTAATGCAAAAATGATTCTTTCCGTAACCAGCATAGGTGAAGGTCTGAGTTTTTGGTTGCTATTTGTGAATAGATTGATATATTATGATATGTCATACACTTCCAATCATTGCTAACAGGATGTCTACAAAAAAATTAGCTTTTGGTAGTACATGGAAGGGCAGGTAATGCGAGGTTTTCACATGGAACATCCTGTATTTTGCAATGAAAATACCAAGACCAATTGCGTTTCTATCAAAAAGTAGTTTTGTGATTTTATACCCATTTTCATCCGTTTTTGACTTATAAGCACAAAACCAAAATATTGCAAGTAGGGGAAACATATTTCTTATTCTAGGTATACCATGCTCCCAAACAGTCGAGAACGATTGTAAAAATGTCACTGTCTGTTTGCAAGTCTGTTCTCATACCGGTTGTGCGTGATCTGTTATCTGGAAATGACATATTTTTATACAAATAAGCAAATTTTAAACTTATTTTTCATGCATGGCATAACAAGCTTACTTCTCGAACATGCAGAAACTTTAACAAACAGTATCCAAACTCGGTTCCAATGAATGAGAAAATATTCATACTCTTGGAAATCCTCATGCGTCAGTTCATTCATAACAAACGCACATCGACAAAAACATCAAAGTTGAACTTCTATAAGCAGCCTGTTTTACATTTTGCATCAACATTTTCTCTTAATAATGTTCTTAGCAATTTTACTTGCTTCAGATCCTCCAGCTTGTTTGGGGGTTGAAGGGACAATATTTTTCTTGTAGTTTATGCACAAAACACTCTACCAAGCAGGCCTGAACGACCTCACCTGTTCTCATCTCACCTGCCTTGGCCTGACCTGACCTGACCTAACTCGACCTAACCCGACCTAAACCGACCTAATCCGACCTGACTTAACCAGAAAACGTTGGAGACCACCAGAGAATGCACAAAAACATGCACTTAAAATGAAAAATGTTAGTCTAAACTTACCGTATGTGACGAGCAACGAACTAACAATCTCAATAACTCGGCAACAACAAATTATCACAATGTAGAAACAAATTTCCGAACATAAAACTAGTATCAAAGTGCATATAAGATAGTCAACTTCCTCTATCAGCAGTCGATTTATCTAAAGCTAGTTGGCCCCTAATATCCGGTATCACCGATAATCGTATAATTATTGGGTAGTAATCTAAACCACATTTTTTTCAGCGTTATTTTATCAGATGAGTTGTTAAGGACTTAACAATTGGTATTATTTCGCGGAGTTTAAAAAATTTACTTGCAATATTTTGTCCTTTTTTTTTACTTATAAATCTAAAACGGCTGAGATTAGGTAAGACATCATGTGGTACTTTTAGATAGAAAATCAATTGATCTTGCTACTTCCATTATAAAATACAGGGTGTTTCATTTGATAATTTTGCATTACCTGGCCTTCTATGTTCTACTAAAAGCCAATTTTTTTGCAGCCAGCCTGTATGCAATAATTTAATTTGCATGATATATCATGATATATTAACCTATTGCCAAGAGCAACTAAAAACTTAGACCTCCAGTAATACTGGTTATGAAAAGAATATTTTTTTTCATTAATGGCTGTGGGTTGCCAAATTTGCTAAATAATAATTTTGATCTCCTTAACGGCGTTTGATAGGCGAAAGATAAATAATATAAAAAACTTTAGAAAAGTTTCGATGAATCTGAAAATGTCATAATATACAGGCTGTTTTATTTTCAAAAACATTGTTGGTATCTGATAAAGATGGATGTGGCATAGCCGCGCTGTCAAAAATAATTTCAAAATGAAGACCATGACTCAACTTTCAGATTTCTATCTATTTTGTTCACTCTATTCTTGTAATACGCCATCAAGTGTGGCTACACTGTAAACACACACACACACACACACACAAATATATATATATATATATATATATATATATATATATATATATATATATATATATATATATATATATATAAACATTATGAGTAGGAGGATATTATATTGGGAGGGAAAAATAATAAATTAGGAGCTAGAAAACATCTGACTTCAAAAACATTTAACCAAAACGTCTTGGGTGGTCTAACGGGGTCAGAAAAAGAATAACTTTTTGAAAATATCAAACAAACAAAAAATGAAAATATAAATCAAAATTTTATACTAATTTGTAGTGACGAGCGATATTTCGATATCGATAATTTTAGACCGCTGACGTCTGATGCCGTCCGTGGCCGGAGGTGTTCGGTGTTTTACACTTTTACTTTTTGGACACATGTACCTTTACTTTATTATATTTTATATACACCTTCCTCTGCCTATTACTATCTGAGTATATATATATATATATATATATATATATATATATATATATATATATATATATATATATATATATATATATATATATATATATATATAACCCCACGCTTAGGGCGCCATTTATAAAAATTCCTACATTTTTATGGTGTCCAAATGTTATATGTATTCAAAAGTTTTGTAAGAGAGGTGTTGATGTGTATGTTAAATGGATGCTAAATGTATTCATTCTAAGTGTACTGCATATTGCCGCATGTATTTGTATTTATGTATTTTGAATGCATCTGTATGAAATCTGCCTGTCAGTGTTTGAAAATCATAAATACTTAATCATAGAGAAATGCATAAATAGAATGTTTGTTCAAATATTACGTCTCCGAAATAAAAAATACACATAAACATACACATATATCATTCACCTACGATATGTGTTCTGTTTCTGTCACACGGCTAGCTCAAAACTATTTTCTCACTGTGTCTGGGATCACTATAAAACCTGTATAGAACTTGGTTGCTGAAATTGCCTTTTAGATGTTAAAATGGATGATTATGATTGCTTTTCAAATTAAGTTCACTATGAAATTTCCTTTTGACCAAATAAAATTTTATTTAAGATAAACAAATTTGTAAATTGATATAGTGCTTTTCGAATAACATAACAAATAGTTTCCATTTTTTAGAACAAATAAAAAATATAGTCCGTACTTTAGTGAACTTATTTTATAATGGTTTCCTTTTAACACAAGCGAAATTCAAATTGTCAATCACACAGTAAAGTAAAAGTTTTTATATGCACGATGCCCAAAAATTCCATCCCTGCTCTATTCCCCATCTTCCTCTGACCATGTTCTTTCTTAATTTCAAGTTATAAAAAGAATACTAAATGATATTTAATTTTGTTGTTATGTTATTATTTGCCTCAAAATGATTTAATACTCTGGCTATTCACTTTACACCATATTTGTGCTTATATAACCTTGCTTGTTATTCACAGCTATTACGTTTAGGTACCTTAAAAATGTAAGTAGTTACCCATTTACAACTGCTTTAAAAGGAATCAGTAATTGATATATATATATATATATATATATATATATATATATATATATATATATATATAATATATATATATATATATATATATATATATATATATATATATATATATATATATATATATATATATATATATATATATATATGTATATATATATATATATATATATATATATATATATATATATATATATATATATATGTACAATATGCCTTTATTTATTTGTTATTATAAAATATGAATGTAAAATAAATATTTTTAAACGACTACGGTCATTTGCAATAATTTACTCATTCAAGTATATTCTGGGGTCACAATTTAAAAATATGTGACAAAATGTAGACTTGCAAACAATAAAACCTAACTTTTAATCATTCATTATTACTCATTATTATTATTAATATTAGAATATTTAGAGTTACTAGGAGAGTTCGCCAGGCACCTGGTGAAGTCACCCCATTCGCCTGGGAATTATTTCCAGTGCTGAAAAGAAGCGGTGAATTTTCACCGGTAAAAATAACCCTGCATTCTCAGTCGCCGGTATGTTACTACTGATGATTGTAAGCTCACCGGTAAACTTTTCTCTACTAATTTGTCCTAGAATACTTTACCATGTGCAAATCTATGTAAGGCTATAAAGTAATACAGCTAAGGCAGCCAGCCTACAAGAAAATTGTGATGCACGACAGTGTCACCATCTCGATGCGGAACGAAGTAGTATGTTGTCACCACAGCTCCAATCAACACAAAATGTTATAAACAGAGACTGTGTAAAACTAACTAACAATTTTTGTAAATTGTAAGCCATGGCCCATTTATTTCCTAATGCCCGGAGAATTGATGTAAGGTTAGATGTACTCTCACCATAATTAGAAACGCAGACCGGTTTCGCTCTAATTAAAGCGAATTTTTAGTTGGTTGTACACAGGCTCTATTTATAATATTTTGTGTTAATTGGAGCCATCGTGACAACCTAGTACCTAGTTCCGTACCAAGATGGGGACCCTGTCGTACATCTCACAATGTTCTAGTAGGACTGCCTTAGCTGTATTACTTTATAGGTGTGTTCTCACTATAATTGGTATAGCGCACTGACGAGCTCTAATTAAAGCGAAACCGGTCTGCGTTTCTAGTTATGGTGAGAATACATTTAGCCTTACACACATTGTCCCAGTATCAGGGAAGAAGTCGGCCAGGGCTGACAATTTACAAAACTTGTCCTTCACAGTCTCTATTTATAACATTTTGTGTTAATTGGACCTGTCGTGATAACACACTACCTGGTTCTGCACTGAGATGGCGACCCTAGCGTATATCTGACAATGTTCTAGCAAATGTATATTAATGAAAAACTGAGTTAGTAACATTCAAAAATATATAAAGATTCGCTACCATAATACATTTTCTCTATCAGGCCTTTGTATAGTAAAAATTAATTAATGAAAAAACTGTGTTTGCTTTTGGTGGCTTTTCACTACCCTGAAAAAACAATTATAAGCATCTACAGATACAATAGTATGAAGGTACCAGATTCCGAGAGAGAGTTTATAGAAATAAATCACAGCTGTTTTGTAATAGACATAAGATATTGCTAATCTACGACCGACATATTAATAAAACATGCTTCGAAAACCAATCATAATTAATCATATCGATAGCAGGGTATTTATCTAAAATATTTGTGTGAAAAAAATTACATACACAAAAGTTGTTTTATGTGTGTAACCTAGTTAATAGTACATATATCATTTTGTGTTGTACAGTATGCGCCACTAGATGCAAGTAGCAAATAGTATTTGTAAATACTCTGTTCTGCATTTTGAAAATAGAAGCTGAATTTTTGTATAAAAACTTTATTGCACTTGACATTGTCTAAATATCAGTGGTCGTAGTGGTTCTTTCCCATAAAACAAGTAGTTGTTAGTCTTGTGAGAATGAGAATATTTTGGAGAAAAAAAAATGCAATACAGCATTATATTGTACAGACAGTTAGCAGTTATATTTTGTAAATGGAAATTATCTCTACTACAAAATTTTACGTTGTATCAATTTCAGAGTGATCTGAATTTTAGTTATCCCTTAACTTTGGCAGACAGTCATAACATTTTTGTTGTATTTTTTTACGAGTATGCGCCTATTTTTGAAAACCGAATTAACGAATAAATTGTGCAAGGGATGGCATAGGCAGTTTAAATGTCAAGCCTATCAAGCAGTTAGCAACTGCGCAAGCAATACTTTGGCATTCTAATCTATATCAAAGCTCCTAGTAATAAGTAAAAACGCTTCAGGCAGCAAGTTCGTAATAAAAGCATTTTTTCATAAAAACGATCCTGACTCTTTTTACGAAAATCATATTATACAATGTGTCTACATTTCGATGTTCACCGTTGGTATATCGGGTATTATGAGAGACAGAGCAACGGTCAAATGGGGAATGTTTTACGGAATTCAATGCTTGCAACAAAAATCATTTTAAATTCATCCCGACTTTTTCGATTTTGAGATATTTCAGATATTTCGACAAAACTAAAATTTGCCGATTTCATTTTTTTTTTCGATTACTCAATAATGCCTTATGCGACCACTTTTGAGCTTGCACATAGTTGCTACCCTTTTTTTTCTACGAAAAATTAACTGGTGTTAACAGAAAGCCCCGATTTTCATTTGTTTTCAAGTTATTAGCACTATCTTTTGTTTTTATTATCGCGGTCATTTTAGTGAATTACAAAAAAATCATTAATGAAAAAATTTCTTCAAATGAGCGCAATCCTAAAACCCATATCCGAGGTCAGTGTCAATTGATATATATATATATATATATATATATATATATATATATATATATATATATATATATATATATATATATATATATGTCTCTCTCTGTGTGTGTGTGTGTGTGTATCACACCGATAACTCAAAAAATGATGGGTCGATTTTGATCAAATTTGGTGAGTACTTTCCTTTTGTAAATGGCTTGGATAAGTTCGTTAGCCAGAAAAGTCGGACATGGTTTTCCGGGAAAATTTTGGGTTTCCTTTCGAAAAAAATTCTATTATAAAGCTATGATAACCAAATTTAGTAGGCTCATTTCTGTCATTTCGTATCAAAATTGAGATCTCTAGGTTAAAAGACAAAGAGATTGCAAGCCTCTGATTGAAAAAAAAGTTGAAACGTCAAAATTGATAATTCTGTTAGTCGTACATTAGTACGCATTAGCGCTTTGTGAGTTAAAAATACGGCTCAAAATGACTAACAAGCTCCTAGATCTGTGTCTCAGCTGTCATTTTTCTTCTTTTCGTTAAAAGCTGAGAAAAAATATAACTTTAACCAAAAATTGTATGGTGTAAATAATCAAGACGTTAGAAAATTGATATACTAGAGTATATACCAGTTAGTACATACATCTGTCATGTCTAAAATGGTCGAGAAGTGGAGGAAGCAGTGTAGATTTAATAATGGACTCTTGTAACACGCGTTCTAATATCAGTTAGTGACTTCACCTTTTTTTCTTAGTCTTATTTCATTTTACCGTAATCCGATCAGATTGTGTAATTTCAAAGAATTTTTTAGCGAGTTTTGTATGACAAATTCAATTAGGACTAGATGAAAACTTTTAAGACCTAATTCAATTTGAATAGCACATCTAGTTGTTTGCTATTGCCCTAACTTTGTGAAACTGTTCCATAGTTAATACAGCCGTACTATTCCCGTGGCTTCACAAGTGCTTGTTATTTTCTGCAACCGATTTCAATTTTTGCAGTAAGTGCGTTATGGAAGCGATTTTTCATTAAAGTTTTAAATTCCAATAGCTCAATTTGCTATTAACCTAACGTTCGTTGGCCAGGAACCAGTTTTTTCGGGAACATTTTAAGTTTATTTTCGGAAAATTTTTGTAGATTTTCAAATTGTAAAGTCATTTTGATGAAATATGTTACATTGTTTCTACTATATAGGTTATACTGGTAACCAAATTTTATACCTGCTGGCTTTCAAAAAAGTCATATTTGTTATTAATTTTTTTAAAAATTCAGTACCATAACGCACTTGCTGCTCCAGACTTTTATTTAATTTTTAGTTAGTTGAGTAGCTTTCGACAAATGCTTTCAAACGAAGTACGACATGTCTAAAAAAATATATTTCTACGAGAGGTATTAACAGAAAATAAATTTGACTTTGGAAGGCAATAAACAACGACAGTTTGAAATAAGTCCTAAGCTCTATCAATATTGACATATAAACGTGGAATTGGTGAGTTAGGTTAGGTTAGGTTAGGTTTGTATGTGAGTGGGCCATATCGGCCCTCCACCGCGACCTTAAGGTCTATTGTGGCTCACGCCTAAAGTCTATATTTCGCCCAACAAATCCAGCCTCCTGCAGAGGTCAATAATCTTTGTGGGCGAAAGTTGATCCAGGTCTTCTGGAGCAAGCTTTACCTTGCCAAAGAGCAGGTATCTAGTCCTGTCCGCTGCCGGACAGTAACACAGCACATGCTCTGCTGTTTCTTCATTCTCCATGCACAGCCGGCATTCGGTCTCCTGACCGACCCCAATACGGTGCATGTGGTGCCGCAAGCGGCAGTGTCCTGTATACAGGCCGACTAGAGTTCTCAGTTGTTGTCTGTTCAACTCTAGAAGCTTTTTAGCCCTTGACTCAGACAGGCCATTTATGAAGGCCTTAGAGTGGGCTAATCCTGGAAGATTTTGCAAATATTGGATTGTCATTCTTTCTCTCCAGGTCTTTAAGGTGCGTTTTGCTGTGCAAGATGTTATCCCCAGCACCGGTTCTGGTCCAACAAAGTCACTCTGGGCCCCACTCTTGGCAAGCGCGTCGGCCGCAACATTGCCGTCATGGTCCGAGTGACCCGGTATCCAGACCAGCGACACCTCATTACAGCTGCCCAATTCGTTAAGGGCAGATTTACAACTCCATACCGTCTTTGAATTACACCGGTAGGAACCAAGAGCCTTTATTGCAGCTTGGCTATCTGCATATATCTTTATCGATTTGTTTGTGCACAGGTCTTTTAAACTTTCCCTTGCACACATCTCGATGGCATACACTTCTGCCTGGTGTATGGTTGCGTACTTGCCGAGGCTAGCTGAAAGTCTAGCATCGGTGCTGCCCCATATGCGCCGGCTCCTACTCCCAAATTGGTTTTGGAGCCGTCAGAGTACCAGCAGAGGTCCGCTCTCAACATGGTTGATTGATTCCGGTCCCAGTCCTCCCTTTCCGGGAGGACGGTCTTTAAAGACAGATCTCTGCTGATTTTTGTAGGCATCAAGTCTGAGACCATTCCCAGTATCCTGTGACAATCACTGTCATCAAGGAGACCGGACCCTCTCAGATTGACTTCCCTCGGCATGTTATCTGCCGTTTATTTTAGTCTGTACGTTGTCCACCTCGCCACCCTCTCCAACCATATGTGAAGTGGGGGAATATAGAGGAGAACCTCCAGAGCGGCTGATGGTGCGGTGCTTATCGCTCCCGTTATCATCAGACAAGCTTGTCTCTGTAGATGAGCCAGTTTGGCCCTCGCGATACCACGAAGTACCCTAGGCCACCAAACTATGGCTCCATATGTTATCATTGGCCTGATAACCACTACATAGAGCCAGTACATCTGTTGGGGGTTTGTTTCCCAGTTGTTACCACAGATTCTCCGGCAGGTCCACAGGGCCAGTTTTGCCCTGCGGATAACGTTTTCTAACTGTATATCCCAGTTGAGCTTCTTATCTAGGATAACTCCCAGATATTTTGCTTGCTCCGAAATCGGAATCGTTTCCCCCATGAGAATAGGTGGTTTTAATTTGTCCAACCTTCTTCTTCTGGTAAATGGAACAATGATCGTTTTGCGAGGGTTCACAGACATCTGTTTCCTCCGGCACCAATCATTGATTACATTTAGTGCTTCCTGAAGAGTACTAGCCAGTTCCTCCTCAGATTTGCCTCTAACCATTATGACGAGATCATCAGCATACGCCTGGACCTCAACCTCCCAGAGTTCGAGAATAGCCAGCAGATCGTCCACAAAGAGGGACCACAGCAAGGGGGATAGTACGCCCCCCTGAGGACACCCCCTCGCAGTCCTGACGCCGACCACCTCTCCCCGCAACGAGGCAATAATGGTGCGATTGTGCAGCATGTTTCCGATCCAGCCACAGATGGTAGGTTCCACCCCCCTAGCGATAGTGGCCTCGTAGAGGGAGATCGGTAATGCATTATTAAATGCGCCTTCGATGTCGAGAAATGCCGCCACCGCAACTTCTCTATTTTCCAGAGAGTGTGTGCTCTTCTCGACGAGGTTATTGAGCGCTAACTCAGTTGATTTGCTAGTTTGATAGGCATACTGGTGGGTATTTAGGGGGTTAACGGTTAAGATGTTCCCCCTAATGTGTCCGTCCAGTATTTTTCCAATCCCTTCAGGAGAAATGATGTAATACTGAGAGGTCTCAGTGATGTAGGTAGGAGGTCCTTAGGTCCCAATTTGGGAATGTAAACCCCCCTAACCATCGTCCAGCTGGATGGAATGTAGTTCCAGGCCAGACTGGCTCTGTACAGCCTGATAAGGTGAGGTAGGAGAATCTCCAGTCCCTTTTGTAGTAGGACCGGTACCACCCCATCCTCCCCTGGCGACTTGAATGACTGGAAATGATTCACAGCACACTCCACTGCCGAGGCTGTTACTATTCGCCGAGCAACTCTCCAGTCCTCCCCATGAGGGCGTTTAAATCGTCCCTCAGCCGGTAGGACCTCTCCGTTGCTCAGGATCAGACAATCTGGGAAGTGTGTGTATGCTAAGAGCGCTAACGTTTCTTTCCGAGATTCAGTAAAGGAACCATCTGGTCGTTTTATCGATCCCAGCTCCTGAACACGGTCGCGTGAGAGAATCCTGTGGATTCTGGCGCTGCTGGGCATATTATTAATGTCCCCGCAGAACCTCCTCCAGGACTCCCTCTTAGCGTTCCTAATCTCTTTGTTATAGTGTGTTAGAGCGGTTTTATATTGCTCCCAGTTGCCTGTAGTCTTAGCACGATTGAAGAGACGTCTAACTTCCCTTCGTAGTTTATCGAGGTTATTATTCCACCAAGTAGACCCCCGACTGTCTTTCTTTGACCTTAGTGGACAGTTTTCGTAATATGCAGAGACAACAGCTTCCCTAACTTGTTCATCCGCAATCTCAATCTCATCACGATCCCTCACTGTGAGGATAGCGGACCCAAGACCTGCGGCGAGGGACTGTTTGTACCCCTCCCAATCCGTCCTTCTCGGATCGCGATACTCCACCACAGGTCTAGGGCCTGTTACAATTTCAAATAGGATATGGGCATGGTCAGAACACGAGGGTTCAGACGACACCCTCCATTTGAGAATTTTTGAGCTCAAAAGTCTTGAGCTGATCGTGAGATCGAAAACCTCTCTACGATTAGCTGTAAGAAAGGTGGGTTCCGAGCCTATGTTGTTGACAACCAGCTCCTCCCCTAAAATTTATTCAAATAGTGATTCACCTCGTCTGTTAGTGTTTGTGCTCCCCCAAGCCAAGTGATGGGAGTTCGCATCACACCCCATTACGAGGTGATAGTTGTTCCTCTTGCAGAAGGCGATCAATTTCCGCACCTCTGCTGGAGGTGGTTGTTCTGCATCTCTGTCTCCAGGGAAATAGGCCGAACAGGCCACTACTTCCAGCCTGGTCCCCCCGGATGTGATCACGAGATGGATGGATGCCATGTCCTTGGTGCAGTACTCTGTTTCTGATCCAGATACAGGCTCTGGGGTTGGTACCAGTGCCCACCTCTACTATCTTACCAGAAGTGTTACCCTGTTACCCAGCCCTTTAGTTCGTTCCGAATTGGCGGTCCAGGGCTCTTGGAGAAGAGCAATATCTATTTGCTCTTCCTTTAATTTCATGCTAAGGAGGTATGTCGCAGCCTTAGCATGATGCAAATTAGCTTGGATGCACCTTATGTTGGTGGGCATGGGGGTAGGAATATAGGAGTGTATAGAGGATAAAGGAGTAGGTTAAGGAGCTCGAAAGGAAAGGGAATAATGGTGCAGGTTCCTTCTCCTTTTTAGAAGCTCGATTACCAAGCTTCCTATAGGAGGGTCTACCTTTGGTAGTCGTCCTAGAGGTGGACTTTCCTTTCCCCTGTTGTTTCCCTCTGGAGGTTCCAGTGGAAGGTTGAATCCTGCCACCTCCTCTATTGGGTCTGTGTAAGTCGTGTCCATGTTTGGTCCCACGAGCAGCAACCTCCATGGAAGAGCCCCGCATCCCATGAAGAGGCATTTTACACAGGGAGGTCGCCCGGTTTCCCTGGGGAGGGTTAACGTTAGCGACAGAATTACCATCCTGCCAATGCCCGGCCATTTCGGCCAGAAGCATCATCGCTTCGGCACCAACCCGCCAACGACCTTGCGATGTGGGTTTTTTATAGAGGACTCTCCTCGCAATGCCGGCCAATTAAGGCAAGCATTCCCGGCCCTCCTAAGACATGACTAGGAAGGGTTACGGTTTGGTTAGTTCATTTAGTTCACGTCTAATAGTAGACGCTATCCAGGGTGCACCACGGGGAGGCGAACTAACTTTACACCCCAATTGGTGAGTTAGTCAGAGCTTTGTGTACTAGTCGTTGATGAGAAATCATTGTTAGGCGTTGATATTAATAAGTACTAATAATCGCAAATAAATTTACAAATGCAGAAAATGTTGGAAGTGTATTTCAAAGCAAATCGAAACTCTGAAAATGCTTCCACGACTTACGCTCAGCATTACCCGGAGATATCACAACCACACCGAACAAATTTTACAGAAAAATCAGAAATTTAGTGACTTTTGAAGTTTTGTACAAAAGAGACCTAAGTATCCGGTTAAGAATATTGATATACGCGCAAATATTGTTTTGAAAAGTGTTGCGAACAAACTAAGTACATCAGTTCGTCGAGTGGCTCAAGAAACTTGTAGTCCAAAATCCAGTATTCATAAAACATTAAAGAAAAACAAATACCATCCATAAAAATCAACAATTGTACAAGGCTTAGGCGATAATGACTACAACCGGAGATTAAAATTTAGCAGGTGGTATCTGATATTTTTTGAGCGCTTCTTTTTCATT
Organism: Tillus elongatus; assembly: GCA_964006375.1. NCBI lineage: Eukaryota > Metazoa > Arthropoda > Insecta > Coleoptera > Cleridae > Tillus > Tillus elongatus. The sequence continues at coordinate 146,456,454 of OZ023263.1, read as the reverse complement.
TTAAGTGATCGGTTAATAGGTCCTTTTATCTTTGATGACAACTTAACTGGAAATAAGTATATGGAGCTACTAAGAAACGAGATAATGCCGGCCCCAAGACAAATTAACAACCCTGCGAACATACAAAACAGCTGGTTCCAGCAGGACGGCTGCCCGACCCATAATGCTCGTAGCGTGTAACATTTTTTAGGAGAAAACTTCAATGACAGAATTATTTTAAATAATTGACCAGGACAATGCCCTGCGAGATCGCCTAACTTTACCTCCCTTCACTCTTATCTGTGATGTGCCACTAAAAACAAAGTATTCAGTTTTGAACCACAGGCGACTAGACAAATTTTAGAACAAAGAATGCTGGAATGGAGACGCATTACGTAGAGTTTGTAACTATGTTGAAACAAGGTGCCAAAAGTGTATGAAGCAGAATGGTGGTTATATTGAACAGTTTTTAAAAGTGAAATTGAACTTTTAGTTTCGTATTGAGGTTTAATTTGTTTTGTCCATATCCCTTTTTTAAGTATATCAGACTTATATCAGCATTGTTACCCTGGTACTTAGGTGTGTTTTCTTCGAAACTTCGAAAGTTCACTAATTTCTTGTTATTCTGTTAAAAATTGTCAGTTATGTCACACTGTCGTTTTATTTCGTAGCCTACCAGAGTCAAATTAGTTTTCTGTTTATATCTCTCATATAAATAAAAAAATTCAGACATGCCGTACTTCATTGGAAAGCTCTTTTCGAGGGCTATCTAAAAAGCTAAACATAAAAACGGCCACAATTTTAAAACCAAAAGATAGTGTTCATAACTTGAAAACAAATGAAAATCGTGGGTTTCTGTAAACACCAATATATTTTTCGTAGAAAAAGTATGGGCAACGTAAAAGTATAAAAGCGGTCACATAAGGCGTTATTGAGTTATCGAACAATAATCAGATGGTCAAATTTTAGTTTTTTTCAGAAATATCTCGAAATTGAAGAATCAGAATGAATTTGAACTGATATTTGTTGCCAGCATTAAACTCCGCAAAACATTTCCCAGTAAAAGATTTCCTAGTTGACCGGTATACCAATGGTGAGCATCGAAATATAGACACACTGTATAAACATTGTAACTGACCTCGTAATCCTACGGTTTAGCTCCCCTTAGCAGCCAGATTCTTGTACACACGTATTTTTGTGTCAGAATTTACTGGGTTTTTCCACTTATTTTATCTTTATTGATTTAAGGTATTATAATACGTAATATAATTAAGTGGCAGTGAACTATATAGTTCACTCTTTTATGATTATCTCATTGCTCTCCTTCATAAAAAAGATTGATATTGGAAGTGTTTTATGATAACAGATAAAGTATATAGGAGAAGGAAGCACTTGGAATACATTTTATTTTAGTGTAAATGTTATGGTAAAATTGTACACATGTTAGATATTTTAATTATTTTTTTGGTAAAATAAAGACATTCCTACGACTTATGATAAGAGATATATTTGTGATTGGCGTGGACTGAACAAAAGTATATATATATATATATATATATATATATATATATATATATATATATATATATATATATATATATATATACAGGCTGAGGATTTGAAAGCGTTAGAATCCGATATCTGAAAAAACGCTTGGAGTATTTGCCAAAAATTTGGTGTCGTGATAAGTAGGCTAGGGAACACATTTTAAAATATTTATGATATTTGCCCCTCCTCCTTATTTTGAAGCGCCGGTGTCAGGTTATTAATCTCAAACAGAATGGTGTTTTTTTTTCTACAACACTTCGAGTCTCTGTGAAGAATTGCGTATATACGTAGAAAATGGTTGCATTTGCCCTACTGATTGCATACCCTTTCCCAATAAATAAAATTAGAGTAAGAACAAGCATGTTCCTTAAGTTTAACAACGGTTGTATTCTAAAAGGTGTTCGAAATTTCCTCCATTTATTTCCAAACATTTAATTTTTTTCTTTCCAAGAGTAACTGACATGCTTGCCTAATCCAGTCTCTTACATTTTCTGGCGTGGTTGCTGTTATAGCGATCACTTTCTCTTTCATAAATCCCAAAAAACAAAATCTAAAGTTGTGAGATCAGGAAACCATGCGGGCCAGTTTACCGGGCCACCACGACCAATCTATTTATCTCCAAACATGTTACTAAGAGTGTCTCGGACTTTGCGCGTAAAGTGTTGCGGGGCTCCGTCCTGGTGAAATCACATTGTTTCTTATTGATTTTCTACGCTGTTTAGAAGTTGAGGTGAATTGCGCCTTTAAAATAATTCTAAATCTCCTCATTTAGGCGGCCTTGAAAAAATGTGGCCAAATTTTATTTATTGGAAAATCCATAATTATGCAACCAGTAGAGCAAATGCAACAATTTTTTACAATTCCCTTAACTTTCCCACCCCACCTTTGTCCGTTATTTTTAGAGTTAGAAAGACGTTTCAAAAAAGGGCATATAGGGGATTTTATAAATTTTCTTATGATGATATATGTAAATATACATTGTATTTTTATTAAAGTACACCCAAACAATCTCATATTTTTAAAAATGTAAAACACCTATATGTTTTTCGATTTTTCAATACAACATTCTTTTACGAGTTCAGTAATGTATATATACATAAATACATACATACATACATACATATATATATATATATATATATATATATATATATATATATATATATATATATATATATATAATGTATTTGCTTCATTCGTTTGGAAGATCTGGACTAAAGTATTGAAATATGTTTAATTTATTCAGACAGATAGGTACTTCATTGGCATATAATAATACGATATACCATGAAAAAACATTTGCCTCAAAATGTTTGGCATTTTCCTGTAAAATGCGTTTTAATAAAGAAAAACGTAGTAATACTCTCGAAATATATATAGTTAACAATGATAAGGCATGTGTCGCCGTGCGTGATTTTTGGAATAGATATCCTAATAGACCTAGTCCAGACAGGAAAACTTTCATCAACATTACACGCAAATTTCGACAAGTTTTACTCTCGAAGATACGAGTAAGAAATCAAGATCAAAATGAAGAATTGCAATTAAGTATTCTATTATATTTTGAAGAACATCCTATATTTTGTATTAGGGGTGCTGCTAGCGATTTAAATGTTTCTTATGGTTTTGTCCAAGGCTGCTGAAGAAAAGCAATTTCAATCCATATAAAGTCATGCCAGTCCAAACTATTTTCTTAAATGGTACACTTCAAAGAAGCAATTATTGTCAGATCATGATTAATAAACACAACGAGGATGCTCTTATCTTCGACAATGTATTTTGCTCTGGTGAAGCGACATTTACAACAGCAGGCATTTTTAACAGAAAAATAGTCAGAATGGTCAGAAAATAATTCTCGTGTTATGGAAGAAATATTATTCTAGAGCCGTAGAAGCATAAATGTATGGTATAGTAGGTATCCTGAATTCTCATATATATTATTTTACATATCACGGAAGCCTGACAGGTAGAAGATACAAGCATTTTTGCGAAATAAAGTGGATGATTTTTTACTAAATCCTTCGCTGAACCAACTGCAGCATGTAGTTTGCACCAAGATGGAGCTCCCTGTGTCTTAGTACACAAAAAGTGGCATAGTATATTAATGACAACTTTGCCGAATGGATAGTAGTAGTAGTAGCAGTGGTGGGGAGGCTAACGCCAGGCAAGTAGGCCACAATGGGCCCTTTTTGCCAATCCCGGCAACCCAGCAACCATGCTCTACTCTTCCTCGATTCCATCGGCAAACCGCCTCGACCTCGAAATAAAGGCCACGACGGTCCTCTATTGGACGCTACTTACCTGGTTCCTCTGCACAGTCCTCGAACCGAACAATTATCTTCGAAGACTCCCAAAAGCCTCACATTCACACAGGTGGTGGTAAGACGTCTCTTCATTCTCGCCGCATTCCTATGAAATGGTATCGCACTCTGCCGAATGGATAGGTAGGCGTGGCACCATCTTATGGCCCCCTCGTAGCCCAGACTTGATTCCATTAGTTTTTTTCCGGTGGCGTTATCTAAAGAATCAAGTATACAAAAACAAGCTACAAAACGTAAATAAACTAAAATAAAGAATAATTGATGAAATCACAAAAATAACGATAATCGGGAACTACTTCTTAATGTTTTGAGAAGTATTAGAAAGAGCTATGAGGTCTGCATTCAACAGAACGGCCGCCAGACAGAACATTTGTTAAGCTAAACAAGGACTATCTTTTGTTACTATTATGTGGTTCCATTTATGTTATTTGAATTTTGTGTTACTGTTTCTTGTTCATTAATCTGTAAGTAGCTAATAACACATTTAGTATATACTAGTTATTAGATGGTGCTTACTTTATATATATTCAAATACAAATATCTCAGAAAATATGGAAAATACTTAGTGTTATATTGTTAAAAAACCAGAACGAAACTCCACGGTAAAATTTATAAGAAAATATAGTTTGCTATTTTCTAAATTATGGGAGTTATAAATGTTTTTCATAAAAGTGTGGTCCAACCAAAATAATTTTTCAAATCGCACATCCAGTAAAGTTCAAGCTACCTTGTAATAAAACTTAACATAAACTCTAAGTAACTGGTGAAATATGCTTCATAAGTTTTTCTATGACAACCTCGACGTTGCGTATTATTATATGCCAATAGAGTACCTCCCAGGCTGAAAACATTAAACATATTTCAGTGCTTTATCATCCTGTATTTTCCAAACGAATGATGCATATATATATATATATATATATATATATATATATATATATATATATATATATATATATATATATATATATATATATATATATATAAACTTGTTTAATAACCACATCAAAAACAAAGTCCTCTTAAGCTCCAACGGCGGCAAACCCTTCTGGACTCTTGCTAAATCTATTGGAAATAATTTCTGCAAGAGCACGTTCCCACCTCTTGTCTCAGGGGATGAAACTGTTTCTACCGCCCTGGGCAAGGCTGAACTTTTTGCTTCGTTGTTCGCCGGCAATTCTACTCTCAACCCACCTCCAAATGTTCAATCACCAACAGTCCCCAATGTCGCGCATAAAATGATGGATATCATTTTCAAAATTAAAACGGTACGAAAGATGCTATCTTCTCTTAATACCAGGAAAGCCTCTGGCCTTGACGGGATCCCAGGAATTGTTCTCAAAAATGCGCACCAGAACTTGCTCCTGTCCTGACTCGTCTGTTTCAGATAGATTACAATAAAGGCATATTCCCTAGTAACTGGAAAACTGCTCGAGTACAACCCATCCCCAAGAAAGGATCCAAAGCGCTTCCTAGCAACTACAGGCCTATTTCTCTCCTTTTAGTCGTCTCTAAAGTGATGGAAAAGTATATAAACACCGAATTACTAAAATTTCTTGAAAAACACAGTCTAATCCACGACAGGCAGTATGGATTCCGTCAGCGCAGATCGACTGCCGACCTCCTTTCCTTTGTCACCCATTCTTGGAACAAGTCTATGGAACTACACGGTGAATCCAAGATTGTTGCTCTAGACATATCCAAAGCATTCGACCAGGTCTGGCACGCAGCGCTGCTTAATAAACTTCCGGCCTTTGGCCTACCACAAAAACTCTGTACCTGGACAGCAAATTTCCTCTCCAACCGGAGCATTTCTTTTGTCGTGGATGGCCATTCCTCCAAACTGTATCCAATTAATACAGGAGTTCCTCAAGGTTCAGCTTTAGCCCCTACTTTGTTTCTTCTCCACATCAATGACCTCCTCTCTAGCACATCCAACCCAGTCCACAGTTACGCGGACGATAGTACCCTCCACTTAAATATACAATAGTCTAAGCCTGTCTCTCTAGCCCAATTATATGAGGATCGCAGACTCATGGAGGGTTCTGTCTCCGTGGATCTCCAAAAAATATTAGAGTGGGGAACTAGAAATCTTGTACAATTCAACCCCACCAAATATCAATCTTGCTTTCTTTCTCAAATGAGATACACCAGCCCTAGACCCATCACAATGAACAACCAAGTTATTCAAAGTAATGTGTCCTTTTCTCTTGTTGGCATTTCTGTGGATCGACATCTCAATTGGCACCAACATGTCACATCAATCGCAGAAGCGGCTGCTAAGGAATTAGGTTTCCTCTTCCGGGCCCGCAAATACTTTTCGCCAGCTAATCTCTATACCTAATATACTTCACAAATAAGGCCAAACCTCGAATACTGCTCCCACATCTGGGGTGCAGCTGCCGCTTCTACACTCGCTATCCTAAACTCCATTCAAAAGAGAGCTATACGTCTTATCGGTGACCCTACCCTCACCCAAAGGCTGCCATCCCTTGCCCACCGACGTGCCGTTGGTGACCTCTCTCTCTCTCTCTCTCTCTCTCTCTCTCTCTCTCTCTCTCTCTCTCTCTCTCTTTTATAGATATCTACACGAACACTGCTCAGAGGAGCTCTCTTCCATAGTTCCTCCACCTGCTGCCTCCAACAGATCTACCAGGGGAGCAGAGCGAATGCACCCTTCTATTGTCCAGGTCACCAGACATAGAACATCTTGTTATGCCCGCTTTTTTGTCCCGAGGACTTCCAAATTGTGGAATTCCTTGCCGGCACATGCTTTTCCTTCTCCTCCGAACCTCCAAACCTTCAAGTTCAGAATTAACAAGTTGCCTCTTTCCTCCTTGTCAACACCCACGGTACGATAGTATTTAGGCTGTAAGCCCTCGTGGTGTGTTGTTGAAATAAAAAAAATAAAAAAATATTACTGAACTCGTAAAAGAATGTTGTTTTGAAAAATCGAAAAATAAATAGGGTGTTACATTTAAAAAAAAGTTGGTTGTAGTTTTATAAAACACCCTGTATATTTACAGGTGTTATCATAAGAAAATTTATAAAATTCCCTACATGCCCTTTTTTGAAACGTCTTTCTTACTTCAAAAATAACGGAAAAATTTGGGGTGGGAAAGTTAAGTGAATCACCCTGTACAAACGCCGATACTTCACGGAGAATCGAATTTTTGAAAAAAAAAACACCATTCTGTTCGACATTTATAGGGTGATACCGGCCATTAAAAATAAGGAGTAAATGTCAAAACTATTTCAAAATAGGTCCCCCAGCCTACTTATCACCTCACCAATTTTTTAGCCAAATACTTCGCGCTGTTTTTCAGATATACGATTGTATCACTTTAAAATCCTCACCCTGTATACATGCATAAACATATACACAGTAAAACCAACCCCAAACTTGTATTCCAGGGGTTTTAGTTTGCTCTCGTTTAGACATATTTTGTTGAAATTCAAACGCCGCGATCTTCTCATTTGTGAGTTTATCTAGAAAAATTTACTAAAACTTATTTTTCTAGTTTATTGGGTCAATCTCATCTTAAGATATTTGCTCTTAGCTGCACCGTATTCAGATGTAAAAAACCATGCTTGTAGTTTATTTAGTTTGTCCAAAGTCTGTTTAAAATGGCCATATCTCAAAATCCTTAACTTACAAATATATTACTACCTTCTTTACTGCATTACCTTTGTTGTTATACTAAATAATTGTTGGGTTGTAAATAAAAGCTATATCTGACAAAACCTCTTGCTTCACCTACACTCGAAATTTGCCTAAGGTGCTTCACCAGGTGTAAATCATTACGGGTTGTACCTTCATTAATATCTGTACCTGCTAACTGGAACACAACATAATGCACATATCTGCAACAGCTCTACGAAAGTGATCTCTGTGCATAAAATATTATCTTTAGAGAAGTAATAGTACTCTTAAAAGCTGTTAGCAAGATTGTGGTAACTCATCTTTTCAACTATTTTATTAATCTTGTTTCGCAGGTTTAAGGTTTATTATGGGAGCCATTTCATTTTGTAAATGTTCGGAAAAAAACATTGCTAATGATGAGATTACGACTTAAGATACAGGCTGGCCTATCGAAAACTATAAAAGCATGATGTATTAACAATTATCTCTTTGAAAGACACTCAGACAGGTCGATCTTAAAAGGACACATTTTCGCGTAAATGTCAAAGTTGCTACTTCGTCTCTCTAAATGAGGTAGTTGCGTTCTTTACGTTTGTAAATAACAAGTGAAGTCGGACGATACATCATGAAAGAGACTAGTCCTAAAAAATTTTGTTTTTTTACGGGGAAAATACAAAATCAAAGCTGAAAACTATTACCTACAAAATTAAGAACACTGCAGGTTTTTTCGAGAGGTGTGATACGAAAGTACGAGTTTATCTAATAGCTGAAACACTACTCGAGAAAATGTTTGAAGTGGTCTCCTCTATGCGAAAATGCAAATTTTGTTCAAATCAACTTTTCACGTTCTGAAACATGTACATGAGCGTTTTACATGCAGATGACTTTGGATGACAACCCCCCCCCCCCTCAGTGGCAGTGGATGTTACCCAAAAACAATTCTAGGCGTTCCTTTGTCGGATGCTAAGTGTATACCAAATTTGAAGATGATATCTCAGTTTGTTCAAAAGTTATTGCGCCACTAACAGACCGACGTACAGGCCGACAGATCGACCGACCGACCAACAGACTTACAGACAAAAAAATTGTTCCAGTATCCATGTCTTTTGAGACTTTTTAAGCCGTTTTCGAAATATTTGTCACTGATATTCCACTCCCACATATTCTACCCCTAGTTTAATTTTAGCACAAAATACCTGATGTTGGCTGAAATTGAAACCCTAAAACGTTATATTACTCAATGTTTAACACAAAAATGTCAATTTTCACCAAATCACCCCCCATTAAATTGAAACCCTAAAACGTTATATTACTCAATGTTTAACACAAAAATGTCAATTTTCACCAAATCACCCCTACCCCCTAGAGAGAGTTTACCCAAAACCCATCCGAACCGTCGTTTGTCGGGTGCTAACTGTATACCAAATTTGAAGACGATATCTCAATTCCTTCTAAAGTTATCGTGGCTACTAACAGTCAGACATACAGACCCACAGACAAAAAAAAAGATCGTTCCTAAATCTTGTTTTCTATATGTTTTGGCACTTTCATGGCACTTTCGGTTAGCAAATACTAGAAAAATGACTTTAAATATTATATATGTTTCCTTCCTAAAACGTCACAGTCGCGATTTGAAAGGTAAAATTTAACGTTGTTCTTAAGATAGAAATACTAAAAAGAATGCATGTTATGTAGAAGAAATGTCTTAAGAAGTGTGTTTTATAAAGCCTCAAATTTCTGCCCCGGTTCTTCATTTTACTAAAACGTTGACAAAAAATTCATTGCAGATAGACGCTCTCTCTGATGCCTTGGCAGTAGTTTCAGTTTTAGACCTTGAGGTTTAATAGTCTAATTTTTAGGAAATGTTCGTCGAAAATTTGCAACTGAGGAGATGATGATAAGTTTAGGAGATAAATTAAGTAGCGTTATGTATTACAAAACTTATATAAATTCCCTACTATAACGCACTTGCCGCGTCTCGACTTTTCTATTCTGATTGATCAGCCTGTAACATATAAAACTGTAGAGCATACAATTTTTGTACAATTAACGAGCATAATTTATCATCGTATAGAACAAGTTTTTTTGTAATATTATGTAACCAAACAATTTACCTATTCAAACCATATAGATATTTATTCGTTTATAGTAAATCCCTTCCGGTGCTATGGACTTATATTCCAAAGGAACTGTAACATCTTATAACTAAAAAAGTTCTGGACGAAGCAAGTGCGTTATGGTAGTTAATTTTTATTAAATGCTTCAAACTTGAATAACTCAATTTTCTATAAACTTAGAAAGTTTGGTTTTGGTATGTGGTAAGGTCTTTGCTAAGGCAAGATACATAGAAAATTTCATTAAAATAGCTTTGTAATATACGGAGAAAAAATTTTTTTTTCGTAAGAAATTAAAAATTTGAATAACTCAATTTTCTATAAACTTAGAAATTTACCTGTCCGATTTTCCTGACTAACAAACGAAATCGGTTAATTATTTTTTGATTTATCGGACGGATATATATATATATATATATATATATATATACATATATATATATATATATATATATATATATATATATATATATATATATATATATATATATATATATATATAAATTGAAACTGACCCCAGATATCGGTTCTAGAGGTCCTAGTTTGCGCTCATTTGAAAAAATTTTTGCAAAGCCTCACCATCGATACTTCTCTATTAGTGAATTTTTTTAAATAAAAATTCACTAAAACTATACCAATCCAAGAATAATAACACATCATAAACCTTGGTATATAATCTTTAATAAAGCTACCGCTTTTGTGTCACACTTAGTGTGTTCTTGAATAACTCAATTTTTTATAAACTTAGAAAGTTTAGTTTTGGTATGTTGTAAGGTCTTTGCTAAGGCAAGACACACACCAAATTTCATTAACATAACTTTGTAATATTCGGAGAAAAAATTTTTTTTCGAAAGAAAATATAAAATTTGATTAACTTAATTTTCTATAAACTTATAAGGTTTACTTTTGGTACGTAGTAATGTCTCTTCCAAGGCAACATATATAGTAAATTTCATTAAAACAGCTTTGTAATTTTCGGAGAAACAATTTTTTTTCGAAAGAAAACTCAAAATATTCCCGGAAAAACCAGTACGATTTCCCTGACTAACGAACCGATTCAATCCATTAATAAAGGAAAGGCTCTTGCTGAGTTTCATCGAAATCGGTTAATTTTTTTTTGATTTATCGGACGGACATATATATATATATATATATATATATATATATATATATATATATATATATATATATATATATATATATATATATATATATATATATATATATATATATATATATATATATATATATATATATAAGCATATAAAAATTGTAAGTTACCCCGGATATGGGTTCTAGGGGCCCTAGTTTGCCTCTAAAAATTTTTTGCAAAGTCTCACCATCGATACCTCTCTATTAGTGAAATTTTTTAAATAAAAATTCACTAAATCTCTACCAATCCAAGAATAATAACACATCATAAACATTGGTATATAATCTTTAATAAAGCTACCGCTTTTGTGTCACACTTAGTGTGTTCAGAAATCAATTACAGACTAATAATTCGGCGTTTGTTTGATTTCATCCTCCTTGAAGTAAAACAGACCTAAATTAGTTCTGGCTGTTTTGAATTGAACCAACAAGATGACCAACTTTGTCGACCAAGTCGAGTCGAGGTAGAATATGCCTTTATAAAGTGTTAAAACTCACTTGGTCTTCTTAGCTCATTTTGTATCAGTTTGTCGGTCTTTTTATATTACCCAGATCGTGATAATTTGATTTTTTGACAATTTCTCTATTATTCTCAAATTAACCCTCGGCATTGTGTCTGCTCGCCGAAAGAGAGTTTTTGCTAGTAAAGATTATTGCTTAGTCGTGAAAGAGAGTAAGTGTATTGTATCCAGCGTATAAAAAAACGTTTTCGGCTCAGGATTTTACAAGTTAATATGCGGATGATTACCTGCTTTGCTAATTCGGTGTAGAAATCCGGATGCAGTAATTGATATTTATCGATAAGAAGTCATTAACTTTTCAATTTTGTAGTAATATAATTTGTTGTCGTTGTCAGACACATAACACAGTTTTAATAATTGATTATTACATTGTGCAATTGTTTATTAAGCAGAATAATGACTGTTTCAAGGTTTAATTACTAAATTATATTCAGAAAATAAATTATTTATATTCAGTGACAAAAATCTGTATTGTAGTTTTTATAACGAGTGATTTTTAACTATTATGCTCAAGGTGTGCTTGGACCGCTAGTTAATTGCATATTTGTCTTAAGCACACCTCAAATTAGGCAATAATAATAATGATAATAATAACAATACTAAAAGTAACTTCATGTTCAACTTTCTGTTTGATGGTATCCAGTCTTGTGTGTGTTGTTTCTAAGTATGACAAGATACTTGTCCGCTATTCTTTGTTGATCTGCATGTGTGGATACATTCTGAGTAATTTGGTATGAAGTTGTTCCATCCCTGATTTTCAAATTGTGTTACTGTGTATTAAATACGCTAATTGTTTCGTTTATATCCATATTCATAATCCATTTAAGGCGCCGTCTTGGAAATCCCAACTGGGTGGGCGCTGGCTGATTTTTCTTAGCAGCATATTCAGTATGTTAGGCTATAGTTACTACATAGAGATAGTTGAGACATACCTATAGGGAGAGTGTCCATGTTTACGCTAAATAGACTTCTAGGCAAAATTCAGCGACAAAATATTTTAAGCAAAATTCGGCGACAAAATAGAGACTTGTAACTTGTAATATCATCGTTATTAATTGACCGATTTAAAAAATTCTTTTTAAGTAAATGAGCACAAATTAATTGTTATTAATATTGATTTACTAAATAACTCTTAGTAAACTAGGAAAATGTATAAAACATAAATTTTAAAAAACGACTCCTGCTGCATACCTTTTTTCGAGCAGCGAGATTTTTTTTTTCTTGCAGAATATGTCGTAACATATGCGGCATGAAATAAAGCAAACATACCAAATAATATTGTGAAAAAAAGAAATATCTAAAATGGTTAATTCATTTAGATTTTAGAGAAAGTTTAATTATGCAAACGCAAAAATATGCAATGTATAACTCAAGGGCGTCGAAACGAATACAACTTTAACGCGAAAATAGCCTAAATATGAAGACAGTCTCGGAAAGTGTTCACGCTTATGTCTTAATTATCTCTATCGAGTAACTATTATAGGTTAGGTTACTGGTCTACCCTGACTCTGCTGCTGTAGACTTTGTGCTTGAGTTTTTTGTATGACAGGGTACCCTTACATCGACGTCTTGCATGCTGTTGTAGTAGATAGGAATGCTAAGCTCTGCAGTACCCTCCTCCTCCTCTTCCTCCTCTCAAGCTCAACACTCATCCCAAGGTTGTCTCTTCCCAAGGTTCACACTTCTCTCAAGGTTGCCTCCTCTCAATGTCACCACTCCTCTCAAGGTTGCCTACTACCAAGGTCACTTTACTTTGAATATATAGGCGATCAAATTTTATTTCTGCAGTTTTGTTATAGTCGTGTACTTACGTCACCTTACGGTGAGTAGAAACGTTTGAGATTTTAATACCAGTAATATACTTTATGGAAAGTCTATGATAGAATAGAAAAAATTAAAAGAAAGTAATCTACAATGGTTTCCTTATTATGTCAATGAAAACCATACTGTGCAAAGAAAAATATGTGTGGAGGTCGGAGCGCTCCATGAATCCTTTAAGAGAGGTATAGAATGGGGTAGAGAAAAGTGTCGGATTATTAATGTGTTAGTTGCTTCAAATCGATCATCGACTGTTTGCTCCGAATTTTTACCGTCAGCAAGATATGCAGCATTTAGTTTGTTTAATCAGAGCTATATATATATATATATATATATATATATATATATATATATATATATATATATATATATATATATATATATATATATGCAGATACCATGCTCACTCGAAAGTGCTTGCATATTGTTTGTATTGTAAGAAAATAGTCAAAGCTGATATTGTGGAGAAGTGTTCCCTAGCCTGTGGAAGACAAGGTGGTAGACGTTCAAATGAGAGAAAATAATTGTGACGGTGATGTGGGAAGTGACAGTATATAATTGTAAATTTAATTACGTACAAAATTTATTTTAGTAAAATATGTGATAATGTAATAAACATAATTAAATGTTGACTTTATTTAATTTTAATTGTAGTATGGCATCGCAAGTAAAAAATATGTATTTATACACATTTAACTACAAAGTTTCATTGCAAAAGTCCGTTCCTCTTCGATAGAAATTTAATCGTCAGCGACGGAGATATGTCGAGATATAGTTGAATTTTTTACGCTAAAACTAAGCATTGACAAAAATTATTAAACAAAGATGTTTTCTAATTAGTTGAATAAAATTGCAACATTGAAATAACAGGGTGATATACGCTTTTGAGATTTTTTTCCTGCTTACCTTAACGTCCGAAAAATTACTGAGAACGGCTAATGTTGCAGCACATTTGTGACTTTATTATTGAATGTTCAAATTTCTGTTGTATGAAAAAACCGCTTCGGCAGTGCAATCTAAAACAGCGATCCGAAGCATGCAGCACAATATATAAAAATAGGGTAATTTTTTTTCTGACAAAGGATGTTACTAAAAAAATGAATACTAGAAAAGTTGTTTTATGTTAGCGAGAAGAATCTATTCCATTCTATATTTTTCTAAAATAGCAACCATTAAAATATGGGGCGAGATCCCCTTTTTAAGTATATTTTTCTCCGGTAATCTGACGATTACAAAAAAATCGATGGCTGTATCTGTTAGAGGAACATCTAAACTAGAAGACCTACTCTCAAATACGAAGATTAGAAACACGACACTTCTAATACATCTAAATGAAAATGAGACCTTATCTCATTTTTGACGCATCTACCAGTAAAATGTTTAAATTTTCATACGTAGTGTGAGGGTGGCTAATGCTCCTTGAATGTAACACTCGCTAGGCGTGTGTGAAGGGGCCCTCCCCCAAGGACCTATTTCCGTTTTTATTTTTTTCTTCTGTGATATTTATCGTACAAACATGCAATGTTCGCTATTCAAACAACATTTCAGTTTTCTTTCCACCTATGTTGCAGCATTTGCTGTTAGGTTAACACTCGCACCCTTACAATTTTTTCGTTTTCAGAACTTCTTTAAAAAAATCGTTTTCTTCTCCACTACTGGCTCTGCCAAAAAGAGTAGGATTGTCGTGTTGACACAATTTTATTGCGCTTTTTTCACTACCCTCACCTTCCCAACACTCAATGCTTTAGGTACGTTTAAAGTTTTTTCGCCACACACTTTACAATGTTACGATCAAACATTATGTTTGACACCAACATCTTCTTTTTTATTCAATTACTTCAGCTTTGAGGGTTGCTACCCCTTAACTTTTAGCTCACACGTTTTCCTTACGCATCCCTTTTTTTACATTGCAATTTTCACTATGACTTATCTTAATGAAAAACAAACCTTGCTAAAGAGTTGACGCCCCTCACAACCTGTTCTCTATAATTCACTATATCTTTATTAAATAAATCACACAATATACGTTCAATTTCTTCAAAAATATTTTCTATATATTTTTTTCATTCCCTTATTAAGGATTAATTAACACCTAACAATAACGATCATTATTTACTATATATTCAGCAAAATCATAACAAATAAAAAAATCTTGCGAGTTTAGTTATAATTTATTTAAATCTATTATTTACAATACAATTTAGTTCTAATTTTAAAAACTACTATCGTATCTAGACTCCTCACCTTCATCTGAGGATGGTGGCCATTACTGAAGGAAAAAGTTTTTTACTACTGCGCAACATAAACGTTACGAACCTGACACTTACACCTACGTGCCTTCCATGAAACCATCGTCAACGGACACCATCTAGATATCGTCGAAATGATCGAAATCAAATCCTCCTCTTGCTGCACCTCTTCTTCCTCCAGGTCCCGAAGAAATTCATCTGCTTCTTCCTCCTCCATTTCTTCTTCCTCTATTTTTTCCTACACCAGGTCCTGGATTAGCGCGTTGCCGACAGTTTCATCGGCTAATACGATGGTGGAAGCATTCTCAGTTTCGGTAGGAATTATCACGCGACTTAACTTTACGGTAAAATGTATCATCTATGCTACTTATAGTAAAAATAAGAGTTAATATAAAATTATGATATTCTAAATAGTAGTCGGTCGTCATTACTTTTACCGTGTCTGTGTAGTATTGTTTTATCCTGTCATAGTCATTGCGTAATTGTGTTAAGTCATGTACGTGCAGTAAGTTCCATCTGTTGTTCTCTGGGTATGTTGTCCCTATCTATCTGAGTAGCATGCCAGGATTGTCACTCAAGTACTTTCTTAAAGGTTTTATGTCGTGTGCAAAATTATCTATAAATTTCCGGTAGTATCCCACTATTCCTAGAAATGATTTAATTTCCTTGGTTGTATTTGGTATTGGAAATTTCCTTGTAGAATCTAGTTTCTTTGGATTTGGCTTAATTCTGTCTGAGTTTACCACATGTCCTAGAAACTCGGCTTCCTTTTTTAAAAAAATCACTTTTGTATATTTAAATTGCTTTATCTAAAACGTTCGAATACCAATCTCAATTTTCCTATATACTTTTGTAGTGACGTGGAGAAGACGTCATGCATATATACAAGGCATGTTTTACCTATTAGGCCCTGTAATACGTTCTGCATTAGCCTGGAAAAGGTTGCTGGAGCCTCTGATAATCCAAACGGCATACTGGTGTACGCCCAGTGGCCTGTATCCGTTGTAAACGCTATTTTTTCTATGTCCCTGCGATCCATTTTAATTTGGTGATATCCTAATATTAAATCAGTAGTCGAAAATATTGTGCTCTTCCAATTTTGTCTCATATTTCGTCTATTTTGGGAATTGGGTGTCTGTCTAGTATTGTCTTTTTCATTTAGCTTCCGGTAGTCTACCACAATTCTCCATTTCTGTTTGTTTGACTTGTCCATTTTCTTCGATATAACCGAAATAAGTGAGCTATATGGGCTGTGCCTTTTTGTAATATCATGTATGTGTCTGTCTACCTCCGGTTTATGGACGTAAGGGTATCGATCTAATTTTGAATGCACTGGTATGTCATCCGTTGTTCGTATCCTATGTTTTATTACGTTGGTGTGTATTAACGGTTCGTCTTTGTTCAATAATATATTGTGATATTCTGATAATAAATCATTTAGGTAATAGGTGTTGATTTGACCGATTATCTGATTTTTGCTTATAACTGGTTTTTGATTGCCCCTCGTATTAGTAATATTAATATTATTCATCCGTATTGCATTCGGATTGTTATCCTGATGACGCATTGATTTCTGTTCAACTAAAGTGTTATACTATCTGTGCTTATAATTGTCTGGTGTTGTGAGAGCGTAATTCGTTCGCCGTCCACCGTAATGATTACCATATGCATTTATGTAACATCGCTCGGGTTCATCCTGATTAGACGTAATATCTGCGTCTAGTATACTGTTAATTAGGTCAAGTTCTCTGATTTGTGAGAAATATTCAGTAGTTACGATATTGTTTACATTAAGTTGATTTTCAAATAGTAGTGAGCCATCTGCTTTGGCTCTTTCTGAATTCGATTCATTATAATTATTTTCGTTTGGGATTTTCATTTCTAAGCATCTGTTTCCTATATACAATTTTTTATTCTTAAAATCTATTTTGGCTTCGTTTAGTGTGATAAACTATATACCTAGGAGTCCACTGTACTGGTCATTAGAAATAAAAAGACAAAAGTCTTGTGTCTTATCTGATACCGAACTTAATTTAATATTCGCACGTTTTAAATGTTTTGACAGAGCCTCGGTGGTTCAGAGGTAAGAACGTGTGCCTCTGAACCGAAGGGAACTGGGTTCATTCGCAGGGTTATCCTTTCACTTTTATAGTACAAACTGTAACACTAACATCAATCGAGGTTCTGGCATTGTATCTGAGCAAATTGAATGCCTGCACGTTCCGCTTTTCGGATGGGGCGTAAAGCCGTTGTTCCCGTATCCACGCGATGTTGGGCAGGTTAAATATCCCTACGCTTCCTACACAAAGGCAATGGTTCAGCAAAATTTCCACGAAAGTGGGGTGAAACTGCTCCCTGGCGTCGGTGATTGGCCATGGAAATGGGTCGACGTTAAAGAAACTAAACACACACATGTTTTGACATGCCATGGGCAGTCCTAATTGAATAAGGTACTTCATATATATTATCTATAAAATTATAATATGCTACTAGGGGATTCAAAAGATTTTTTAAGAGCCCCAATCTAACAATAGATTAACCTGGATTTCTTTAAGCTCCCCATTAAGTAAACAGCTTCAGGTATTAATATTATTTACATCTGTTACGGTTCGTGCTGTGACGTACTAGGCGTAGGAAAATTTTGGCGTTGTTCGTCATACTGTTCTGATGGCGATTGTTCATTATTTACTTTATAATTTAAATTATTTATTTCTTATAAAAATTGTTTATATTATTGTCATATTGTGTTTCTCTGTGGCTGTTGCGACAGTCTTGAATTGGAACTTCCTATTCCCTTGGTTCCGGATATTGTCTACTATTATTTTTATTGAAATTTGGTCGCCGCATTTGATTTGACTGGTTATTTTGATTCTTATTAAAATTTGTCTCCATAGTTGGTTGGAGAAATTCGGTTGGAAATTAGGTCGCGTTGTGAATTGTTTATTTTTTTCTGGGATGGAATTTATAAAAGTTATTGTTGTTGAAAGGGTCTGTGATTTTGTTGAAACGGTTTTTGGAACTGGACCTTATAAAGTTTGTACTATTTTGTTTTTGGAAAGGTTGTCTGTTATGTCTGTCATTTTTATTCTGATTAAAAGTTGATCTATTTATTGTCCTGTCCTTATAATCGAAATTTTCTTCTGAAAATACGAATCTCAGTACCTGTTCTATACTCTGGGGGTTGGTGGACCTTAAGACCATCCCCATCGGATTCCTTAATCTACCCAAAAAGCACTTTAACGTTTGATTTTAGTAAATTGTCATTTTAACTGCCCGTACTGCCTCATTGTTCTCGTTAGCGAAGTTAGAGACGACGAACTGTTATATATGTCAACAGCGGTTTTAAAATGCAAGTGCATCTTCACCGTTCCTTTGTTTCAATGTAAGCATTTCCGCGGGGAGACTTGTGTCATCTCTTTGATCCATTAAATTCTACACAATTGTATTGCTATGGTCTAGCCACAAGTTTATTACTTGGTATTTATTATGAGACGTGCTTCTCCCGTTAACTTTGTCTGTATGAAATTTAACAAGAAATTGTTCATATAAAGGTTTTCATTGACTGTATACAACTGACTCATAACCAGGCACAAGATTTTAAGAAATTACCTACGTTAGCTAGTTGACCATCGAATTCAGAAATTGCCTTAAGGAAAAATTCTTGAAATAGGTCTGCCATGTTGCTACTATGACTACTTTCACGTACAAGGCTTTTCTATTACAATATTATTACTGATACTGATTGATGTAAGTCTATACTCTAACTTTACTAAACTTTGTGATTCGTCTTCTGCATCAGGCATGCACTATATATCAATAAAGCACATATAAAAATGCAGGAAATAGAAAAAATGTAATAGTAGCAAACAACTCACATTAATATAACTGCTTCTACTCTTATCTGGCTGGTTGGCTACTGCTTATACTTCTACTTGGGTCTGCTCGGCTCGAATCTGTTATTAGGCGTCGATACGCTTAAAACTCAATATTCTTCTGACTTTTTAACCGATACAAACGACTGGGCCTCTCAACTTTACGGTTAAAACGTTTGAATTTTTAAAACATATTATTTACTGATTAACACAATAAATACTTAAGATAAAAAATGCATATTATGTAAAATAATGACAAATACAAATATCAGCATAAGTGGGATATAATAACTTGAGCACACGAAGTGCACAGTCTAAAGCAAGAAACAGGAATAAACGCCTCGCTGAAGGCGAGTCTTCTATATATGACGTGTCGCTATTGTTCTTAGAGGTGACTTCTGTTATGTCGACACAGCTTCCCACACTTTACTGCGCAGTTTCCCAAGGTGAAGTTTGAAATTGCTGACTCGGATATCTGCATACTGGGACTGTAACTTTGTATCATAATGGGTCTTTGTTGTTGGTCCATTTAGCTCGCGTTCACACATAACGACGGTTTAATAATGAATGAGTGTGGCGCAAATGAATACCTTTGTCCCAACTTAACGACTTCCGAAAAAAGTTGACGACTTTGAACATTTAGATGACCTTGACCTTAAAACTTTGCGTGACCTTGGCTTCGAAATTCACCCTGACCCGAAAATGTATTTGACCATGCCCTTGATATTTTTAAATTACCTTCACATTGAAAAATTTTAATGACCTTGATCTTGAAATTTTATACGACTGACATTTTGTCTCACCTTGACCATAAGAATTCTCCCTACCATTTATCTCGGAGAATGTGTATATAGGAAGAAAGAGAACTGGCGTCATTTCAGTTCAGTTCGTAACAAGCTTAAGTTAAGTTTGAAGTGTGTGTACGTTCCTGAAAATGGCACCTCCGTGTTTTTGTGCGGGATTACATAGGTGTAAATATTGTGCCCTTCCACAAAGTAATCGACCTATTTTGGAGAACTATTAAATCCGAGAAAGCGTCGATTACGATTTTCATGCGTACATGAACATTGTGCACATTGCCAGAGTAAGAGTCAAGCAGATCAAGATTCTCCAGAATGTGATTGTGCGGCAGCGGTGATGGAGCAAATACCAGGAAGGCGGTGAATGATGGTGGGGAACCCCGTCAAGATCGAAGCGATCGCGAATGACGTTAGCGAAGTTGTCATGGTTGACGCCATATCTCAAGAGTTTTTGGCGGAATTTATTGCTGAAAACTATGGCGAGATCTGGTGTGATGCAGATGCGTTGTCATTCAACACACAATTGTTCCCGGCAGAAGACTCGACGCTTCGCGATGGTTATGGTGAGGGAGACTTTATTTTAGGACAAATGATAGGTGATGAAGTGGACATTGGGTTCGATGAGGAAGAGTGATTTCCCCACTGGTGTGGTGGGTGGTGGTGAAGGACAGTGAGGCAGGATCAGTGGGGAAATAGTGTTATTTTAGGACCGATGATAGGTGGTGACGTAGACATTGGAGACGATGTTTTTGGTAGAGAATGGGACATTGTGTTGGAACAATTGAGTGACTTTTCATCCTGTGTAATGCGAGTGAGTGACGTTTCATCTTCCGCTGACGTTTGTGGCGCAGGACAGTTGGCCAACGTCAGTGGGGAAGTGAGTGACAGTGTTGAGAACGATGATTTTCCCGCTGAGGTTGGTGGTGAAGGATGTTAGCCAGCATCAGTGGGGAAAATGGTGCCAACAGTGATCCCCAGGTTGGAGGTGACAGTGTGGTAGGTGACAGTGGCATTTTTGCGAACGATGATTCTTTCAATAGCATGGACACCAATCGAGGACATTTATAGACATGTCTCTTCGGATGAACATTTATATGACGCGATAGGGAAAGAGTGCGACTTTTACGAGATTATATATTCTATGGGGCTGTTGAACCTTTATAGGACTCTGTCAGGTTAGGAACTCGTGTGCCTGTGAACATTTTTTTTCTGGACTTTCTCCATGCATGCTTCTGAAGAGAATATTCTGTGCTCCTGAACAAGAGAGCAGAACCTGCCAAGGTGTAATGGTGAGCGAGAAAACAAGACGATCTAAAAAAGCAGAATCATAAGACCTCCTAAGATTGGCGATTTTTTACCAATGTTATTACCTGTTTTGGGGGCATTAGGTGCTTTAGCCGGAGACGAAGCGAGCGTAGCCAAGACAGTAATAGATGCGAAGAATGCGGCTAAAGCTTTACGGGAAACGAATATACATAATAAGGCTATGGAAAACCTTAGCAAAGGGTCATGTTTATTTCTAAAGCCGCTTTAAAGCAACTACCGATAACAATATGCAAATCAATTGAATATAAAAATTTTTAGGGATGTGTACATGCGAGATTCTTTACAAGAAAAAATTAAAATTCGGAGTGTGGGGGTCTTAATCTACACTAAAGCAAATGAAGGCACGCATTGGACAGCTTATATAAAACGAGATAAAAATGTCGACTACTTCGATAGTTATGGCAATTTGCGACCGCCGCAAGAACTAATTATTTATTTTTTAGGTGATGGAGTCGATAATATAATTACTTATAATTACTGGAAACAGCAAAACGTTAAATCCTTCAACTGTACTCACCTCTGCTTACGATTTCTATATAATAAGCAAACATTCGTTTAATTTATCACTCACAGCGATTGAATCATGTCTTAAGCATTTGCGTTTTCGCAATCTCAATCAGTGTTAAGTTCAAATTTCAATCCCACAATTTTTCTTGATGAGAATGCAGGATATGTGATCGCTTTCACAAATTTTGAAAGATTTAACGTCATTCCAAATATAGATGAAACAAATAATACGTCATTCCAAATATAGATGAAACAAATAATACCTTTTGTTGTGGTACACAGACTATAAATAATCCAACAGGCTCTTACGAAATAAGAAATATACATCAATATTTGCAGAGTAAAATGTTGAAAGAAACATTGGAACTCAATGCGAATAACACCCTTAAAACAACTGTAAAATGCAGTCATAGTGTCGATTTCTCAAAACCCAATTCCACCGGCAAACATTTAGGGTTCAGTAATAAAGTTTTGAAAGCAAATGTTGTTTATGAATCGGAAAACCCTGTGGAAAAGAACCTCGGTGGTTCAGGGGTAAGAACGTGTGCCTCTGAACCGAAGGGTACTGGGTTCGATCCCAGGGTACTCCTTTCACTTTTTCAGTACAAACTGTAAAATTACCATCAACCGAGGTTCTGGCATTGTATTTGAGCAAGTTGAATGTCTGCACGTTCCGCCCTTCGGAAACGAAGGGCGTAAAGCCGTCGGTCCCGTGTCCATGCGATGTTGGGCACGTTAAAGATCCCTACCCTCTTTACAGAAAGGTGGGGGTTCGGCAAAATTTACAGGATAGTGAGGTGAAACTGCTCACTGGCGTCGGTGATTTGCCATAGTCGCGGAAATAGGCCGACGTTAACGAAACAAAACACACACACACACACAACCCTGTGGAAATTGTAAAAGCAAATGGTATATGTATTGATTGAAACAGCTCTTGTGGCTCATATAATAACGGTAAATAGGTCCACAAAATACATCAGTTTTTCCCTACGGTACCTCCAGGCTATAAAATCCTAGAAACACCTCAGAATGCCATTTACTTTCCAGTCACCATAAAGACAATTACTAATATAACCATCAAGATTCTTGATCAAAACGGAGTCCACTTTAGAGGTGAAACTGTCACAGCCAAAGTGCATTTGAAAAAAGTTAGTTAAACCGCTGTCCGCTATAATGTTTCTCGCACTGAATCTATTTGCCGGCGCTTGTGTATAAAAAATGGATGCAAAATAAAAAATTCATAGTGTAAAAACGTCTAAGCAGCTGACAGCACATAATCGTCGTTTTCTAATATCGTTAGGTTTTCAAGCACAATGAATATTTTAGTCGTCGCGCAAAAAGTGGCTGTTGATGATTCCGTGGTGATTATCAACTACACACCTATCAATCATTCTTCTCTTCAAGATATAAGCAGAACGATGAAATGCGAATATCGATGCAAGAATTAGATGCATATACCCTTCCTTCTGATAGTTATCTATACATAGAAAGCAAATTAAGCAAAGAGATGGAACTGTAGGAAACACATTATTTTGTCAACAATGCCATGGCACACCTGTTCAGAGAAATTCGCTATGAGCTAAACGGTGTGGTGGTAGATTCAGTGCAAAATTTAGGGCTCACTTCAACTATGAAAGGGTACGTATCAGTAAATTCCAATGATGGTGTCAAGTTCCAAAATGCCGGATGGTTACCTAAAATCGAAGTAGGAGAAGCTGAGCGTCTAAAAATTGATAACAATGGACATTTCAACGTATTTCCCTTTCACATTTTATGAATTTTTTTGAAGATTATCGCAATTATTATTATTAATATTAAACAAGAATTTGTCCTTATGAGAAATACTGACCACCTGGATGCTGTCATCTACATTGAAGATCCCGCCAATGTCGCTCTAGTTGCAGATAAGCCAAAAATTCAGCTTGATAAAAAATACTGGAATGTTCCTCATGTTACACCTTCCATTTCTCAACAACTGCAACTTTCTAAGCTGATTAAAAAAACCATTTAAATTCCCTCGCTTGTAGAAGTTGGGAACTAATAGAATTTCCAGCTTTACCTCAAACAACAAGACATACTTGGTCGGTGGAAACAAGCAGAAAACTCGAATCGCCAAGTCACATAATTGATAAAAGCTTTTCAAACAGCCAGGAAAGGAGATGTTAAAAAGACATGGTCAAGTTCTATCATTGCAACCTACGAAACTTTAGAGTTTTCCGCAATAGCGAAAGGTATCCGTACCATGATTTCAATTTAAATTTCGATGAAAATAATTTCGCATGACTTTACGACATGTATTCAAAATTTCAACAAACTTATTACTAAAAAGAAAACCAATCTATTTTTACTCCCAATGAATGAAAAGAGATTGCCCCACTAGTGCATATAGACTGTTCCTGAAAAAAAGTTGCTCTCCAACGAGGGACTGTTGTTCTGCGAATTGAATTTGAAACGAACACTGCCATTCTAATAGATAGTTCCGCTTACGTTTTCATTTGTGACAAGAAATTGTTTCTCTACAACCCACTGACAAAAATCGTAAAGCAAGTGTAAATGAACTAAAGTCGTTCACCTTGCGCATGTCTTGGAGTAACTATTAAAGCAGTTAAACCCACATTTTTCACTCATTTAAATTATGTCCTTCACGTTTAAGGACGTCTTGCAGACGCACATAAAAAATTTAAAGAAACTAAAATGTCAAATAGAGTCCTACTCTGTGATGAGTAAGATTGGTCAGAACTCTTCTAAACTAACATTGTAAAAATGATATTAATTCTTGATGTGCAAGGTTTCAAATTAGAAAATAATAAATTTCTTCCTTAAGATTTAACAGCGTTTGATGCGGCAAGAAGTTGCCACTACTTATTCAAAGCACCTTTTAGTATACATTCCCTTCCACCGGACTTATCAAGACAAGTTAGATGGCCTATGAGTTATCATCACTGTATCGATTGGAAAACAGGTCACAAGAAACGTTGATTACGTGTATGTGAAAGGGAAAGAAAAGCCTCCCTACATTAGAAAATAGTCTGCCACACCAGTCCTGGAACTCTATGAACAATGAACTATACAACCATCGAAACCTTCTTGCTTCAATCATTTAAATAATATCTGCGTTTGCTCACTTACAAATGTTTTTACCTATATGAAATTTTTTTAATGACTTTTATGCAATAAAATAACAATTGAAAATTTATTTTATTTTTATTTATTCCTCTTCAAAAATGAAACAAATGAATTATTTTGAAACTTTATTATTATCAAACTATGACATCTTTCTAAAAAGTACAATAAAGTAAAATAAATTTAAAAGCAGGTTCATTATCAAATACAATACAATCAATAAGGGTGTAGACCAAAATTCGTTTGAATTAATAAATCATCAATTAGTGTGTAGAAGCGTTCATAGAAAATCTTCTTTCTGTGCTCTGCATCCAAAATTCTTTCGACAAAATTTTTGACTTGTTTTATTTTTCTTTCAAAACGACAAAAGTTCGCATACTCGTTCATCCAAGTTACCTTTTTTGCACTAGTGTATGCGTATTCCCAACACGCCATGTAATGGATTTTGTTTTTAGCTTCATTAAATGTAACTTTCTTCATGATTAACTCTATCAACTTAAATTTAAATTACACTTATAATTCAATAGTTATGTGTTTACAGATTAACGACATTTAGTTTTCGCTCCTTGTTAACAAAACAACCATTCTTGATTGTTCCAGCACTTTTCTTTGATGTTACCACTGTACATGCGAAGACTCGAGATATTGTCTCAATGGATCCGGAAAGTATTTCATAAACGGATAGAATTTGAAATCCAGTCTTGTGTCCATCAAATCCACTATTAACTCCCAATCACGACACTTTTCATTCATGGTTCAATGGTTCAACTCATGACTATTTAAGCATTCTTCTTTCTGCAAGCTTTCTTGCTCACGATTCAGTTCGTGACAAAGATAGCTTAGAGCTAATCTTAAACTGATTTTCGTTATAACTCACTTTACTCACTTTACTATACGTCTCAGAGAGATTTGCATCTGAAACAAACTTTGCCAATTATATGCTACTAACTCTCAGGGTTATTCAGGTTAGTCCAGCGGCGACAAATTCAAGCTGTTGACTTTGAAAGAGGGTTCGGATCCCACACATTTTGCGACCTCGGGAGGAGTGTTAACCTTGAGAGCAGTGTTGACCTTGAGAGTATCGTTGACCTTGGGAGGAGGCAACCTTGAGAGGAGAGTTGAGCTTTGGAGGGGGACGAGGAGGAGTGTGCTGAAGAACTCACTATTACCATCTACTTGTTATGTCCAACACCAGCTTCAGAGAGCAGGTGCTTACTTCCGAAATACACTGTGCTATATGCTAGGCAGATGAGTCAAAACATTTACAATTGAGGAAATTAAATACAAAGTCACCATCAGATTGATCAAGACAAACTGCAAATCTAGATGCAGAAGCCTCTTAATGGGTGATATCTGAGTAAGACCTTCTAGGCTCATGCAGACAAATCGGCGCCGAGCTACGGTTTGGTGTCAAAACAGATGTTTCCAGAGAGAAAGGGATTTTTGAAGACCATAAAAGATGAGGTCATTGCACAACGAACTACCTAAGCATATAGTTGAAGACCATTTAGTCCAAAATGGCAAATGCAGATTTGGGTGCCAGACGTCAAAAATGATCTAGCACGTCACGAGAGGATGCCAAGCGTTTGCTGCCGCAGAGTACAGAACGAGGCATGCCGTAATCGCATAAATACTTCATGAAAAAATTGGTCTAAAATTTGACTTCCAAATCATAGTAACTTTACTGTAGATACACCCCTAAATAATTCCCAATGGAACAGCTTATATTTCAGCGAATTTTCATTGGGAAAATTTGCTAATACAGAGATCAAACAGATGAAAAGCTTTAGAAAAAAATTCTTTAGATAAGCGCGAATTTGGGTCCCTAGAACCCAAAACCAAGGTCCGTTAAACTTTTTATAGTTAAATAAATATATATATATATATATATATATATATATATATATATATATATATATATATATATATATATATATATATATATATATATATATATATATATATATATATATATATATATATATATATATATATATATATATATATATATAGGTATCCGAGCGATAACTCAGAAAATACTCAACTGATTTGAACGAAACTTTGCACATATGTTTATTGTGTTAAGGCTGCAGACGAGGTCGTATATCAGCTATTACGGACATTTTTCCCCAAAAAATATACAAAAACATTGTTGAAAGCGCTCTATTTTTGTAAGTACCTGGAATGAGAATTAACATATGGCTAGAAATGATGTAAATAAATCTGTTTTGAATTTTAAATAATTTGGCATACAATATTTAGAGTTTTTTCCAAATTTAAAATAAAATCTAAAAGACATGCATTGAAACAGCTTAGTGGTTAAAGTCCAATGCCTGGCAGAGTAGCTAACTGCCACGCGTAGATTGATCCATACAATAGGTATAAACCATACATCAATGGTCACCAAACTAAATAAATAACAGGTATAAAACGTACTACCCGAACCAACAATCGTAAAATCTCGACCACAAATATCGCAAATGACAGACGATATGAAATAAGAAATTTGCCAAGTGATTGTTATTTAACTGGGGGATTCAATCAGTTTTAAAAATACACTATGAACGGCCCCAAATAGAGTTTTAACACAGCATAGATATATTAGGCTCTGGCTTTAGACTAAGAGTGTAGCATAATATAATAGAAATGTAAACAATATCAAGTTAAGTCTTTATAAAATGCATCTAAGATATATAATTTTTATTATTAAACTTAATAATAAGACGTCATATAAGACCGAAACAGTCGTTGAATGTGTTTCAATGGCAATTCTACTCATTCTGTAATTAATTGTTGCGTATGCTTTTAATATAGTATCCCGGGCATGAAGCCGGAGTCAAGTATCACGTAAACAAAACGCTGGCTAACGTATCCTTAGATAGATCAGTGGTAGCGTGCCTGTCTTCTACGCAGAAGGTTGCGTGATCGATTCCAGCTCGATGAATGTATGTTTTTTTTTCACATTTGAAGAAACAATAGTGCACAGATTTCATACGTTTTGGACAAGAGCTAATTTTTTGTGTAAAACGCCTGAATAACTTTGTTACCTATGAGTCTGAAATTATAATTTCCAGCAGACATTTTGTTATTGTTGTTAATATTGAAAAACCCGGTTTGATTAGGCTGCCTAAAAGGAAATCATTATGGCGATTAATAAGGAAAAATAACTGCTACCTTTATAATGTGACAGATTCTTTACTTTTCTAAATATTATTTAAGTTTCCTTATTGACATCTTTTGTAGCTTTAATGAAATTTGTAATACAAGTTTCTTTTAAACAGACTTACACTATTTATAGATATAGCAAAATTTTATTTTTTAGCTTGCTAGGAATTTGATTTTTGGGCATTTTTTTAGGTGTTAGAACACAAGATTTTTGTTGATAATAGAGGGATATCGATGGTCACAATTTTCAAAGATTTCTTCAAATGTGTGCATACTAGGAACTCTAAAATCGATATTCAAGATCTGTGTAAGTTTAAAGTATTAATTTTAGTAATATTCTGTATAATAATAGTGTACTATTCTTATGAAAATTCGCTACTATATCGCACTTGCTGCGTCCCAAATTTTTTTCTGCCTTGTCTAATTGCACATCAAAATCTTTTTGAAACTTGTAAACAGCTCGCTATACCAATCTCTTACCATTTCCGAGATATATTGATTGTTACTTTAGATTATATTGCAGATTTCAAATATATGGTCGCACTTAGTCGCCTATGACTGAAAATGTCAAAAATCGAGTAGAATTTCACTGACACTTCCTAGTGTGTTTCATTGAAATATCTTGAAAAGGAGCGGAAAGCGCATATAAAATTACCCATAAACTTCTAGCTATGATTTATTTACATTTGATATTTATTATTTTTGTTAACAGCCTATGAAACTAATGTTCTTGTACTTAATACGTTATTTGTTTCTTTCTTCCTGATGCAAGCGCAGTTATTTTACCACAGTAAATTTTGTAGAAATTGATTAATAATAGAAAGCAATATTTTAGATAAGTAGGTTTAGATTTCTGGATTTTAACTAGAACTGAATTGAGCATATAATTGTTGAATCTACAAGCTAGTAGTCTCAGTGGGCTAGCGGTAACTGCGTTGTACTGCTAAACGGAATGTCCCTCGTTCGCTTCTTGGTAGGGTAATTTAAGTTTCTTTCCACTTTTTCAGTACGAGGTGTCAAATTAACATATACACTCAGGCTATGACCGTAAATTTTAGCAAGTTCGATGTAATTTGGGAAACTGCCTTTTACAGTTCTACTTTAATTCGTTTTGCTAAATTTGCCGTATCTTAATAAGTATCAATGAAAAGTATGATTTGAAAAATAAACAAAAGTTTCTTACTTGGCTAGGTTAAGTTATAATGTTGGCACTTTTCCTAACAAAAAACTCACAAGCTATTACAATGAAATGTCTTCCTAGTTGTCAGTTGAATTTTGACATTTTCGGTCATAAGCAACTAAGCATTGCCAGATATACGAACATATTATGCAACATGTAAAATAAAAATCAATATATCTCCGAAATGGTACAGGGAAATGTTAACAAATTTCTAAGAGATTTGATTATGCATTAAGACCAAGTAGAAAAACTTAGGGTATTCTAATTGAAATCATCAAATTATGAATTCAATAATTTTCTCTAGTTCAGCACTTAGTATAGAACGATCTGTATAACATTTACTTAGAATGATTCTTTCTTAGTCTCTTACCAAGGCAGAATCTTTAACGTTAAATAGGTGCATATACAATAGTCACAGTTTCAAAATTTTAAAAAAATCGAATGAAGTCGCAGACATCGCATTTCTGACATATGGTGCCTTAAGATTAGAATTTGATGCCAAATCAAAAATACAATAATACATAGGCTGTTCCATTTATAACAACGAATTTACGATATTTATGGTTTGGCACAAAGCGCCAAGTACTTCAAGGAAACTTAACTGGATTTCACATAATTCCAAATTTTCTGCTTCGAATTCGACGTAGAAGGTTATCAACTTCTAATGAACGCTACTCTACAAACACCACGTATATATCGGGTCGTATATTAAGGAATCCATATTTAAAGAAACAGTGTAATAATAGTGACTTGTTGCGCCATTAAAATCAGAACGGAGGAAGGGTGATAAATAACATCTCGATCGCTCCAAAACTTCCTTATTGACTTCCACACAATTTAAGACATACGGCGTCTGTAATGGGATAACCTTCCTAGACTGCTTCAGGAGATCAACGTACTATATAATAAGAATGTAAAAACAAGCAGTAATAATACAATAACACAGAACGTGGCTACATTTCTGCAGGTGATCTTCGGGTGATAGGCCACTGGGTTACTTGAAAGCATTGGCTGATTGCTCGTGCCCGCTATGATAGCAGACTCGAGTTTGCCACCCATATTATCAGGCACGGAGAGAGCAGTAGTACCACTACACACAACACAATATCTCTGATTTATAAAGTGCCAAGGAAGCGGCAGTCGGGGCGTGGTCACAAAAATCACCTACACCGTGCAGGTCAAACACGCAACACACTGTGTATAACTGACCTAGCCTCACCAGGCATGCCGCATACCATCGTACTGTTCTTACTGTCCTCAAAAACAGTGCATCATTAATAATCTGAGGCGTTCTCCCAACGGATCTGTAAGTTACCTGTTACTCTGAAGAATAAATGCATTCCCATTTATATCTGTATGATCATTAGGTCATACTACGTTTGCCCCGACAGGACAACAAAATTTAGTTGCCCTACGAAATGTGAACAATAATAGATAAAACAATTTATCATCTGCAGAGATGCTTAGTTTGCCAAATTATTGATCAACACAGAATTATTTACAAAACTGTTCATTAAAAGTTTTACGCATTGTAATCACAGTTCATTTTTAAAGTTATGGTTCTAGTGATTCTTAAACTTCGCCGGTTTTCTATAAATATTTTTGTTTAGGTTGCACTTCCTACTCAACTAGTTTAATTTTCTTAAAGCAGAATTCTGTATGCAATTTTGCGTCGATCGTTTTTTGAGATTATTTTTCTAGTGTCGACCGTTTTCTTGTTAATTCGATTTTTTGATAACCTTATGTAAATTACCACTGCATACTATAAAAAAATGATGTTTATGTGAACCACACCAACGAATTAGACAAGATATATTGAACACCCTGATGCAGCAGTCAAAATAACTATTGTTAGCGATCCAAAACGATTTCTGTAATAAAAATCCCTATACCATTTAACAAATAGGTATCATGGACCTATATTAGGTTTGCTTATAATTGTCTAACAGTTTTTGTTAAGATTGCGATGAAAAAGTATTCAGTTCTCGATTATTGTAATTTTTATATTTTAGCGAATTTTTCGTGAAACAAAAAATTCACTAATGAGGAGATCTGTGTTTATATATATCACACCGAGAACTCATAAAATAACAGGCCGATTTTAATGAAATTTGGTAGGTACCTTTCTTTTGTAAGTGGCTTAGACAAGGTCGTTGGCCAGCGAAATTGGACTAGTTTTTCCGGGAAAATTTTAGGTTTTCTTTCGGAAAATTGTTGTTTTCTAAAATAACAAATCTATGACAACCAAATTTGGCACATACATTTTTACTATCAAACTTACCCTACATGCCAAAATTCAGATCTCTACCTTAAAAGAAAAAAAGTTATAGGCATTTAAAAAAAATTGGGTGCCACTGGTGATCAAAGGAAAGCACAAGAGCAAAATATATTATGTGGGTAACAAAACGAATTGAATATTGCATACAACGGTTACGTTTTCTTGACGAATAAAACGTCAAGAAGTACCAGAAAATATTTTGAAAATGTTATAATTTTTCTTCTTAAAACGTCAAAGTCGCGATCTGAAACGTCCAAATTTGCAATTTTCAGACAAATAATCCTAAACAAATACGGATTGTGCTGGAGAAATGTCGTAGTTGATGTGTTTTACAAAGCCTCAACTTTCAGCTTCAACCATTATTGTCCTTCATTATACTAAAATATTATCGGAAAATCCATTTTAAATAGACTCTCTTTCTGATGCTTTGGCAGTAGTTTTAGCTATAGAGTTTATGGCTTAGAAGTCTATATTGTAGCAAATTTTCGTAGACTTATGAATCTAAAAAAAAAGTGTCAAATGAACGCGAACTGGAACCCCTAAAACCCATATACGGGGGAAGTTTCAATTTTTGTATATATATATATATATATATATATATATATATATATATATATATATATATATATATATATACAGGGTGACGTATTTTCACAGTAACATTCAATACTTTTGTTTACATACAAGGTACGAGCAAAAATTGTATACGTTAAGTTCAGGGTGTTTTGAGCTGCATCTTACAAAATTATTTTGATAATCACAGGATGGCCCAGAAGTCGTTGGTGATACACACTTTCTTTTTTTAAGAGAACACCCCTTATGTTATTGAATGTTTGCATTTTCCATTGAATTATAATGCATGTTTGTAGGGAAAAAAATTGATATCGTTCGTCGTTTTTGAGTTATTTCAATTGCTTTGCAACTTTTCGCGTTTTTAACACATTACACAAACACATATTACAAATTGTAAAAAGGCGTTTGTACCAATAGAGAGCTAAGCCCTATGGAAATGACGCATTCAGAGAGCTTTTTGTTTGTATTACTCGTCTAACAATCGAGCTGCCGTATACAAGCACTCTCAAATAGTGGCTGAATTTGAAAAGTTTTGAAATGTTTTTAGTGTTTCCGCAGAAATCATTTTTTGTTGATTTTTTTTTTGGAATGGTGGTAATTAATATTAGTAAGTTATTGTAAATAAAAGTTGTCGAATTTTTGTGAAAAATATAATATAGTGTAACATTACTGAAGGCAATTTCGGCCAAAAAAGTTGTGCATTTTTGTAAATGACATTTTTGCAAAAGTTAATAAAAATTTTAATAAAGCTCTTTGTCAATAATTATATTTTGGCAGGTGTGTAAATAGCTTGAAGAGATTCATTGGACAGGAAAATCGGACCAGTTTTTCCTGGAACTTTTTAAGTTTATTTTCGGAAAATATTTGTACTTTTTGAAACAACAAAGCTATTTTAATGAAATGTGCTACATTGTTACTACTATATAGGTTATACTGCCAACCAAATATCCTTTAAAAACAATACATATTTGACATTAAAAACATTTTTACGAAAATTTGCTACCATAACACACTTGCTGGGTCCAAGCTTTTTTTATAACTTAGGTATTGTGTTTCTCCTGGCGTCGCTTTACTCAAAAATTTTAACAGAAGCTTTTCCGCCGAGTGAAGATTGGAACGTCTCACGACTACTGATAAGTACACTTTAGAGAACCCAATTTACCAAAACGCATTTTTAAGACCTGCCGCTCGTTTCGCTAACAACATTGGGCGTAAATTATTATACAACTAGTTATTCCTCCGATAATACTAACGTTGTTAGCAAAACAATCTCCAGTCTCAAAAATGTGTTGTGGTGATAAGGGTTCTTTTTTTTAGTGAACTTTCGTAGAAAAATTCACTTATGAGGAGACAGCGACGTTTGAAAAAAATCCTGCAAACGATCGTGAACTAGGTCTTCCAGAACACGTATCCGGGGTCAGTTTCAATTTGTATACGTTTATATATATATATATATATATATATATATATATATATATATATATATATATATATATATATATATATGTATGTATCACAACTATATCTCAACAATAATGAGCTGATTGTAATCAAGTTTTGTGAGTGCCTTTTTTTGCAAGTGGCTTGGCTAAACTTGTTAGTCAGGATAACCGGACCACTTTTTCCAGGAAAATTTTGGTTTTCTTTTCGAAAAACTTTTTTTTTGTCGGAAATAACAAAGTTATTGTAACCAAATTTAATATGCAGCTTAATATTAAAAAACTTAAAGCAAGTAGCATAATTTGGATTCATAGGTTGAAAGAAAAAAAAGTTATTATCCTTTAAAGAAAAAATTCGGTACCACTGATGATCAGAAAAACGCACAAGACCCACATTTTGTGTGTTAAATAAAATATGTTTAATATTTCAGACAAATACATAGTTTCACAAAGCTCGGTTAAATATTTAACGGTCGGTTAATTAATCAGAGCTTCAGACCGCCAATAACAGACTATAATTCTAGTTTTTGCCATGACAACCAAATATTTTGAAGCTGTGATTGGTCATCTGAAGTCTTGATTAACTAACCGGCCGTTAAATATTTAATCAAGCTTTGTGAACCTGGGCAAAAGACTAGATTTTCTTGGCTCAAAGAGGTTAAGAATTATGAGAAAAATTACTTAGAAAATTTTATAGTTTTCTTCTGAAGATGTCAAAGTGGCGATTTAAAACGTCAAAAGTGATGAGTTTTAACAAAAGCTCTGAGCATGATGCATGGAAAATACTAAATGATTATAACTCGTTCCTTACAACATATCTGGTATGTGCTCCATGGCCGAATCGTTAGAGCACGCGTTTAATACCTACTTAAATACTATTGACGCGGGTTCAACCGCAGAGGCGTGTGAACTTTATTCTTTTTTTATTTTGTAGTCTTTAAATAACAGAAAATGAGTTGTAATTAATTTTTGCGAATTTTTATAGAACCATTGATTAATGCCATTTTTAATGTACATTTTAATAGCAGATGAGGTTGTTTTTGTTCCTTTAAATTGATTAAACCATTCCATACTTAATACAGGCGTAGATAATTTTTTGTGGCTTCATAAGTCCTTGTTCTAGTCTCTGCAACCAGTTTCGCTTTTTACAGAATCGTCAGGCAAAGAAAAAAATTTTTGGACCCACAAAAGATGTCTCCACGTCTGTATTTATATCATATTGTATAAACTTTCATTCATTTCATTAGCGAATTTCTATGTACAAAATGTTCTTGTAATATCAAATTTTCTTATAAACCTTTTAACGATCTTCCTTAAAAGAAAAAAATGTTTGTAATTTTCTCGAAAGAAAAATTTGTTTCCAATTGTTGTGTGAAAGAATATTAAGCGGAGTTTTACTGAATTTTCGTTCAAAATAATGGTTAACGGAAATTTTTGTGAAAAATATTTTTTCGAATTTTTTAATTATTGCTTTCAGTCAGTTTTTGTAAGCAATTTTGTTAGCTCATTCTTTTTTATGTTTTTCTTATTACACTGTCATAAAATAATAAATAAATAAATATATATATATATATATATATATATATATATATATATATATATATATATATATATATATATATATATATATATATATATATATATATATATATATATATATATATATATATATCTATATATGCCTCACTACTAACGACATGGAGTCTCACGTCTATATATTCCTTTGTGTCGAATTTTAAATTACGGTGGATGATGTAGGTCAACAAGGGCTACAATCTAAAATTATTTTTAAATATACAGGGTGGTCCAATTAAGTATGACACCTCGAAACTATGTATATTTCGTATTAGTGGTAGTGTTGTATACAAAAAGCTAAACAAAACTAAGATGGTCACACGAAGGTGGAATACAGAATACAAAAGTCGGACGAATGCATGAACTGTGAGAAGAAACGAAATTGGTATAACCAAAGACTTATAGGCGATCCTGTGATTGTAAACATAATTTTTTAAGATGCAGCCCGAGACACACTATAATTAACGTATACAATTTTTTCTTGTATCTTATATAATAACGGATATGTTGAGGTTTACCGTAAAAATGCGTCACCCTGTAGATATGAAAATAGATAAAAACTAAAACTAACCCCGGAGGTGGGTTCTAGGGGCCTATATCGCGCTCATTTGAAGGAATTTTTTCAAAATTCAGAAGTTGGGATCTCGCCGTTTGGGAATTTTTTTAAGAAATTGACTAAATTTTTTAAAGAAAATTCACTAAAATGAGCCTTATCGCTGTGTGTTTATGACAGAGATAATCAGCCATATTATTGTTGATCTCACTTTGTACTAAATGTGCCTCAGAAGATCGATATTGAAAGTCGGGTCACATTTTTCTACTGTCACACATGATCGCGAATGGGATTATTCCGAGCATCGGGTTCTAAACGACGCTTGACTTATTTAATAGTAGGAAAACGGAATATGCTCTCCAACGTCATATTACCGCCTAACATGACTAACCTACCTTCCAAAACTGAATTTAAGCTTAACATATTCCTTCTTCCTACTATTAAATAATAAGTCAAGCGTCGTTGAGAACGCGATGCATAACCCGATTCGCGATCACATGTGTCATGTAGAAAAATGCAGCCGGGTGCCTTCCAGTGCAAGACTACATTTCAATAATTTAAGCATATATACTCATTATTTTGTACTTTAAACACAGACAAGACACGAGATGGCCAGATAGGTTGTACAGGTCAGGCCAATTACCTTTGTAAGTAGATTAAGAAGAAACAAAGAAAATAATCGGCCGTTTCCATGAAGATGTGGGCCGAGCTTGTTTATCATATGAATAACACAATGAAACACTGAAACTGTCACATTTTGTTTTTGGATAACTTAGATTTTCATTACCCCATCTCTTATGAAATGGCTAATTTGCGGATTGTCTCAATAATTAACGAACGTCATATATTCCATTTCAGTTTTACTTACGTCTTTATTTGGAATTCAAAAGACCTGAAATTTAAGAAGCGCATTTTTGGATGCCCATTCTAGGCAGCGAGTGATTTTGAGCAAATTTTGTGACAACAAAATTGTAAAATTATGGTTTGGCAAAAACGTTGCATTTTCCTATATAAAAGCCAAATTTCTTTAAAAATTTCTTTATTGCCTTGCTTAAACGTTGATCTTTCTACAATATACTATATTTTTAGATTTAATAAAAATTTAATTGAGGCAAATAATCATGCTACAAATATTGTGTGTTTTAAATATTTTATTAAACTCAACTCCACAATAGAGTTAAGAGACCTAAAGCAAATTTGAGACGCTGTGCAAGGTAAACATGTTGCAAAGGAGCTAGAAATGCAAATAAAAACAGAAGTCCATAGAAAGGAGAAACTCCTTACCAACCGATCCTTGCCACCAACCGACCACACCGTTTCTCCATGAAAAACTTTGCCCAATTGAAAATAAAGTAAAAACGATTATATACCATTAGACCTTAAACTTAACTACTGCCAAAGCATCAGAGAAAGGTTCTATTCAAAATTAATTCTCTGTAAATTTTTAGTAGAATGAAGGACAATAACGGTTGCAGCTGAAACTTAAGAGTTTGTAAAACAAAGTTCTTGCGTTATTTTCTGTACATAGCCCGTATTCGTTTCAGGTTCTTTGCCTAAAAGTGGCCAATTTTGACGTTTCAAATCGCGATTTTGACGTTTTAAGAGAAAAAACTAGAAAATTCGCAAGGTAATTTTTCTGGCATTTCTTGACCTTTTTGCCCCAAAACCTTAATAGTTGCTTGTAATATACAACAGATTTTGTTATACACACAAAATTTGTTTTTGTACGTTTTTCTTGTCATCAGTGGCACCCAATTTTTTTAAATGCCTGTCACTTTTTTATCTTTTAACTTTCAGATCTTAATTTTGGTGCAGTCGACTTTTTCTGGTGTAAATCTGACCAAATTCGATTGCCATAACTTTGTTGTTTCGGGAGATATAAAAAAAATCCTAAAGGAAATACCAAATTTTCCGAGAAAAGCTAGACCGATTTGTCTGGATAACGGACTTGTCTAAGCCACTTGCAAAAGAAAGGTATTTACCAAATACTCGTAATTTTTTGAGTTATCGGTGTGATACGTATATATATATATATATATATATATATATATATATATATATATATATATATATATATATATATATATATATATATATATATATATATATATATATATATATATATATATATATATATATTATATATATATATATATATATATATATATATATATATATATATATATATATATATATATATATATATACAGCTGTGTGTTCTAGGGGGGTTAGTCAGCGCCCATTTGAAGAATTTTTTTCAAGATTTAAGTCGCAATCTCTCATTTGTAAAGTTTTTTAAGAAAATTCACTAAAAAGAATAGCACACTGTTGAGACTAATGTTGTTGTCAATATAGTCGTTCAAAAAGGCCCTCAGAAAATGTAAATACCTTTCTATAGAAAGTCCTCAGAAAATTTACATACGTAACGATAGTCAAGTTTGGTTGATAAATGTCCAATGATTGTGTCACCCAGTACACCTGAACAATACATTTAGTCCGAAGCGTATATGTAATCAACGTTTTTGAAGATTTTGCAATTCACCAAATATGTTCATTGTGACTGACGGTGGAATATAACCAAGTTTGTAAACTTGTAAGCAACGTCCGTCAAAATTACGTAATTAAGAAAAGTTGGGTTTTTGCTTCGACTGATCCATCACGTACCTTCAAAATGGTACTCATGTTTTTTTTTTCTTTATGATGGAGACCTTCGCTAATGTCAGATTTAAAAGATTAACATTTTTGTTTATTTAAAGATTTATATACCACTTTATGTGATATATGAAAACAGAAAGATTTTCAGGAATCTAGCGGGAAATTCATAACGAATTTAGGGAATCTACTGCGGGAGATTTATGTGCAACTTGCTGCTTGTAAAATTCACTTTTTATTTCACTTCGGTCCTCCTTGCGACTTGAAAAACAATTATCGCCTAATCTTCTGTAAAGCGAGTGAAAACAAATTGAAGCCAGTTGGTTTCTTTCCAAGTACCACTGCAGGATTGTCTGAGAAGGAACTCGTTCATTTTAATATGAAACGCAATACATTTCCAGCATAGCCTGCTTCTCTTAATCTAAAAATGGCATTTTCTAGGCTTATCAATGTTAGGTGTAATCTATATGTCCAAATTATAAATATAGTGGTGAGATACGCTCCACGTGTAAAAAAGCCCCACTAATAAAAGCCAAAAGGTGTACCGGTAGATGTCGTAAGTATTATGGACAGTTACTATCGAAGCCTGATTAGGGTTGTGTGAACTTTTAGGATGCTAGCTAACGTATTTTCACTAGACGAATCCATTTGAGTTGTTATCACAAGTGGCGTAGTCGGAGAAAATTATGGGTTAGTTATTAATATTATTTTCTAGTAACCCTGAAGTAATTTCAAAAACTTGGAACATTTTGCCTGGCCTTGTGGTTCGTTAATAACCGTATTCGGGGAGTAGAATGTTTTGCACTAGTAAATGGGAAAACGCCTCAGTTATACTGCCAATATCTGTTCTAGTTGATGTTTGTATTGATATAAATTCCTAAAACCTAAAGGGCATCATGGGCAATAGAAACTTAGTGAAGGCCATGCAAAAAGTGAAGTCAATAAAAATGTGAGTAAAGGCAGGCAAGTCGATCATATGGAATTCACTCAAGGAGAATGAACAGCCTTATAAAAAAAGTACTACAGTTAAATTCATCAGAATTCTAACTCTTGACATGCGAAAATACTTGTAAATCACATAAAAACTCTAGAGAGTGAAAAAAAAAAGAATTATGAGTTTGCCGAAAAATTTGCATCGAGTACCGTTTCTCCTAAAAGCAGAAACAGAGAACGATATTTTGTTTAGATGGTTTTTGCGATGAAGTAGTGAAATAAGCATAAGAAAGTCAGAAGGTCTATCGCTAGCTATGGCAAAACGTATGAACAGAAGCGACTTTAAGGTCGTCAAGTTTTAACACTTATTTTATTATGCTGCTATCAATTTTGGCAGGCAATGATTAGTTTTATAAGCTATTAAAAATCTTTTATGTAGATGAAATTGGTATTAAAATTGATAACAAAGCAGAGAAAGTAACAGAGGTCACTTTCTGCTTCCTGTTTTAATTTAAAAAGGCCAAACAGAATGGAAGATTTTGGTGATTACTTTTTCTCAGGTTCGGGGGTTGTTATCAACTTCCTACATGAATGCTGAATTATTTTTTAAATGGTTTAGCTAGTTTTCTGTTCAAAAAAGAGTGTATAAAAAGATATACTGATATTAGACGGGCATACTTTTCACTGCAACGCCATTCAGTTATTAAATGTCGCTGCACAGAATGATGTTATATTGATCTGCCTTCTTAGTTCTACTACATAAGAATTGCAGCTATTGGACATATCATTGTTTAAGCCGATCAGAACCTGATTTTTCAAGAAATTATAAATTGGATACTGCAGAATAAAAACATAAATTAACCAATAATACTTATTTCTAAATTAATAGGCAACGTATAGATCCAACTTGCTACTTTACTGAATAATGTAGCAGGATTTTGAACATGTAAAGTTTATCCACATAATTCTCAAACAATCCCTGTTTTTTCCATTTTTACTGCAAATTTGTCGAGTTTTCCATCTTCAACGCAACTTGTGAACCAAGCATACGCTGCTGCCGCTTTCAGTTCATCAATTTCTTGTTCTGCCTTATCGGTATCGACAGTAGGTTATAAAATACTGATCTCGTGGAATTTCGCTGATTTTCTTCAACTAACTCGCTGATTTTGATTAACCATCCCAGACTACTGTTACAGGTGATGACCCATCAATTTCTACTGGTTTGACATAGCGATTCCGTCAACTTCTGTGATCCTGAGAAAACGATCTCTTCAGCTTCTGTCTATCTTAAGACGCCTGAAAAGAAGGAGGCAACATCAAAATTTCTCAAAAATATTGAACCCAGTGTTTTCAATGAGGTTTCCAAAACAAAAACAAGTCATCTCCTGAGTTAACTTGGCCATAGAATTTAGTTAAAAAAAGAGTATTTGTAGTGCTAAAGAATAGATTAAAATTCCAAAAAAATACTCAAAAAAGTGAAAAAAAAAACGTAAACAGGAAAAATCAAAATAAGTACAAGAAAGCATTTCTCAGTTCTTTCAGTTCATCACAAGAGTTGATATTGGTTTATCAGATGAATTCTATGATGAGACAAGAAGTTTGTGTTTAAAGTGACGACCACCACTTTTAGAGATAGCTCAAAGCTGATTGGATACAATAGCTGTGCACATTG
This sequence comes from Tillus elongatus, assembly GCA_964006375.1. Classification (NCBI taxonomy): domain Eukaryota; kingdom Metazoa; phylum Arthropoda; class Insecta; order Coleoptera; family Cleridae; genus Tillus; species Tillus elongatus. The sequence goes on along the minus strand of OZ023263.1, from coordinate 146,415,461 downwards.
GCCCAACGAAATGTATAGGAATCACGAAGATGGATGTAATACGCGTTGTGGCCAAAAGTAAAACAAAAAATTATATCAGGTCCAGTGGCGTATACTTCACCGACTACAGGTCAAAACGTACTAGTAAAGTAGTTTGAAAAAATAGTTTTTCCATTAAGTATATCACTTTGTGAGTATAATATTTTCACCACATCGATGTTTCTTATGTTTTAACTGTATGTGATCAGATTTAAAAGTAGTTCGGGAGGCAGCCAGTGCATTATAGTAGTGAATTATCATAAGAATTGTACACTATTATTATACGGCATATTACTAAAATGAATACTTTAAACTTACACACCTTGAAGATCGATTTTAGAGGTCCTAGTACGCGCACATTTGAAGAGTTCTTTCGAAAGTATTACCATTGATATATCTCCATTATAAAAAAAATCTTGTGTTCCATCCTTTTGAGAAAAATGTCCAAAACTAAATTTTCTATGAAGCTTAAAAATTAAATATTGCTATATCTGTAGGTAGTGTGAGTATCTTTAAAAGCAATTTGTATTTCAAATTTCGTTAAGTTACCAAAGATTTCCATAAGGAAACTTAATCCATATTTAGAAAAGTAAAATATCTGCCAAATTATAAACGTAGCAGTTATTTTTTCTTATTAGTCGCCAGAATGATTTCGTTTTAGTCAACGTAGTCAAACCGTTTTTTTTTCAATCTCAACAATAACAAAATGTCTGCTTTTCAGCAGATAATTTCAGACTCAAAGGTGAAAAAGTTGTTCAGGCGTTTTAAACAAAAATAGTATCTTGTTTAAAACGTATGAAATCTGTCCAATATTGTTTTTCCAAATGTCAAAATAAAACAAAACAAAAACCATACATTCGTCGAGCTGGAATCGATCACGCAACCTTCTGTGTAGAAGACAAGCACGTTACCAGTGAGCTATCTAAGGATACGTTAACTAACGTTTTGTTTACGTAATGACAGCGACTTCATGCCCGCGATATTATATTAAAAGTATACGTAACAATTAATTACAGAATGAGTAGAATTGCCATCGAAACACATTCAACGACTATTTCGGTCCTATATAACGTCTTATGTTTAAGTTTAATGATAAAAGAAACTATTTTAGAATAATTTTTAGAGACTTGACATGATTTTGTTTACATTTCTACTATATTATGCCATACTCTCAGTCTTAAACCACAGCATAATATATCTATGCCATGGTAAAACTGTATTTGTAGCCGTTCATCAAGCTTCAAATATAGTGTATTTTAAACATTGATTGAACTTTAACCAGTAAGTCGTTTCAACGCATGTCTTTCAGATTTTATTTTTAAATTGGAAAAAATTCTAATTATTGTATACCAAATTATTTGAAATTCACAACATAGGTTTATTTACACCATTTCTAGCCACATGTAAAGTCTCTGATACTTACAAAAATATAGCGTTTTCAAAAATGTTTTTGTATGTTCTTTGGGGAAAGAAATGTCCATTATAGTTGATATACGAATTTGTCCGCGGTCTTAATGCAATGAAGATTTGTGTCAACTTTTGTTCAAATCAGTTGAGTGTTTTTTGAGTTATCGCTCTTGTACATACTACATACACACACACACACATATATATATATATATATATATATATATATATATATACATATATATATATATATATATATATATATATATATATATATATATATATATATATATATATATATATATATATACATACTAACGGACCTAGGGACCCAAATTCGCGCTCATCTGAACAAATTTTTTCAAAAGCTGTTCATCCGGATCTCTAATAGGAAATTTTTCCTAATGAAAATTCGCTAATGTATGTGTAATTTATCAGCTTACCTTTTTTTTTCAAATAAGGAAGGTATTTCACCATTTTATCCTATAGCTGAAATACGTTTATTCAAATTTATTTGGCGCTGTATTAGTGTATAGAGAGGTGGTAAAACTATTGATCAGGGAATTTTGGACAGGAAATGTTCAAATAGATTAATCAAGTACAGGAATTAGAGGAATGTTAAAATTTGTAACTTGTCAATGTCATGCCTTTGGTATGTTGCATTGATTAGATGTTACTAATTTCAAAATTGTACATGGAAAATTAGACAAGCGTAAGGTGTCTTGCTTTGCACTCCGTAAATTTGATGTTAACCAATGAATAAATGAATAAATGAATAAATGAATAAATGAATAAATGAATAAATGAATAAATGAATAAATGAATAAATGAATAAATGAGTAAATGAATAAATGAATAAATGAATAAATGAATAAATGAATAAATGAATAAATAAATAAACGAATAAATGAATAAATAAATAAATGAATAAATGAATAAATGAATAAATGAATAAATGAATAAATGAATAAACGAATAAACGAATAAACGAATAAACGAATAAACGAATAAACGAATAAACGAATAAACGAATAAATGAATAAATGAATAAATGAATAAATGAATAACGAATAAACGAATAAACGAATAAACGAATAAATGAATAAACGAATAGACGAATAGACGAATAGACGAATAAATGAATAAATGAACAACTAAACAAAAATATATAGAATATGACTTGCAATAAAATGTTTTCAAAGAACTTTTATCAAAAACAATTTTTCTTTAATTTTTTCAAAAGTTTATCAAGTGAACATGTATGGTACTTGGTGGTAAACATAAAATAAGTCTATTTAAAAATGCAAAAATACACCATGGCATACTAAGATTCCTCGTCAAAAAATGTCTTGGTTGAAAACGTCTACCTTTAGGTTTTACTTAAAAAACGAAAAATGTAAATTTGCATTTTTTTTTCGACAATTAAAAAACAGGTCAGTTTTCTTGGAGTAATTGTTCACAATAAAAATGCATAGTGTTGCTCTAATTTAAGCGACTTTATATCTTATATATAAACTGCGATCTTAAGTTCGAAAGAGAGGCACCATGTAGTATGCGTTTGCAAAATTTAGTTTATACCCAGTTATTTCTCAACGATATTCGCAGCTAATTCTAGTTTGGTTTACCACACTATTTCAGCATGGAAATATTCTGGCAAACGAATTTAGTTACAAAATAATGTATAATTACCTTTCCTAACAATTATGAAATATGCGGGTATTAATTTGATAAATTTAAACAGAAATTAGATTGTCAGATATGTGTTTATTTTCCATTGACCCTACGTATTAGGCAACATACTAATACTTATAAATTAGCTCCAATAATATCGTCGTGTCACGCAACAAAGACCTGAAAATATAATCATATAATCTGTGTTTAGTGTATTCTTGTATTATTTATTTTATGTTCAATAACAGTAAATGTAATGTAGAATGCCAGACCACATATTATTCTTCTTATTGCCTGTTTGAACGTGCGTATATTTGCATATCAATAAAAGTACGAATAAATGTTACTTCGCCACTATTACGTTGTTTTTTATTATCGCATAATTGTAAGTTGTGAATGTAATGTATAAATGATTGATCATTCTCACTTTGATTCACTACACTTTTGACCTTGCTTTTTATTTAAGATCCACGTTGTGCTATAATTAAGTTTCCGGTTTATTTTTTCACTTTTGACTCATCTTGTTTCATAATTTATTTTTTAATTTTAATCGCTAATGCTTCCAAAGTTTTTTTCCGAGGCAATTCTTTTTAGCAAAATTATACACTGTTTTGTAAAAATACGCCAAAATATCTACAACGTCTCTATTTTATTGGTGCGCTATTACTATGAGAAATTATTGAAGTGAAATCTACCTTACCAGAAAAAAAAGAGATTTGGAGAAAAAACAAAATTCTATTCCACGACACAATATGCTCTTAACGCTTCTCCAATAACGTGATATCGTCCAAACCTTTTCAAAAGAGTCTTAATGCCTCTTTTACTTGATCTAATCTACGTCCTCGCCAGTGCCTCTTAAGCTTATAAAGAAGCAATAGTTTTATGGAGCTAGGCTAGTGCTATAAGGGGCATGTCCGAACTCAACAAACACTCAGTTGTTAGTTTATTTTTGAACTGTGAGGCTTGTAAATTCAGGCAATAATGATTTTTTGGCATAACTGGGGGATTTATTTGGCATATAACAACCTTTCAATTTTTATCCGTTTCTCTGCAGATATCTGCTGTAATTGTAAACCCTTTCTGCATCTACCTAATCCAAAGCACGTCTATTATCCAAAAGTTTTCGCCATCAGAGTCCCTGTAAATGCTTGCGTCATTGCGTTTTTTATGGTGGACATCCCTTTCTGTAGCCGCTGTAACTTTACTTGTTCGTCTTGTTATGATATGTTTTTTAGCGATGTCCGAAAAGTGTATTTATTTATTTGAGTGGTAGAACTATTACAGTCAAAAATATATTAAAATATGTTATTCAGAAACACATCTGGGCAATTAAAATTGCAGACTCTTGATTGGTTGTAGGATTCCATTGGAATACGCAGGTATCATCGCGCAATGTAATTTTGGAAAAATATCTTCGTCACGAGCTACAGCCGCCAAGTTGTCTTCAAAAACCTCTTGTCTCCACAACTTTTGCTCAGGAGCCAGGATTTTCGGAATTTAGCGTGTGACAATTTCTTTATGCTCAAGTCTTTGTGAAAATTAGCAACAACTGTCAGAATATGCAACTCGCACCTGCGACCTAATACACGAAATTCTAGGAATTACTTGCCTCGAAAACTTGACTATTCGGCCTGCCAGCTTAGCATATTGCTATTTCATAGGAGATAAGCAAGTACTTTTTTAATCTTACCTTGGGTCCTTGTTTCCATGAGTCGTCGAGAAAGCATTCTCTGCCCCATTTGAACTACATTGACCAAATTATATTTAATAATGTAATAGTCAAGCTCCACCATATGTAGCAGTCGTATGTCTCTGTATAATTTTTGTTTGAGTGTCTTCTTTTGCCGAAAACTTTATTGCGTGTCTTTGCTCTAGTTTTACAACACTGGTTTTAAAACACTGATTTTTCATGTTTAGAGCTTTACATTAAAAAAACAACATAAAACGATTTCTGTTATAAGAGTTATGAGAGCCGTCGTGCCATTAGAAGAAAGAGAATTGACCTATTTGCACTAAGTTACTTTGTTAATTGTAATAATCTTTTACAGCACTTCGACATGTCAACAGAAAAAAATAGTTATAATACATTTTACCTACAATATCAAAAGTTGGTATATTTAAATTGAAAATTATTTAGCCATTATTTCAAAATAAAACAAATAGCGGGTTAATGGTCAGTATTATATCTGGAAACATAGAAAAGATAAAACTGGACCAAAAAAAATGTTGTAAGAAAAACATTAAATGGCACAAATAAAATAAAATGGTAGAACTATAATTTCACATACAAATAAGTCCATAACCCTAATTGGCCCAAGTTTTCAAATTTTGCAAATAGCAGGGTTTCCTCTCGTATACTAGAAATAGATAAACCGTCACGCAGCCTATACTCCCGGTATTTTTCTCACCACATGAAAACTACAAAATACTAACGTTTGCCTCTTTAGGCAAGTAAGATAAGCATCTTATATCCACAACCCATATCCTCCAGAGTTGTAAATTTTTACCAATATGTACTTTACAAATCTGTCATTATAATTCCACTGACTAAAGCGAATGAAGAAATCATTATTTTTGGTTTCTCTGGACAGGTGTCTTTTAAATAATGATCTCATTGAATGCGCCACACCTGATACTTGTATTATCCTATTAAGCATAGAAGGATCTGCCAAATATGTCAATTCTAAATTTAAACCCTGGTAAAGTAAACCATCCTTACTTTCAAAAATTCGGCTAACAACTTTCCTTTGCCAATAGGGGGCGACGTTACATGATATCCGACCTGAGGTTTGTGGTCCATAGGACAGTTGGAGGTCGAAATTTTACCATGAAATTCTGTACTTCTACGACCAATAATTATAGAGTAAATGGTCTAACATCAAAACAAATAACAACTTATTTGTCGGTGTATCTGCTTTGAATGTTACACTTGGTCAGTAGAAAACCTGCCTACCAACTTTTTCATCTGCAAATTTAAAAATAAGAAACCTCTCGTTCAGAATTCATGCTGTTGTGTTCAAATTTAAAAATTTAAACATTAAAAACGTATCAGGTCAAAAGGAAATTCCAACAAAAACACTTAAAATAGGTGTTTCTGAACTAATCCTAAATTTATGTCACCCCCCTTTTGGTGTCTTATAAGTTGAAGGTTTTTTTAAGGTGATTAATCGCTTTGGTGTCTTATAGGATTGGCGTGCCTTTTAAGGTAATTGGTCTGCTTTCTTTGAGAACTACCATTTAAACATTTTGTTTGCTTTTGGCTGGCATATTGTCGTTTATTATGTTCAAAAACAGGCTCTGATAAAATTGTTTTTCAGTTATTTGTACTCTCACTGGAACAGTTTAGCGTTTTTACTGTGCAAACTTTAAAAAACAGACCACCTTGTGTTCAGATACTTATCTGTCAGGGCAGTCAACGGTTTGGGGTGCCGATAGACTTAATGATTTCAACCATAAAATATTGTTAGTTTAAGAAGGAAGCAAAAATTGCAAAAGTATACACTTTTTCTTTGCAAAAATATTTTACAAAATATTGTAAACTGAGTTAATTTTTTTTCTTGGTCTCACTATTGTTCTTCTGTAGCAACCTATTCTAAATTTACTCAAGTAAATATTTGATGTTTGACTATTAAACCACGAGAATTTTGACATCATCATGGAGCAGTAGTTTTCTTTAATTTTTTCAGCAACATAGAACTCTCATTAATATCAGTGATAAAAATATTACTTCTTAAGTTTTATCAATATTCAAAAAAAAATTATTCATTTGCTTTTGATTTCTCTAGATACATCCGGATATGTTCATCACAAGTACAGGTACGAGTACTACGTAAGTCCGTAGGCTTGGAAAAAAGGGTGGGCTTACAAAAGAAAAATACTTTCCCTGTATTCGTAGACGATGGCAAACATGTAGAAAAAAAATGGTTATTTAAAATGACCGATTTCAAGAGAACTTTTGACAGCACAAAATTTCAATTTTTGTGTGTGTATATCTCAGAAACCGTTGATTTTAGTACTTCTTTCAATATACAATGTTTTAAAAAGAATTGCATGGCCTACTATTTTTAATTTGACAAGATTTTTGTAGTAGGTACAATAAGCGAGCTACAGCGTCTTGACAGCTGACAGATTCTCGTAATTTGATAAAGCGACCTGACTACCTGAATTTATTTTACTCTTATTTGCCGCTCCTTTAAATAAACAAAATTTTTCTTTTCATTAGAATTCAAAAGTAACAAAGTAATCGGCATCGCAGGTATACGCACGATAATACAACTTTGGATATGTCCGTAAACAAATAATTTAAGAAATATCGAAACACAGAACCAAACTTTTTATGATGCTGATCATTTACCAGTGGATGATAAACAGCCTGCAAAAAATAAAAAATCTTAAATAGGCAAAGCCACATGGATAGCAAACGTAACCAGCAGAAATCACTGTCTTCTCTATTGTGGGTAGCATTTGTGGATAAAACTATCATAAACCTGTCAGCAAAAAGTCCTTCTTTTCTGGGATATGGCGATGACCTTGTGCTTAAAGCTTGGCAATGGCTTTCTACCACTGAATCCTGGCTGCGTGAAAAACCTTTATATATGATCGACACTTGCTGCAAAGAGGAAGGATTTTGGATAAATCACCATAAGAGACTCATCTACCACCAATGATTTCACTTCTCTCAACCACAGAAGTTAAGGTTAAATATTTTTACCCCTTCTGTTAATACAACCAGCAAAAATGCTCCTCAGAAATTGTTTTATCATCTCCTTTATTTGCGACCTTCAATCCCAATCCCGTTTTGGTGGAAATGAGCAAGCGTTCAGTGTCAAAGTTTTTACTTCATTTTAAATTATTCCTAGAGCATCCTATTTGTGGAATAGAATAGCCAGCTGTCTATGAAGTGAACTCAACTTGAGTGTCGCTGTTTCCCGAAGAAAACTGGATCGGCAAATATACTACGGCTTGTCCTTCAAGCGTTTAATTGTATCTATGATTTGCGGTCGCAATTCGTAAATGTTTTTAGGAGAATTTATTTTTATAAACATCCCCTATCGCTGGCGATCTTGGTGGCCAACTAATAAAAGCATTTCTGCCTAGCCATCTCCTAGGAAATCTGGCATGTCACTATTAAAGTACTTCATCAGGAAAATGGGCTGGAGCTCCATCATGTCCATTATACATACTGTGATGCAGTATCAACAAGAATACCTAAATGGGGTCGTCAAGTGGTTTTCCTAACAATTAATGGAACGCTTGCGCAGTCAAGTTTTCTCCGTACAGATAATAAAATAACTGGTCATATATGACAGCGTAATACGCATTTGCAGAAAAGTGGCGTTGAAGGTTGTGCTGTCATGCCATACGGGGGTTCTTATCTGGATAGATGTGATGGTTATGCTGATTAAATAAACCCTCTCTACCATAATTACTTTCATCTGCCCATGGTATTTTAAATAAAAATCGTCTGTTCCTATTGTATTGAGGTAAGAACCAGTTGCAATAATTGATGCTAATATCACCATTATGAAAATTTTATAGCTGGGTAAAGTATAAGCCAGAAGTTCTTGAAAAAGCATTCTTCCCACAGTCCAATCCGATTCATGTCCTATTTCATTTGGTAGATCTACAGAACATACCATACGATTCTGATCTAGTTCCCTCAAAATTTCTTCTGCCTGATCTACGGTAAAGATTAATCTGTCGATGCTTTTGTGGCAAGAATTCACACTACCAGTTTCACGAAAACGTTAATACATGTTTTGAAATAAAGAGTGATGCGGCTGATGACTTTCTAGCCATCGTGCGTTATACAGACCTTGTGCTGGTTACCCAATATAGTCGTCCTAAATGTTACATTTCACGATGTCAACATATTTCGTAATAGAAAATTCATGAGCTGTCATTGCTTGAAGGCTTTAATAGATATTTACAAAACACCAATAAACCACACTAATCTAACAACTGATTTTCAAAAATGGAAAGGAATAATATACTGACGTGAGCTAATATAGGTATATGTAAACATAGAAACATAAAACAAATAATACATCATTTAGACTAACTGAATTCTAAAATGCCAGACCATCTACTTGATGTTTTTGTGATTACATATAAAATAATGTTCTATATCTGTGATATTCTTCTGATGTTTTCTCGGTAAACATTTGAGCGCAAGGTGAGAAGTGCACACCAAATGAAAGATCATGGATTGAAGTTTATAACGGTAATCTAATTTTAAGACCTTTATAAAGAAAATTAACACTATCAAAAACTATCCCCACACAATAACAAGGAGTTAAAGGAGTGTGGTAAAGATTAATTTTGCTACTGTTTGAAAGAATTTGCTTAACCCATTTAACATCTTTATTTCGTTGCTTTAGGTCTCTAAAATATATATTATAAGAAAAAATAAATAAAATCTACCTTCACCCAAATGGTTGAAAGAGGGTAGTGACGATTTGTTTTGCCATTGTTTAAAAGTACTTGTCACATATTTGACATATTTTGTCGTTATATCTTAATTGGTCTTATTATTCAGAAAAGTAAAATCCCCTCCCTCTCCACTGTGACAATCCCTAACTCCAACAGAGGGAAGTATCCTGACCACAGTATACGCGAATGATAGTCCACCAGCTCCTAGCGGTTGTCGGTGAGGCGACCTCTAACATAATACTATTCTATGATTAAATAAATTGATATTAAGCCATATAAACACACCAAAGTTATTAACATTATCATGTTTCAGCATACCATGAAAAAATGGCAAACTCTATTCCAGCCTTAGCTCATTAAAAGTGTGAAACTATAAGATGTAGTTATCCGACTGACTCCAATAATAAATATCGATACTATAAATACAGTGCCATAATATAATATCCAGTCCCTGGATTAAACATTTAAATTTTAAATAGATATTATCACGCTCATTACAGTTTACGACCCATATTAGAATTGCGGCTAGAGGTTGCGAAATGCCAAGCAATAAAATTTTTTACAATATTCAGGTTGACTTACGCTGATTGCAATATTTCAGGAATTCGAGTATAAATTTGGTATGTATTTTACTAGAGATTATTAAACGTATAGCAAAGTCGTAAGTCAGTATTTTTATGGCGGTTATTGCTGGGAAGCATGCGTGATAAGAGAACATGATTAGCCACTTTGTGGAAGTATCTCTTATGTTCATTATATTAAAATCATAATTTAGCCTGTATTTGTGGGACAGGAATATGTAATGCATTAGTCATAGTTGATTTTGCTTGACTCTATGGCTCGCTCTTCCGCATTGATCGCTCCTATATCATGTGCTAAACCAGTAACGCCTAATAACAGTGGTTTATCACCAGCTGCATTAAGGAAGCTGTGTATTATAGTAAGTAACTTTGTCCTATTGAAATAAGTTTCTCAATTTCTAGTTGTGAATTTTGTTTAAAATAATTCAATAATGAGGAGATCGCGAATTTTAAATTGTGAAAAAATTTCTTCAAATGAGCACGAAGTAGGCCCACTAAACCACATATCAGGAATCCATTTTAATGTTTATATATATATATATATATATATATATATATATATATATATATATATATATATATATATATATATATATATATATATATATATATAATATATACACAACTCAAGATCTTATTTTAAGGCATTCGACCTTCAGGACAGAAAAACAAAAAACCATTATCTTGGTTATACCATGCTTATATATTTGGTGTCAAATTGACACTTCAACAGAAGTCTACAAAAAAGCAACAACCAAACAACTTCAGCTACAAGACATTATATGTTCTTACCGATAACTGAACTAGAGTTAAACTCGAGGAGCATTAGAAGAGATCACAACAATTGAGCCGCTCAGTAATCATGCCCGGAGACATTGCACATAGGATATTCACACACACGCACATGAACAGCAGCCTCCAGTCGGCGTATTTACGTAGTTAATTTGTTAAAAATATGATCAGATTATTTAAAACAGTTGATGTCATCATAATCCCTCGCGTGTCTAACCTAGCATTGACAGATGACATTTGTTCAAGTTAAGAAACCATAGAACAAAAATAGAGTAACGGCCGACTGTTGCCCATAAGCACAGGATATGTGTAAAATCCGGGAACAAAGAGGTGATCAAAATTTTGGGTGCCACTGATAACCAGAAAAACGCCCAAAACCAAATATTTTGTGTGGCTAGCAAAATCTATTGTATATTATAGACAAAGATTAAATTTTCTTGGAGCAAAAATGTCAAGAAATATCAAAAAAGTCTGGACGCAGCAAGTGCGTCATGGAAATGAATTTTCATAAAAATGCTTTTAATAGCAATTATGTCTCTTTAATGCAAGCAGGCATCTATTTGGTCACCGGTATAACCTATATAGTAGAAACAATGTACCATATTTTATAAAAATTACTTGCTTGAAAATTTACAAAAATTTTCCGAAAATAAACTTAAAATGTTTCCGAGAAAACTCGTTTCCTATCCGACGAGCCTTAGGTTAACATCAAATTGAGTTATTGAATTTTGAATCATTTAATGAAAATTCGCTACCAAAACGCACTTACTGCGTCTCGATTTTTTATATCATATTTCGATGAAAAATGCAAAAATGCAAAAATGCAATAAGGAATGTTCAAAAAAATTGTAGGTATCACCAACGACTTAAGGGCTACTTGTGATTGTGAAAATAATTTTATAAGATGCAGCTCAAGACACCCTATAAGTAACGTATACAATTTTTTCTCGTATCTTGTATAATAACAATTATATTGAGCTTTTCCGTAGAAATGCGTCACCTTGTATATATGTAAACAGAGAGTAAACCGGATATGGATTCTAGGGAGCCTAGTTTGCGCTCATTTAAAGAAATCTTTTTAGAAATCAAATACCTCGACCTCCTCCTTAACGAATTTTTTTCTACTAAAATTAGCTAAAACTTATAGACCGTTAAACCATAAACTTAACTAAAACTATTGCCAAAGCATCAGAGAACGTGTCTATTTGAAATGAATTTTCTAGAAATATTTTATTAAAATGAAGGGCAATGATGATTGAAGCTGAAACTTAAGGCTCTTTGCCTAAAAGTTGCCAATTACGACGTTTCAAATCGCGACTTTTTACGTTTTGAAGAAAACCCATTTATTATTATATATATATATATATATATATATATATATATATATATATATATATATATATATATATATATATATATATATATAATTGAAACTGACTCTGGGTATTGTTCTAGGGGGCCTAGTTCGCGCTCATTTCAAAAAAAAATTCTAAATTTAAAAGTGGGGATCTTCTCATTAGTGATTTTTTTAAAAGAAAATTCACTAAAACAGGCACTTGTAAAGCCACGGGAAAAGTCTACGACTGTATTAAATATGGAACAGTTTCACTAAGTTAGGGCAAGAACAAACAACCAGATATGCTATTCAAATTGAATTAAGTCCTAAAACTTTCATCTCCTCTTTATCAGATTATTTTTTGTACAAAAACTCGCTAAAAAATTCAACGGAATAACAATAATCTTATTAGATAACGGTAAAGTGAAATCAGATTTTAAAAAATGATAAAAAGTAGAGTAGCTAACTAGGATACGAACTCGTCATCTCGGAGTCGACTATCCGATGTACATGGCGTTTCCAGTTAGGCTTTGCCGGACATATATGTACAAGGAGCTAGCAGGTGTATCTCGTAATACATGTTAAGCGTCTAACGTTATTATTTACATAAAACAATTTTGCTCAAACTTTAACGAAATAAACTTAAACACATAACTTGGAGGTTGCTAGTCATTTCTTGTCGTATTTTTCACTCATATTCGTACTCCTACCATAATTCTCAATTTTGATGTTTTAACTTTCTTCAATCAGATTTAATTACTTAAAAATTAATTTACCTCTAACGTTTTTGTATTTAAATATAGAGATCTAAATTTTGGTATGTATAATACCCTTTATAGTAGAAACCAGCATACCAAATTTTGTTGCCCTTATTTTGTTAGTTCCAGAGATATAAATTTGTTTCGAAAGAAACACAAAATTTTCCGAGAAAACCTGGGCCGATTTTCCTGACTAACGAACTTATGCAAACCACTTGCAAAAGGAAGTTACGTACCAAATTTGATCAAAATCGGCCTATTATTTTTTGAGGTATCGGTGTGATATATATATATATATATATATATATATATATATATATATATATATATATATATATATATATATATATATATATATATATATATATATATATATAATGGAAAATCACAACCACAGAGGTACCATCACCTGTACGTGGGATCTCAACACTTTTTCCACCAACATCTTTACTGTCCTATTAACCCGCTTTTCAGCTGAATAAAAGCCGCGCAAAAATTTTTAATGCATCATACTTAAACCGAAAACTTTATTTCCAGAAACCACACATGCACACCAAAATAAACTCTCTTTCCATCTACTCCTCAAACCTTTCTCCCTCTCTTCTCTATTTCCCTCTCTCATTTCCATTTTTTTCTCCCCCCATCTTTCTTTCTCTCTCTCTCTATCTTTCTCTCACCTTTCACACAGACACACACACACACACACACACACACACACACATATATATATATATATATATATATATATATATATATATATATATATATATATATATATATATATATATATATATATATATATATTATAAACATATAAAAATTGACACTGACCTTGGATGTGGGGTCTAGCGGGCCTAGTTCGCGCTCATTTGAAGAAATATTTTAAAAATTCAAAAGTCGGGATCTCCTCATTAGTGATTTTTTTAAAGAAAATTCACTAAAGTAAACTGTTTTTCAAATTTTGTAGTCCTTTTTCTTAAAACGTCAAAGCGATTTGAAACGTCAAAATTTGCACTTTTAAACGAAAAACCTGAAACAAGTACGGCTTTTGTAGAAAAAGTGTCGTACTAAGTGTGTTTTAAGTTACAGCTGCAACAATCATTCTCCTTCAGTTTAGTAAAATGTTTGTAGAAAATGCATTTCAAATAGACCATTTCTCGTATGCTTTGGCAGTAGTTTCAGTTATATTGTTTGTGATTTAATAGTCTATCATTTTTGGTAAATTTTCGTAGAAAATAGTGCTGCAAATTGAATCATAACTTCCACATAGCTGTGATAATCTACTCTTCCCAGAAAGACATTTCATGAAACGAATTTATGCTCCGTGACTTGACCCACAAAGAAAATATTCGTATTCCTGTACCCATAAACTTTATGACTGACGCGTGATAGAACTCGAGTTTTAACCAAAAAATGTCAATTTTCACCAAATCACCTCTTATTTATTTCCTACTCCCTGAAACGATCTTACCCAAAAACAATTCGAAGGGTTCCTTTGTCGGGCGCTAAATCGTTACAAAATTTGAAGATGATATCGCCATTCGTTCGAAAGTTATTACGCGTACTAACAGATTTTTGTTCCAGAATCAAGTTTTCTATATGTTTGAGACTTTTTACGGCGTTTTAGCAAAAAAATGCGAAATTTATATCACCGATGTTCCACCCCCACACATTCAGCACCTAATTTAATTTCACCAAACTAAATGTTTGATGAAATTGAAAGTTTTCTAATAAACAAACTTTAAAACGTTATATCACTCGAGTTTTAACGAAAAAATGTAAATTTTCACCAAATCACCCTCATCCATCCCCTACCCTCTGGAGCTATTTTACCCAAAAATAATCGGAGCCGTATATTGTCGGTTGCTAACTGTATACCAAATTTGAAGACGATATCTCAATTCTTTCCAAAGTTATCGTGGCTACAAACAGACAAACATACAGGCCGACAGACCGACCGACCGACCGACAGACGAAAAAAATTTGGTTCCAGAATTTAGTTTTCTGTGTGTTTTAAGACTTTTTACCCCGCTTTATCAAAAAATAATTTCGAAGATTCTGTCACCGATATTCACCCCACAATAGACAATTTCAATGTTTTTTTTTCTTATCACATCTGATGGACATCCCACAAATATGATTTTCACAATTATTTTTTTCATTTCACATTCTACAAAAATAACGACGCAAAAAATATTTGAAAATGCGAATTTCATAATTGATTTCAAACACTACTATTTTGCCGGAATAATCTGTGACGTCACTGGACGGTAATGTCACAATGACAATGAGCTTGCTTCTCTGTGTTTACATCTCCACGATGTTGAGAAATAAGCGAACGTACTTATCATACGATAGGGCAAATGTAGACAGGTCATTTATTCACTGTCCAAGTACGTGACGACCAACAACAGAACGTTTCCGGTCACATGATAATAATTCGCAAGTTTTTGATTTTAAAAGTCTTTTTCTGTCCACTTCATATGTTTTTGGGTATTTTCACGCATCTAATAATGTTCTATGTATAAAAAACTAGTAGGTAAATGTTCAATTCATGTAATAGAAAATCCATGCAAATTGTCTATTCAAAACCTAATTTCAGCACAGAATACCAGATGTTTTATGAAATTGGATGTTATCTAATAAACAAACCGTAAAACGTTATATTACTCGACTTTTAACGAAATAATGTCATTTTCACCAAATCATCCCCCATTCATCCTCTACTCTCTGCAGCGATTTTACCCGAAAACAATCCGAACCGTTAGATTGTCGGGTGCTCACTGTGTACCAAATTTGAAGACGATATCTCAATTCGTTTTAAAGTTATGGTGGCTAAAAGCAGACAGGCATACAGACCGACAGACCGACAGAACGGTAGACCGACACACATTAAAAAAAATCGTTCCCAAATCATGTTTTATATATGTTTTGACCCTTTTTCCGACGTTTAAGCGAAAACAAATTTTTGAAATTTTTGTCGCCGATGTGATACTTCCACACTTTGTGAGGATGTGGAAGTAAAATTGGTTATTGGGGAGACTTCGACTTTTGAAGTTCGAAAGTATTTCTTCAGATGTGCGCGAACTAGGAGCCCTAGAAAAAATATCCGCGGTCAATTTCATGTTAACATATATAACGGGTGGCGCATTTCTCCGGTAAAGCTCAATATATCCGTTATTAAGTATACAAGATACAGGAAAATATTATATCAGTTAGTTATAGCGTCGTTAGAGATGCATCTTATAAAATTATTTTGACAATCACAGGATAGCCCATAACTCGTTGGTAATCGAAGTTTTCTTTTTTTAATGGAACACCCCTTCTTTTATTACAGTAGTGCATTTTCAATCGAAGTATAATGCATGCTTGTAAAAAATTATATAGTGCATCGCTGTCGAGTTATTTCAATTGCTTTTCAACTTTTCACATTTTTGGACATATCAAAAATTGTGATTCGGCAGTTTTTACCAATACAAATGGAAGTCCCGTAGAAATTTCGCATTTAGGGAGCTTTTTCTATATAATATTTGTCAAAAAAATTGTCATATACAGGCCCTCTTTATATATATATATATATATATATATATATATATATATATATATATACAGGGTCGCTGATAAGTCTGGAAACGGTCGATTATCCGGGAAAATATACAAGGTGTCGAAAAAAGTTTTATACAAAAGTTTTTGGGTTCTTCAATGTCTACTAGGCGGTGATAATTTTATTTATACAGGGTTGGTCATACAGGCGTGGCACACCAATATTAATTTTTTTTTAATGGAACACCCTATATATTATTCGATATTTCAATCCTTCTCTTAATTTTGAGCAACATTTATGAGAAGCATAATGTACCTAAACTCAATCGTTTCCGGGTAAAAAAATAAATAAAAATAAACGCTACTGTTTTTAAAATCTATTGGATGAAGAACAAAAATAAATGAAAAGTAGAATATCTCTTGAAAACAATCTGTGAGTGTGAAAAGAACCGGTTGCGATGTTTTTAACATTGTTTGGAATCCCAAGATAAGATAAGATGCCCATAAGAAACGCAGTATTATTCTTTTGTTTTAAAATGTTTCCAGGACAACGAATGTCAAACATTCATTCAGTGTCAACAGTTTTGAAACATTAGTAATTTAGTGTCAACAGTTTTTGTGCAAAATGGCAAGTTTAAGTGAAACCGAACGTATCGAAATTTTAATGATGATAGGGTACGGTGATAGAACACGAAGTTTTGCTCAAGTGATTATGTTCAATGAGTTGCATCCTGAGCGGGAATCGATCTCCAAATCCACAGTTTCGAAAACTTTGCATCGTTTTCACGAAACTGGCGGTATCAAGAATAAACCTAGAACTGGAAGGCCAGTAACCGTTACAAATGAAGAAAATTCTTTGAATGTAATATTGGATGTGGTGGAAAATCCGAAAACTTCGGCACAGCAATTGGCTTTAAATCACAATATGAGTCGATATTCAATTCAAAAGATTACGAAGCGGGAAAAGTTCCGTCCATATAAAATTCATTTATTGCAAGAACTGAGTGAAGACGATTTTGATCGCAGAATCGAGTTCTGTGAACTTATTATGGAGAAGTTACGCCAAAATTTTAACTTTGCCAACCACATTTTGTTTTCCGACGAATCTACATTTTGTTTGAATGGACAAGTCAACCGACACAACTGTAGGTACTGGTCAGACGAAAACCCACATTGGATGGAACAAATTCACACCCAAAGACCGCAAAAAGTAAATGTTTGGTGTGCTATTATTGGTGGACATATCATAGGACCTTATTTTATACACGGTAATTTGAACTCTGCTCGATATTTGACACTTTTGCAAGAATCAATTGTTCCAGACGTTAGTCGATTATTTCCGAACAATAACGACCCAAATCTACCAGCGGAAGAAATATGGTTTCAGCAGGATGGGGCACCCCCTCATTTTGGAATTGAGGTACGGGAATATCTGAATCAAACCTTTCCTGGCAGATGTATAGGGCGCAGGGGAACTATTGAATGGCCAGCTAGGTCTCTCGACATGACGCCGCTTGACTTTTTTTTGTGGGGTCATGTAAAAAATTTAATTTACCATAATAGACCGCAGAATATTGAAGAGTTGCAAGCAAGGATTGTGCATGAAATTAATAACATTCCTCAAAACGCTCTTGTAAATGCAGTGCAATGTTTTGTTAAGCGAATTCATTATTGTCAGGAGGTCAATGGAGAACACTTTGAACATCTTATAAAATAGGATTTCAAACAATGTTAAAAACATCGCAACCGGTTCTTTTCACACTCACAGATTGTTTTCAAGAGATATTCTACTTTTCATTTATTTTTGTTCTTCATCCAATAGATTTTAAAAACAATAGCGTTTATTTTTATTTATTTTTTTACCCGGAAACGATTGAGTTTATGTACATCATGCTTCTGATAAATGTTGCTCAAAATTAAGAGAAGGATTGAAATATCGAATAATATATAGGGTGTTCCATTAAAAAAAAATTAATATTGGTGTGCCACGCCTGTATGACCAACCCTGTATAAATGAAATTATCACCGCCTAGTAGACATTGAAGAACCCAAAAACTTTTGTACAAAACTTTTTTCGACACCTTGTATATTTTCCCGGATAATCGACCGTTTCCAGACTTATCAGCGACCCTGTATATATATATATATATATATATATATATATATATATATATATATATATATATATATACATATATATAATCGCATACCATGATTCACATAGCGATCGGTTTAACACATTTTTTTCAGTTTCAGTGAATTTTCTTTAAAAAAATTCACTAATGAGGAGATCCCGACTTTTGAATTGTGAAAAAATTTCTTCAAATGAGCGCTAATTAGGCCCCCTAGAACACATATCCGGGGTCGGTTTCAATTTACATATATATATATATATATATATATATATATATATATATATATATATATATATATATATATATATATATATATATATATATATATATATAAATTGAAACAGACCCCGGAAATGGGTTATGTGTCTGTATGTATCACACCAATAACTCAAAAAAGAATGGACCGATTTTGATTAACTTTGGTGAATACGTTCCTCTTTAAAGTGGCTTGGATAAGTTCGTTGCCATGAAAATTGTCCCTGGTTTTCCCGGAAAATTTTATGTTTTCTTTCGAGAAAAAATTATATCTCCGTAAATAACAAAGTAAGGGCAACCAAATTTTGTACGCAGGTTTATATCGTTATACGTAAATTACTTACCACAATTTGGCTCTGTAAGTTAAAAGACAAAAAAGTTAGAGGCATTTAAAGAAAAATAAATTGCGGTTTTCCTCAAAACGCAAAAGTCGCGATTTAAAATGTCAAAATTGGCAACATTTAGACAAAGAACTTTTAACTAATATGGGCTATGGAAATAAAATGTCTCAAGAAGAATATTTTACAAACCCTAAAATCTTAGCTTCAACTATAACTGTCCTTCATTTTACCAAAATGTTTCCAGAAATTCATTTCAAATAGACCCTTTCTCTGATGCTTTGGCAGAGTAGTCTTAGCTATAGAGTTTACCGTTAAATGGTATATAATTGTTGCCGAATTTTTGTAAAAATCTATGCGGCTCAATATATACGTTATTATAAAAGATAGGAAAAAAATGTATACATTAATTATAGGGTTTCTTGAGATACATCTTAAAAGGTTATATCTATAATTACAGGTGGCCTATAAGTCGTTGGTGATACAATTATTTTTTTAATCGAACACGCCTTATGTTATTGCATTTTTGCATTTTCCATCGAAATATAATGCATGTTTTTAAGAAAAGAAATTGGGGACGCAGGAAGTGCGTTATGGCAGCGAATGTTCATTAAATGCTTCAAATTTGAATAGCTCAATTTGCTATAACCTATAAGGTTGACCAAGAAATCAGTTTTTTAGGGAACACTTTAAGATTACTTTCAGAAATTTTTGTACATTTTCAACAATACAGTTATTTTGATGAAACATGACACATTGTTTCTACTATATAGGTTATACTGCTAACAAAATTTGATACCTGCTTTCTTAAAAAACACACATATTTGCTATTAAAAACATTTTTATTAAAATTCGCTACCATAACGCACTTGCTGCGTTCAGACTTTTTTATTTAATTATATTAACCGATCAGATTATGATATTATTAAGCGAATTTTGGAGAGAAATATTAAAATATTTAAATTAACTTTGGTACATAAAAGGCAGAAAATAATTAATTTGATTATCTATACATATTCACATTTTTATAAATTGTTTTCACAAATGTCAAATTAAACTTTAAAGTGACAGACTTAAATGCCGTTGTTATTTCTGGCAGCTTGTGACATGGAAACATGACTATTTAATAATAATAATAATAATAATAATAATAATAATAATAATAATAATAATAATAATAATAATAATAATAATAATCATAATAATAATAATAATAATAATCGCCTTTATCCACAGACCCACTTTACAACTATAAAGTGAACTATAAATTCGACATTAAATTGACATTTCTCTGCTCATACCTTTCTTTACTTACACTGTTGAATTTTTTTTCTATTGCTTTTAGGTGCATAATTTCAATTTAATTTCGTATAAAATGTTTTTGCAAAAAAATCTGCGAATTCACGTGAAAAAATGTTTTCGGATTTTAATGAAAAAAACTTTGTATAGCAAGTTTTCGTGTAATTTTTTTTAGGAATTTTCGTAAAAACATTTTTATGTCATTCTTATGCAAGATTACTTGGCCAATTTTTGTAAAAATGGCTTATTTTTATAAAATAGGTTGGTTGCAACTTTTCATGTAAACATTTTTTATTTCTGCCAAAAAGTTTTCTATGAATAATTATATCTTGGTTGGTGTAGTTTTTGTATAAATCTATTCTTAAAAAAACATATTTACCATTAAAAACAGTTCTATGAAAATTCGCTACCACAACGCACTTGCTGCGTTCAGACTTTTTTGTTTACACGGGAGTTACTGATTACAGTTTGCGTTTTCCTTTCGAGGTCTGTTATGGGAATCTGTTTGTATTTTGTACTAACTAGTAGCAGTATTGAAAACCGCGGAAGCCTTTACAAACATTTAATTTGCCGCTACAGGGAGAAACTTTCTTCTCATAAAATCATTCAGTTACCTTCTCATTCACAAATCCCGCTCTCTTTAAGACCATGCCTTTCTAAAATACTGCCCCGATAATAACGTTATTCCCAGAGCAATCTAGCTCAAACACCACACTAAATTATATTCCGTATCCCAAATTGCAGACCGAGCAAACTTGTCTCTTCTCAGAAGCTCTATGCATGATACAAAGCGTCCAGTTATAGATTTGGATAGACGTTGCATGGATTATCATTCCAGGAGCCTACAGCATGATTTCGTTATGAACCGGGATTTCACGAGCCATGGGTGCTACACGGCGCCTCTTCATCTCGATTTCTGACTCCTAAAACTAGTCAGTTCAGTTTTAATCTACGTTTATTTTTTAAACGTAGTTTAAAAAACTAGTCGGTGCAGTATTAACCTACGTTTATTTTTTATACGATTAACTACAGTCTGTCCAGTTTCTTTAAGGTTGTACAACTTTACTGGCCCCCTGCTTGATCCTAGGCGCGTGGAATCC
The DNA here is from genome assembly GCA_964006375.1 of Tillus elongatus. NCBI lineage: Eukaryota > Metazoa > Arthropoda > Insecta > Coleoptera > Cleridae > Tillus > Tillus elongatus. The sequence continues at coordinate 146,393,796 of OZ023263.1, read as the reverse complement.
TGTTCCCCTAGTCATTGAAAGTCACTTCGGCTACATGGCGAGTGAAGCGCCGCTCGACCAGCCAGGTTCGCTATATCACGCGTTGTGTATCAGGGTATTTACACTACCAACACTGGCCAGTACACTGCGTACGAAGTTATAGTCAGTTAAATTACACCTTTTTTTTTACAGATTAGACGAATTACTACACGACAAAGCACAATATATCACGCAATAAAAAATTTACGCATAAAAATGAAAACTTCAGCATCTTATAGACTCTCAAAAACATAGACGAACGTACACTCCCTCAGCTGTTAATAATTTTTTGAACTATTCATGTTAGCAGCATCGTTAAAAATGTTATATCCAAGGAATTTGATTTTGCCGTTACCACAAACAAATGCTAGCAAAAAGAGACGACATAACGCATTTAAAAACGGACGAATCGAGAAATAGAGAGCAAGACATTTTTAGAATAGTATGTTTCGCTAAGCCTCTGCCCTCCAGCCTTGCATTCACAACGACGGACACTTGAAAGACTAAAAAGAAACGATGATATTGTTTTTCTATCAACATGCAAAGAGAGAATCCTGGGCGGGCTAAATCCAATAAGGCAGTATTTGTCACATACAAAACCGCAAAAACCTTTCTGAATATAAACAAAACTCTAGACGCAGCAAGTACGTTATGGCAGTGAATTTTCATACGAATGGTCACTATTAGTAAGATATATTATTAAAACTAATTCTTTAAATTTAAATTAACCTTGGAGATTGGTTTTAGAGTCCCAGTTAGCGATTTTTTGAAAAAAAATATATTTCATATGGAGCTACTAAATTAAAATTTGGTTTGATATAATATGCAAGTGCCTTTAAAAAAATTGTGTTGCACATTTCATTAAAGTTACAAACGTTTTTCAGATAAAATAAATGATTTACAAAGGGAATGTACCTGTTGAATTATAAAAATACAGTGTTAGTAAGATATACTACTAAACTAATTCTTTATTTAAATGGACCTTTGGGATCCGTTTTAGAGTCCTAGTTAGCGGTTATTTGAAAAAAATTATGTTTTATATGGAGCTACTAAATTCAAATTTGGTTTTAGATATAATATGTAAATACTGCAACTTTCTTTAAAAATTGTGTTACAAATTTCATTAAAGTTACAAAACTTTTTCAGAAAACAATTAATTATTTACAAAGGGAATGTACCTGTCAAATTATAAATATGACAGGTATTTTTCTTTATTAAATGGTTTGGATGGTTTTGTTTTAGTCAACTCATCCAGTTTTTGCAAACAATAAACAACAAAAAAGGTTTTTTAAAACAAGACGTAGCTCAATATGTTATTTTTCTTTAATTTATTACCCACGTGCGTTTACATAGGCGTTACTAAGGTTCAAGATTGAAGATTCTGGCTTAATGGGAAATGTATTGAGCTATCGGATTTGAAATATTTTTACGATAATTTTCTACCATAACATAAAAAACCAGTTTGAAAACATTTACCGTGTGAAATGCCTAATGCAATTCGAAGTGATATCTTAGACTGTTTATTACTTTAACATCTTTATTTTCGAATAACTCCGTTTGTGGTGGGCCATTTAATTTGAATTTTGGTTAACAGGTATATTAACACGTCTCCTATATGTCTGCAAATTTTCATTCGAATCACTCCAATATTTCATAAAAATATTGTGTTTTCAAAATTTTCTTTAAATTTTTTCAAAGAAAAATTGGACGCACGGTGCCCATCTACGAACTCATCCAAGCCATTAACACAATCAAGGTAATTCCCCAATTTGGTCAAAATCGATCAGGTACTTTTTGAGTTATCAGATGGATACCTATATATATATATATATATATATATATATATATATATATATATATATATATATATATATATATATATACATAAACATATAAAAATGAAAACTGACCATGGATATGGGTTCTAAAGGCCCAAATTTGCGCCCATTTGAACAAATTTTCCAAAAGTTTTACCATCGATACCTCTTAGTGAATTTTAATAATGAAAATTCACTAAAAATGTATCGTTTAGAAGAAAGTGGATCTAAACAGGAAATACAAGTTCCGAAGAATTTGTAACAAACGGAGCCACAAGAAAGGAGAAGTTATAAGCAATGTATTCTTTAACACAATAAGAGATAACGTTGTCACGTACGTTAAAAGATCATGACAAGTTATACAAATATCGTAATAATAATTTTAGAAAAGTGTGCACTTACCGATGGCAGTTATTTTTGTAAAAGTGGACACGATCCACAATAGATCTGAAAAGTAAAAGATAGCTTATAAAAATAATTAAAAATAAACAAAGAGAAGACAAAAGGAATCGAAAAAGGTGATCCAAAGTAAATAAAAGTTAAAACAATATAAGCGACTGAAATATGAATTTAGGAGGGGGTGGGGGTGAGGAGTAGGCACAAGATTTTAAAGAATTTAAAAAGAAGGCAGAATTTAACGACAGATTAGACATTTCAATGACATTAATTATACTAAATTCTAAATATTCTAAAATGATTAAAAGCAAACAAATAATAAGAAAAAAAAACAAAATAGCATTCTCGAAAGTTTTTCTTTCAACGAAAATGAATTTCGATTACAAGCAACAAAATTAAAATATCTCAGAGCAATAAGAGAGGAGTAACCAAAATAAATTCAATTCGTAACGCCAACCAAAGAGGATTTGAGAAGTACATGAAAATGGTAAACCGAGAAGGATGTAAAATGAAGAAAAGAGATTGGCAAATGGCAAGAAATGGAAACTTTGTTTAAAACTGTATAATATAGTTTGTCTGCCTTATCGCCTTAAGATAGATTAAGGTGAAAATAGTCATGTCGATGTATATACTATTTACTTAGATATTATTTTTAATAGTCCTTTAGATTTTAAACTAAGAACCTTTTTTAAAGTAAATAAACGAATTCTTAAGCCATAGGGAATCATGGAAATACAACACATTCATGACGTGTCTATATATGGATGTAACATTTAAAGGATGCTCAGCAGGGATGATATATAATAATTGTTTTGTAGAGCTTGGGGCTTTTTCAGATCTTACTTTCTTACTGTACTTCATCCAGTCTGAGGCGCTGACATAAATCTACAAACTTGATACATCAGCGAAGAGACTCAACTTGTATATACTAAGGCAGAGCCGGACAAGAAAGTCTAAAATTTTGTTTGCTTGAATCGCTCAGAAAAGGGATTTATATAGTTATAAAAAAACAGTTAATGTATAACACACTAAATCAAGTACCTAAGCTAATATTAAAATGTTTATATTGGTTTCTTTAGCACCAGAGACAGAGCTGCATTTATAGAAAATTCAATAATTTGAGATGTATATTATTTATATTTCCCACGAATTTTTTTTTTTGATTCTTCTGTGATGTAATTTGTACTTATAAATCATCGCTGATAACGTTACAAAATATTCATAACAACTTTACAGCTGAAAGTAGACTTTTTAAAATGTTTTACAGTCGCCAATTATTTACCAAAACTTTTCTGTGGAATCTGAAACAGAACCAATTTCTCTGGCAACCAATTAATTGCTGTTGAGTGTTTATTCTTGGAGACAGTAAATCACTATGGTAGAAACTGTAGATCTTAGAAGGTCAGTTCAGTGAAAAATATTCCCTTCCCTTTTAACTTTATTATTAATTTACGCTTAAGGTAGCTTTTAATTTATTTGAAGAAGCGAACATTTACCGAGTTTGCTTTTGCGCTCCAGGATAGTTGCCTGACACGATTCAGACTTGCATGTCATTAGGATACTTTGTAATGAATTTTTTTTTTTCATAAGCAGCCACCTACAAATTTTGTTTGTTTATCTAATGCTTAAAGTCACTAGGCCTCATTTCTTGTAAGGAGTACGTCCTGCGGAAGCTTGCGTTTTAGCATTGTATGAATTTGCTTTCCTCCTAGGAGGTAATGACCTATTCTGGGAGATGTTTATATATTGTTTATAAAGTTTATTCCTACATTTATGAAAACCGACATCCGAAGAACTTTGTTTTGTAGCCTAAGTATTTTCAAAACTGAGGCGTAGGAACTAAAATACTGACTTATGGTACTCCTGCATAAATCCCTGTTTGTGGAGTAGCGGGAATTTATACAAATTTGGTAAGATCTAATAATTAAAACACAATTGCTGACAAATATAATCGTAGGTTCAGCTTTAGTATTTTGGCCTTAAGTCTGTCAATCTCTACTTTGTCAAAATATTTGGCCAAAACAAGATGTTATTAAACTGTTGGTTTTCAAATCCCCTTTTTTGATTATGTATGTCAGTCCTAGAAGCTGATGATTTATTGAATAATATTTTTAAAGTCGAAACTGCGTAGTAGGTACGATTTTTTCTATAAATATATGTGGTCATTGCTGGAGTGTTTTCTCAAATAGCTTTGACAGAATATCTAACAAACTTATGGTTGTATAGCTTGATGCATCGTTCTTATCTTTATCCGATTTATCTATCATAAATATATATTAGGCATGCATTAAATTTAGACATATGTAAGATAAAAAGATTTCTTAGTGTTGTTTGTGAGATTTCATGTGCCTCTTTTGTCTCTTCAACACTGACTGAATCTACTTGATCTGTGACAGCAGGAGTGTTTGATTCAATAAACCTAGCTATTTGTCAATCAAATTGTCGGCTTTCATTCAGGGTAGGTGTAAATTTATTTTCCAAATGTTCGGTAAAAATATGCACTTTTCTTTGTCAGTATTGTATGTTTTAGTTGGTGTAACTATGGGTAATATTACTTCTGGGCGCTTAAGAATATATTTCGTAGTTATCAAAATTTCTGGGTCTGTTGCCTCCAACGTCTCTGTGTCTTTGATACATAATGTTGATCTAATTCCCTTTTAGGTTTGTGCTTTTATTATTATTCAGCGATGTTTTATTTAGTGGGTATCTTGTTTGTTGCCATCTTCTACGAAATCTTTTCTTTTCGGAGATAAGTTAAGATGAAGTTTGGATAAATGCTTCTATTCGCTAGTGTTTTAAGTGCTTGCGCGACATGGGTTTCTTAATGTTTTATGTAAGTATGCCTATTGCTTAATCGACGTCGTTTAAAAGCCTTGAATTTATGTTTATTTTAGATTAACTCTAATTCAACTTTCCTTCAATAAGTATTGGTGGAGGATTTATAACTGCGACTAAATGAGCAAAGTAAATTAAAACAGAGCTTTGATCAGAGTCAACTTAGGGACTGCTGATTGGTAAAAAGGGCGCAAAAACTTTTTCTGGATTACTATATCAAGTTTATGTGGTTGAGAAGTTTGTAAGTTTCATATGTGTATTCTGGTGGAGCTTCAGTTTGAAGTGAATATTTTGTGGAGTAGAATTGCAGCTTTAAATACCCGCACTTTTTTGTCTTCACACCTACAGACCTATAATTCAAATACGTGTACCAAATTTGGTGGCTCTTAGTTTGTTATTTCCGGAGATATAAGTTTTTTCCGAAAGAAAACACAACATTTTCCGAAAAAACCTGATCCGATTTTCCTGGCTAACGAATTTACCCAAGGCACTTGCAAAAGGAAGGTGCTCAGAAAACTTGATTAAAATCGGCCTATTATTTTTGAGTTATTAGTGTGATACATATATATATATATATATATATATATATATATATATATATATATATATATATATATATATATATATATATATATATATATATATATATATATAACATAAAAAATTGCAACTAACCCTGGATATCGTTCTAGGGGGCCTGGTTTGTCGAGATCTCCTTATTATTGATTTTTTTAAAGAAAATTCACTAAGTAGTCTGCCTCGGGATTCTAATGTCAGAGGCACTAATAAGACTGCTGTAAAAACCTGCTGTAAATGGCAAGATAAAGATAATTGCGATATTTTGCGGGCCTATCAACTTCCAACCAAATGCGGTGCAGACAAGACAGGATACTGCGCCAAGATGTACCAGGAATTAAAGAAAATAAAACTTGGCCTATCCAACGTACTGAAAAAAATATAACAGACAGATATAGATGCATAACTAGTAAATCACCAATCTCAGCTGTCGAACAAAATGCTATTAGGGAGAAAATATACCGTTTACACATACAAAATACACAACATATTACTTCAATTAACTCAGAAGGGGACGAACCAAAGAGCCCAAAGAATATAGAACCGCCGCATAATGACACGGACATTGTGACAAACAACGACATAGACAATAGCGAAGACGATGCTATACACAATAATTCCAATTATGAATTGGAAGGTAATCTGACAAAATATATAGGTACCGACCCAAATTCGCGGCCACTGTTACTCAAAGTTCATCCTAACGCCAACAAATCCGTGTTCAAGTTTGTGGACAAATGAACCGGATTCTGCAGACAAAGATAATGGATACTATAGAAGATATCCAACTTTATGTGTAGTGTTCAGCAGTGGCAATACTCGCTCAGTTGAAAATATCACACATTAAAGTAAACAGCCTTTGACGATAAAATGGATTTATATGTCGATACTTTAAGGCAAAAAATTGTTGCTCTGTGAAAAAGACTAGGTCGCTATAATAATTCTAATAAAAGAAAGGCGGACAACAAAAAAATTACATTAATTCAAAGGCTATTTTATAATAACCTAAGAGAAGACCAAATAAAAGGAAACTCTCAAACTCGTGTGAGATTGATCAGTTTTGGAGAGCACTATAGTCAACACCAGCTTAGCATACAACAGGGCTACATGAATAGAAGACGAGTCGAATAAATATAACATCGGAATGAACGAACCAAATGTAACAACTAAAGACGTTCAAAGTAAAACCAACAAACTGCACAACTGGAAAGCAGCTGGACCTGAGGGTGTTCATAATTCCTGATGTAAATAATTCACAGCGCTACACTCACCCGTAGCTGAAATGGCAAACAAAATAATAGACAACCCAGATTAATATTATCTTTTTTGACGCAAGCTATCACTTTGTTAATGCCAAAAAACACAGATACACATCACCAAAAATTACAGGCCCATAACATGTTTAAACACCATATACAAAATGATACCATATTTAATAGCCAACAACATAAGCGACTACGTAGCACAGCACAATATAAGAGTAGAAGAATAGAAAAGTGGTCGCGGGAGCTCTAGAGGCTATAAATAACAACTTATCATTGACGCAGTCATTACAAAACAAGCTAAGAAAACAAAACTAAATCTATCAGTAGCATGGATAGATAACCAAAAATCCTACGACATCAAGGGCTTCAAAAAATGCTTGAGATTTATAAAATACTCCCCAAAATAATATCTTTATTGAAGACCCTGATGTCATTCTGGCGTATACAAATAGTTCTAACAATGAACCAACATATTATTAGAACGAACCAAGTTCCGATCAGGCGGGGTATGTTCCAGGGATATACTTTTAGTCCGCTGTGGTTTTGCGTGGCTCTGAATCCTTTATCCAATATGCTGAATAAGACCAACGCAGGCTTTAGGGTCACCTCAAAGAACGAAACACTATATACGATTAATTATCTTTTCTATGTGAATGACCTTAAACTTTATGCTAGTAATAAAAACGAGCCAACGATGCCTCTAAAATAAGTACACGAAGCAGAGATCATATCCGTAGTACTTAAGAACTTTAATTTCCCAGCAATTATCATCGAAGATTCCTATAAATATCCTTGTTACAGTCAACTCCTTACAAAACATAATAAAAACTTAAAAGAATGAGTTAAACTTAAATTTAAAATCCGTTTGCACAAAACCCTTAGAACAGAACTTAGAGCCAAAAACAAAATAAACGCAATTAACAACTGGTCTATCACATCCTTAACGTATTCGTTCAGAATATTGAATTGGTCAAAAGCAGATATGGACGAACTAAACAGATTAGTGCAAACAACTATGATGCATCATCCTAAGGCTACAACATAACGCATATATTTACCCAGAAAAGGAGGAGAAAGGGGGTTATTCGATATAAAGAACATATGCAACAAGTAGGTGATTGCGTTAGAAACATATTTCACAACATCTTTAATTACACAATGATATGGTAAAAAGTGATCTATCGTACACACCACTTAACTTCTCAAAAGCTTAAGCCAAACCAAACACCACACCGAATAAGGACCGAGTTGCAGTGTGGCGATCCAAAGCACTTCATGGAAGATTTCTTCAATCCCTGGATAATGCTGACAAGGAAGCGTCACTACGTTGGCTTAGGAACGGGTCTCTTTTTGGAGAAACTAAGGGCTTCACACAGACTATCCAAGACCAAGTAATAGCAACAAACAATTATAAAAAATTATTAAAAAGCTAGACCTGATCTACCGGTGCAGAAGATGTCAAAAATAATCATAGATAATCTTATATCAGCCTGTCCTAATCTAGCAAATATAGAATATGTCCATAAACACAATCTTACGTCTAATATTCTACACCAAAGTATAGCTCAAAAATACACTCTTCTTCTCGGAAATAAAATGGTACCTCACTATGAGTATAAAGCAGACCAGTGTTAGAAAACGAAACACACAGTATGTATTACGACCTCCCAATTCGTACAGATAAAACAATTACTGCAAATAAACCAGACCTTGTGCTACAAAACATTCAAGACCAGACACGAATCTCCAGAGACACCACGCATTTCAATGACCACAGCATAAACAAAGCATAGGAAGAGAAGGTTTAAAAATATATCCCACTATCAACAGAGTATAAAGAAACCCATACATTAAAATCAGAGCAAATCAGGCCTGTAGTCATAACAGCAACAGGTTTGGTCAACAAAAACCTATCACAGTCAATAGTAAACCCTACAACGCTTATTACAAAAATGCATGAAATGTTATCCTAGAAACCTATCGCATCGTAAGAACGGTCTTAAATATGCCAACAAAATAAAGAGTGTAAGGTTTGCTAACAGGCCCCTTATTTCTATAACCAGGTGTTAAGTTAACTCTGAGATTAAAGCATCATAATAATAATAATATAGACATATGGTCTGGTTGAATAATTTATTTAAATGACGATTAAAGCAGCAAGAAGCCAAATTATGTTTTGAATACACAGGGAGTAATGAAGCATAAGTGTTTAGTTTGAAACTCATTTTCTGAAGTCAGTTAAAAACAGCACGATGTTCATGTCTTCAACATAATATCTCATATTCAGTTAGCTTGGTTTTACCACCTACAGACAATTCTCCGAAGGTTTGGTGTAATATATTACAGTGTGGTATAATTATTAGCACATAATCTAGCAATGTATTTTACAAATAAACTAATTGTTTGTTCTTGCAAATAACCGAATTTCGCTTTTAAACTTGCCTAAAAAAACTTGTAGCCAGGAGACACATTATGGCGACGCGCGCCACACACACAGATACACACACATACGTGCACACACATACACTTTCCTACACGGAGCGGCCAAATCTGACTACCGTCCCACTCCTAATTTTGACAAACATTTAGCAACTTGATTATCTTTTTTGCGCACAAATTTTACTCTACCACTCAAAATGTTTAGCTCCCATTTGATAATATACTTATTCGCTCAAATCACTAGAATTATTTCAAAATACTTATATCAATTACAACACACAAAAATTGTATATTTTAATTTGAAACGAATAACCAGTCTTTTAACCAATGTTGTTACAAAATTAAGACTATCTATCTTAGAAATCACAGACTGTTATATTGCACTTGGGTGATAATAAAATTCGGCAGTTCTAAGAACCTAACTTTGTATGACATTAAACTGAAGCGGCAGGCAACTCCTTACCTCCAAGATTTTTTGATATTTCTACGAGCAGTAAAAAAAGCAAAATAAATTTAGGACTTGTATGTGGAAGATTTTTCTGGGCTTTACTTAGATATTTGTATGTGAGTGGTAAGGATAAAGTAGAAATTTTTAGTAGTAATTTTAGCCTGGACATATTATGTTAGATACAATATACATATAATTATTTTCATTTTTATTACACTATTTAGCGGTCTCCTGCACACCTTGGTTGTTTAGGAAAACAAGGTTTTATCATAGAAACATCTTTACATTTATGTAATAAACTCTAATTTAACAAGGTAGCGTGGCTAATCCGATCCTGTGAACAAGGTCGAGAGGCCACAATAAAAATTACATTTTAAAGATGCCGTATAGCCATTGTCCATTTGTGCACTTAATTGCCAATCCATTTAGTGCCACGTATCGTTGTTTGCCGCTAAGATTATAGCAAATCATTTCTTTAGTCAACACAAAACCCCTCCATAAGCCTAACTGTCTTATATTGGTCCACTGTGGACACGACTTTAGCTTGCACGCGCCCACAAAAACTGACCTAACTTCCGGTCATCGATAACGTCAAATTTCTGACGAAAGAAGTTGTAGCTATAGACCTGTTGACACATGAGAATACGCTTTGTAGATTTCTCCTGCTGCCTCCATTGGATTAGTGAGAATATTGCAGGAATGTGATCTTACAGACACCTGCTCCACTTCGCATTCAGTTAGTACGAGATGGGCTTTTAAATAACCAATTAGTTGTTAGTTCAGGTATTTTATAAATAAAGGTATTTCTTCTTTGGCCGGTTTGACATTGATCGGATGGAGCAATATGCGATAATAAAATACTCTAGTTGCTTGGGATCAGAATGCATGCTATGAGCTATCCGGTGTTAATATATGTTTCATAAATATTCCATCATATGTCCGATGTAGGAAACCATCGTCCAATATGTATTATATCTTTTCTGCCTAGAGCTATGGAAGAACTTAGGAATATAGAGCGTATAAAATGGTTCAAGAAATAAAACATTCTAAGTGACTGCCAATATGGCTTTTGTCGAAACCGATTTACTTGCCATATTCTGATAAACGTCACCAATCATTGCAATTCTGCTCTCGAAATTTTTTTTAAATGTCATGCAAATTCGTTGGATGTTTCAAGAGCGGGACTGGCATGCAATACTCCTCAATACATTTTTACATACTGCAATCGAAACTAAGAATATGGATATTTGATTTTCTGAACAAGCGGTTCTTGAATGTTGTCGATAGCGTTTCATCAGATAAATTAAAATATATGCAGGTGTTCCTCGAAATTCTGTTTTTGCTGCCACACGTTTTCTTTTGCTATAATTGCTCAATTGCTCAATGAAAGTCGAAGTAACCAACTGGTCAAATAACGATCTATCCGAAATTCTTAACTGGGGCTTCACATATCTGGTTATGTTTGCCGCCTTAAAACACATATTTGCATATTATCTAAAGAAGGTTTGGATGCAGCAAGCGCGTTATAATAGCGAATATTCATTAGTTTTGAAATACATAACGTAAATTACCTTACGCTAAGCATATCATTTGACCTGTTTAAACTTATTTATTTTAAATTTAGTCTGTGGATGATGGATAGCATTCCAATGCAATTCATTTCCATGCGAGCACATTCACATTTCAAATTTAAATAGCAGGTTTTTATAAACAATTCACTTAAAAGCATCTAAATTTTGTTTACCTATCGATTTGAGATCATAATGAAATTGTGATATTCTGTTGATTAGAAACCCTGAATGAAATGCAATATAACCATATTTGCTTATATTTATTTAACTTTAAAACTTCCTTTTATAACGACAGGGAATATATTACGCGATCTTATCCAAATGATTTTAAATTTAGTTCCGAAAAAACTTGGATTACAGTTTCAACTAAACTGAAGCTTAGCACATTGAATCTGTAGTTTGGTGGAATATATGAGTTAAATTTCGTAAAAATAAACTTTCAGAGATTATCAACAAGAAAATTCAACATCACTGACAACGATACGCAAGAAGCTCTCCTTTAGAAAATCAGATAACCCCAGGGATAACTTCGAGGGCAATATATATGATTGCAGTTTAGTTAAGAGTCCGCAGGCGACACCTGATTGAATGTTTTAGAAATATCAGTTAAAATTGCATTACCTTCTCCAAGAGCAGAACTGCAAGGGTGTGTTATGTACCTACGTCAAAATACCCCAGTAGATTAGCGTTAACGAAGGCAGTATTGCTGATCACTTGGGGGTTTTTGACTTTTGAAAGTATGTTATAACCTCTATATTAATAACTGCCCGTAACTTTAGGCAAAGCTAATAAAACGGAAATTGGACTATAGTTCCCCATGTCGGATTTGTATTCCTTCTCAGGCACAGGCTGAATTTGAGCTTGTTTTCAAGAAGATGGAAATTCCCTTGTCTTGTAAAATATTTAAAAGGGGTGACACAAAATTAGAGCCAGTTGAAAAACACATATTCTCAGATCTATTGCTTGAATTTCATCCCGCCCTGATGCATCTTACATGTCAAAATTTTTCAATATGTTAAAATGCTCTTTTTTTGCAGATCAATAGTGGAATTCGAGAAGAATACACAGGCAAATTACACCAAATACTCTGATATTTAAAGCCAAAGCTGAAGAGGAGCTAGTGGTAAAATTTCTAACTATAATTTTTGCCATAGACCAAAAAGGTCGAGCATTGTTAGGACTTGAGATGACTTGTTAATTGGCATAAGGCATTTTACGATTGAACGGTTATCTACTTGCACCTGTGTCTTGCTCATAAAATGGCGTTGCGAATTCCATTGCTAGGTTTTTTTTTTCGGCAAAAAATTTGGGCAGAATATTTAATAACTGCTGCTTTTCGGCAACCTTTATTGAACCAGGGTTTTGATTTAAATATAATTGACATTATTGGAACTAGGAATATAGGTTTCCGTGCCCAATTTTATTAATCGAATTGGTGCGTTCTGTAGAATATTTATTTTGGAAACAGGCATATGCCAGGGAAAAACGAGGAGTAAGAATTTCTTAATTCGTTCCATTCAACAGAGTTATAAGGTCAAATTTGTTACGTGTTTTTTTGTTATCTGTTTGTAGAGCATGAGTTTGGAGATGAAAAATAACTAGACGAGCCATGGTTAGTATTTTGTAGTTTTTGGGATGTGTCACAAAGAGTCAAGAGTATAGAGCATAGTTTTGAGGTAATTGATATCATGCCAGGTTTTACTGTCGCCAACGTTTCGAAGAATTATTCTAGTTTAAGGTTCTATACGCAATTTGCACTTATTAAAACTATTGAATGCGCCAAAAACAAAATTTATAGACCCTCCAACTTTAATTTAGAAATATTATATAATTGTGGTCAGTTTTAAGTTGTTTATTTTACCAGAAGAGATAACGGAAATAAAGAAACAAGTATATACGCTACACAAAGTCCTCGGGATAGTGGCTGCATGTTTATTTTTAAATTAATTTTTGAACCACAGATAATAATTAAAACAACAATTTCGTTCAGTGTAATTTGTCCATAATTTATCATCAGTCCTTCCATATATTAAAATCAAATCGAGGCAGCATGACCATACCTCTAGTGGGTCCTATCAACACCAATTATCTCTACCGGGTGCCGTGTGCCGAGTGCCGACATCATCTTAATGCACACATCTTCATTCTTCATTCTTGATGCATCTTCCGTGTCTCGAGGCTATGTGCACAGCTTCTATACTCCAAGGTCCCGGACCTTATAATTACTGAATACGCAGGCATTGCTACCTAACTTAACGGGTGTTATTGTGAAATTTAACACACTTTTCTACACATTTTTATTGCCTATAGCTATAAACTGTACATAATTTTAGATATAAACTTTTTCCACAATCCGTGCATGCACATTAGTTGCAAGTTAATTATTATATTTGTGTGTAATAATTTTTTATTTAGAACTCGTTCTTTATCTAGTAGTTAGTAATTTTAACCTATTAATGACTATTAAAAAATTCTAAGATAAGTATTTGTAGTCAATATGCAACCGTGAGAAGTTGCAACTGCTAATTAGAAGTAATCTTTATAGAAAATTTTACGTTGTTCTCTTAATCCAAATACAAGAATTATTCATCTATAAAAGTATTTTGTAAAGTAATAGGCTATTGCTATATATCTATTGTTTTTAGTTGATAATTAAGAAGTTACAATCAATATATTGCAAGCCATTAATTTTTAGTTTTAATTTAACTTTAAAATTCGAGGGTGTGTTACTTCGAGTTTCGTGAAAACGAAACATTCTCAATCTATTTCGGTCGTTTTCGGAAGAGAAAATAAAAAAGACTCGTTGCTTACATCCAAGGACGTTCAACATCTAGTTTTGCGCCGAGAGGAACAATGGACTTAAAAAGCATCATTGTGGGAGTCATTTGCTGGTGTTCTTTGATACCCCTTTAGACAGTTTAGTTCTCTAGGAAATTGGCTCTTGCTCTTGCCAGGTTTTTCGGACAACTATATCCTGGCAGTAGTGGCCTGGGCTAGAGTAAGTGCACCGAGTTGAAGGTATATTTGATATCCAACGCGACCAGCAGGGCAGGCCGTGCAGCCACGTTTGCCTCCTTAACTCCATTTATCCACCTCAGTACCACCTACTTTAGGGAAGCCGGCAGCTTTCTGTTTTTATGCAAGATTGTTCTCTTCCATTAATATGCATGTACTTTTTTGTTTTCAGAAGTTGTGGGACCGCATGGTCTTTGATGTACCTCTTTGACATAATTTAAAAAGTTTGGACGCAGCAAGTGCGTTATGGTAGTGAATTAGTGAATTTTCAGAAAAATGTTTTAAATAGCAAATATGTGTTTTTAAAGAAAGCAGGCATCAAATTTGGTTACCAGTGTGATACATGCATATATATATATATATATACATATATATATATATATATATATATATATATATATATATATATATATATATATATATATATATATATATATATATATATATAATTGAGACCGATCTCGGATTTGCGTTCCAGGGGTCCTAAATCGCGCTCATTTGAAGATATTTTTTCAAAATTCAAAAGCCGCGATCTCCTCAATAGTGAATTTTGTTAAACAAAATTCAGTAAAACTGTTATTATTCTTTAATAAATGTTTTTCTAAAACAATCACCCTTAAATAGAGGTTTATAGTTTTATAAATATTTTAAATTTAACGCGTCGAAAATTACATAAAACGAACGTGCGAATATTTCGCTTGCTGGCCACAAACAGCGGTAAGTGTAGTTTTTCAGCATTTAAGTAATATATTTTTTTTTCAAGATGAAGCGGTAGAATTGACCAGCTTGTTATGTGGCGCAAGGCAAACTTACGAATTCACCTAACATGATCTAACACACCTCAGCATAATTACATTTACTTGACAAATCAGTGATTGGTATAGGGTGTTGTAGTTTTAAAAAATTATGGGAAATGTAACCGTGAAAGTTTGGAAATATTAGTTTCTCCACTGAGGATACAAATTAATAAACCAAGCATTCTGTGTGTAAACTAACGTAAATTTTCCGGTTCTTTTAAATTGACTAATGTCTATCTGACCAAAAACCTATAGTTTTAGAAATAAGATTAATCATCTTTTAAGCGCCGATCACAAAAATGAAAAGAATTAGCTATACTTTGTTATGCTCGACTTTTTAAAGTCAGGGTAAATACTAATAATCTAAGCAAGTTTGCAAATTTTTTAACGGCCACTTTTTTTAATTGGAAATGGGTGAACAATACATCGGCATATAGAGTTATTAAAATTCGCTACGTGGTAAATACTGTTTTACTCCTTGTTAGAAATATTTAAGAGGAATATTACTAGCTGACAGAAAAACTATTAAATACTACCATTGATTGCGAAATAAAAAATTCCCATAAGGAAAAAGATAAATAAGTCAGTTAAATATATTTCTCTACAATGCAATTTCGAATGAAATAAAGATTTCTGATTTTTTTTATGTTGGAAATCAAAGAAGGGTCTAATTGTTAAAAAATTTAAATAACACGCAATTTCAAACAAAAAATATATAGCCTCGAAATCTGAGAATTCTAACGTTTTCTTTATACCGACAATAATACTGTTCATTACAAACTGCCGCTAAATCCCTCTCTATACGCAGCCAATCAAAATCGAGCATTTTAAAATGCAGACAGTGGGACGTATTCGAGAAGAGCAAGGAGCGTGAGGAACGGTTTCATTTGGCTGGTGATAACCAAGTGGTAATGTGCTGATAAATCTTAGCTCAACTGTTTCGAGTTTCATAATGGTTAAAGCAATAATTATGCTGTAGTAGTGTCGCAATATAAGCTAGTAGGTATAGGTAGCCGGTTTTGCATCCATCGCCATTGTGCATGCGAGTGACGTCGCAATGAGGTAGCAAGATGGTGGCTGTAAAGCAGGTGACGTAGTCTCTAACCTGAGATGACGTAATCTAAGATGACTGCCAACATGGCCTACCGGAAGTGAGAAACCCCGGAAATTTGACATTTGAAATGAAATTTAGGCTAACCTGTCAAAATAAGAGGGCCCACCATTTTGATTTTTGTTAAAAATGACATTTAAAGATATGTCGGTTAGTGCATGCGCAAACCAACTTTTTTTTGTTAATTGGATTAGATGTATGGTGTTTGGTGTCATTTTGCTCGCCTCGACGAGTAGAATTCAAATATGGCGACTGACGTATGCGCACACTCACTTTTTAGTTTTTGGTTGTGTGACGTTTATGCTCGTCTTGATGAGTTCTACAATGTAGCGGAGGTGGTGGAGACCAGGTGTCCAGGACCATTACCCAAGTCTCCAGGATCAGAAATCAGGGTCAGGCCCAGGACTCTAGATCCAGAACCCGGGTCTTAGGGGACGGTATGTTGGTAGTAAGATGTCTACATGTCTGCATGTGACATCGCCAGGCGAACTCTATCAATTATCATTTACTGTTCGTGCTCACAACGGTTGCGTTATCAATTCCCATGCCAACGCTGACCTCGTTTCTACTCTTATCTCGCAGCAAACTCATTTTCAATTAAAACTGCTGATTATCAACTGACATATCCCTCCAGTGTTCACACTGACTTACATTTTATCATTAATATGCTATCTGTAGCTCTATTGCTATCTAAATTCCTGTTAGAGCCTGCATGTATCAGGAAATAAGTCATGTGTTTTGCTCAATTATATAGCTTTTAATAACCGATTTCTATATGTAACAATTCAAAAGTGGGAGGGTATAAGTAGATAAAACATCAAGTGCCCAACAAGTACATCAGTGTTTGATTGTAGTCTGCTCATAGTAGTTATACTAGTGTACTTCTTCTGTACAGCATGTATGGTGTAGATGCTGGCGATGATCCTGAGGTCTTCAGACCTATTAATAACGATGTGTGTGAAGATTTTTATTGGGACCAAACTGATGCAGCTCTACGCCAGAATATTAATAAGATGAAGCAAGAAAGTAGAATATTGCTGGAAACAACGTATGCTATTAATCCATCTCTAAGTGTTGGAATTGGCATCTCAAAAGCTGCTGATGTGATTCCAATAATTAAGATTGTAAATACAAACCCGCATCCACCAAATCCAAACATAACAATCTCATTTGGCTCATGGGAATGGGATTATTTTCAACGCTTAAAAAATCAGCTGAAGAGTACTTTATCAAACGTAATAAGATTGAACCAGAAAATGTTGGAATTTGTTAAATCTACTGTACTAAAATACTTAACCTATTAAAATACTAAACAGTAAAGGTGTATTAATCTCAGATGACTCTGCTACTTTTTATTTAACGGAAGACGCAGTTCAATAACAGCTAAATCTGGTTGAAATTATCAACGAAAAGCTGGAGTTTCTAACTGATTTTAACTTTGATATTCGACTTAGTGATTTCCTCTGTTGTGTTGCTGATGTTCTCAAATGTGTTAATAAAAAGGAACTGCCACGTCACGATGAAATGGTCAAGCTTATAAATATTATGTTAAAAGACAATGAACAATCATTCCTAGTTGGTATGTTCAAGTACTTACACTTTGCAAATAAGCAAGTACTTAATCGTTTTAATAAAATACACACGCATAAAATGGGCCATTTCAAAGTAAGTTTCATCATCCTCACAGCACTATGTCAGAATGTGTTTTATGTCTACAAACTACCAAATGTAAAAGAAGTGCGAATCTGTTTGGACATCGACGACTGCATGAAATTGTCTGGTCGTCCAACAACACATCTACACAACGTTGAGCTTATCCAGCTTTCAACATACAACAGGTGCCAAATCAAGGCTGATATGATGAGTTACAAGCTTATGTTTCTGTTTGATGATGGCGGCCGTGCTGATACATCTGACTGAAAAACTCTTGTGTTGAATGATTCCTATCTGTTCAATTCAAATTACATTCCTATGTTTTGTCACAAAGTGACTAATCCTGGAGAGATTATCCGGCCTAATTTACCGCCATAGCCACTGCATTATGATATACCATAAACTGCAATTATCATTTGCAAAGGTTGGAATATTTTCCAACATTTTCCGTGGAGTAATATACGAAATCCGGCACGTCGAACAGAATAAATAGTAGGGTGGGCAATTAGTCGGCCGCGATTTTGGAAAAGAATTGTGACCGGACGGAACGCCGACGGAGAGCGCTCAGTTCTGGAGTCGCCGCGAGCAAGCTAGTACGTCCGTCGCAAAGAAGTCAAATTGTAAAGTACGCGAGGTGTAAGAGTGGCAATCCTCAGCAGGGAGAGAGCAGGATACCGGCAAAGTAGAGACATTAGCGAGGCTGCCGGTTCGCGACGCCACCGGGGAGTGTTTGTTGAGTGAGCACCGTCACCGGAAAGTGCCCTAGGTAGGTGAAAGTCTAATAGTATTTAGCGAGCCCGTGGTAGAATTGTTGAACGCTCCATCACGGCGCTGGGTACCTTCGAGAGATGTGGCGCAGTCTGCTGAGAGCCGCTGTCCGACATCATCACCAGGGGCGCCGCTGGCGGTGCTCGCGGGCTTTGCCTGGGCGGTTGGGGGCCACGGTCCCGAGTCTCCGATTCTCCCGGGATCACAGGGAAAGCGGCCGAGCGGAGGAATTGTGCATCGGTACTGTCGTAGTGAATGCATTATCAGCTCCAGTCAAAAACAACCCTCCGTGAAGCCGCCCCTATATCCCGAATAAGGGAGTCGGAGTGGGGATATTCCTGGACTGTAGTAAATCCACGTTGCAGCGATTGTGTTGTCTTGGATTGAAGCAGCCCGGTGGCCTTCCGCCTCCCGGTCTGGCCCGGGTGGATGGTATGGGCAGTGTACGGGTGCTCCCTGTCCTCTCAAAGGTGGGGCCGTTTCTCTCCTGTCTCCGTTGGCGGGCTGCTATGACGGTTGGGGGCTGAATTCCGAAGTTTCCAGGATATTACTGCGCTGGTCCGAATCGAAACAGCCAAGCGGTGCCTAGCGTCCCGGGCTGTCCGCGGCCCCGTTCAGAGCGGGTGTAAATCCGGGAACAGGGATGGGCATCTTCCGCGCCGAGCAAGGTTCCCCGAGCGTGTGAGTGAAAGCGTATGGATGGTGGGCCGTAGGTGGTACCTGTTGGTGCCATATATTTTAGTACGCAGCTAGCTTAGTTTGATGTAGTGTCCGACACACCCTGTAAGTTGCATGTCCGCTTGGAAACATCCGCTATTATTCACAGCCTTGCCACCACCCTGCACCGCTTAAATATTGCCGCTTTAACTTCCCGGTGCAACCCGTGCGTAGCCTTGATTATAAAGTCAAATAACCACCTCTGCCTGTGGCTGCCCATAATTGCTAAACTTCCTGGTAGCAGGACTCCGTTGTTTCCTTTTGTATATAGTTAGTGAATAGAATTTTATTTTAATTTACTCTATATTTCATTTAATCTCTTCAGAATATCCACCCAAGTAAACATTGACAATATATCTCTAATAAAGACCATAACTAGAAGTCCCGGGGGACTTCGTCTTAACTTAGGAGGACCCTGTGTCCACTAGAATCTACCCTGGGCTTGTGTATCCGTCGAAAGTGACTTGGGAAAGAGGTGAATATCCCGAGAGAGCACGCCTACTCTCTAAAGGAAACCCTATAGGCGTTGACGCTCGAACAAGATTCCGTTGTAAAGCCGTGTCCCGGGAGTCAGCCCGAAAATTCCCCATATTAGGGAAAACTAGTATTAACCCCCAGCCACCCCAAGTGGCCGTTATAGTTTATATCAACTGGTTGTCTTATGTGCCTTACCATATTTATGTTCATGTACTTTTGTTTTAAATATAGCACTTCACTTAAGGATATGTATCTCAAATATGTTTGTTAATAAATATATATGAACTGAACATATGTTTTGTTCATTAGTTAAGCACATGTAGTTAATATGAGATGCTGTGAATCGTGCTCGTTACAAGCGAAAAAGAGTTCATTTTAAGGACCTTTGCGCAGCGAAGCCGAACAAATCAAAAGCATGTAAGCCGTGGCAAGTTAAACAACTACATATGTTATTCAAGCTCAAGTTAACTCAAGCTTTAAGAACCAGAATGGCCACTTATCGTATATACGAAAAAGGTATTGATATTAAACAGTTTATGGAAACAATAATACATAAACTGTTTCACCTGACTGAAGCTGTTTTAGCTAAACATAATCGAATTGAAATGAATCTAAACTTGTTTGGTTTGTATGTGATCTAAAGCCGAAATAGAAAAGAAATGAAATCATTTGATACTAAGAACAAAAATGTCACAGTTTCAAAACATATTGAAAATATCTATGAAGAATTCGTCGACGAAATTTACACAAAAGCTTTGGAGTTTGCAGAAGCGCAGAGCGGATAGATGTTGGACCGACTCGTGTGATTGGAAATAAATATTAATAAATACAGCTTTAAAACGTAGTGGTGTAAACATCTATAAATTCTTATCCGCACACTCTTAAGCTCATTCAAAATTTAGTTTTCTTAGAGACAAGGCGTGCTTCTGTTTGCTCTTGAGTATACAAGTGTTTACTAGTATGTTTAAAATATTTACATTAAGTGATGTATAATACTAGCAAATTAAATACATTTTTTGGTATGGTTTACTTTGAGACTTTCAATTAATTATCGATAAGAATACTGGCTAGTTAGATGCAACAAAATTGTGTAAAAGTGGTGAGAAACGATCGAGGCATTGGTTGGAAAATAAGGAAACCAAAGAGTTGATTGCCTGTTACAACAGCATGTTAAAGGAACATTTGGGTAGCCGTAATATCGGTTTTAATAAAAAATACAGGGACAACCTTAAAGAGATTGAAGTAAAATTAATGGAGATAGATGATAAAGTGCAACGTATGCGAGAAACAAGCGCTAAGGTCACAGAACATGTTGAAGATATAACTCCAAAGCCAAGCAACCCAGAAAAACTTTTCCATTTTGGTTTACTTTTAGAAAATGAAAAAGACGCTACCTATCCACATCATGCCGTAAGAACGAAAAAGAAAAGCTTCAGAGGAGCTGTCAATAACTTTAAAAACAAACATTCCAATTCCGAACTGATCCTAAACATGTTGTATGATCAAAATTCTGCAAATCTCTTTAACAGAATAAAGACCTAAGTGAAATACCTTATGACGAATAGAAACGATCTACAGATAGCAGATGTGCCGCAGGAGAAGCTTTTTCAAGACATTATTGATTTACGACATAATTTTTAATTGTATTAGTCTATGTATATGTCATATGGAAAAATTAAAGACATTACTTTAGCTAAGACATTTATTTTATTCTAAGTACATTAATAAATTCAATATACTTACCTGTTGAAATGGTGGATGTTAAATTGATCCATATAGCACCTAATATTGTGTCTGGTTCCTACTATAGCGGAAAACCTTCACATACGTTATATGAGTTTGCACTGATGGTTGATCCTGATTATGCAGTCGACATAGAACCTAAGAATCTAATTCATCTACCAGTGAACAGACAAGATATTTCAAATATAAGCATCGACATCGTGGACCAAGATTCAGTTCCTGTAAACTTTCAAGGTGAAAAGGTTTCTGTTCGTCTGAACCTTAAAAAGATTGCTGAGAATGCTAGTCTTTAAAAATATAAAACCAAGTGAATCTACCAAAACAAATTTAGTAGAGTCAGCCACTTTGAGCGTACACTTTGTTCCGATAATATTGAATGCCTTAAAAGTCTTGGTTACCATGCGAAAACTAGAAATACTCAAAGACCCCGAGTTTGACAATTCCATCGATCGAGAAGAACTTCGGTCTTACTATTCATCAACTAAATTATTTGGTAACAGTGATGAACTCTAAATAAACATCAATCATCAAGATGCATGCGTGTGTCTAGCAGAGTCAGCTCTAATAATAGAAGGTGCTCTGAAACCTCCAGCAGTACAATGATGGTGTGTGTTATATGTCAAATAACGGAGGAGCAGCTCTGTTTGAGTCAATGACCTATGAATTGAATAACACGGAAGTGGAGCGAGTACGAGACCCATACACCACAACAACCATCAAAAGCCTGCTTTCGTTTAGTAAGAAGAAGCCAAATCTCGTAGCAACTCTGGGTTGACTGTATCGTCAGATCACATCGCCTTAAAGGACAAGTTTCACATGATGTTAGCTATTTGGTTTATCTTCAGTTTTCTTCATCACTTTTAAAGGAGTACTCTGCGGTAAACATACTTTCCGATTACATACAGACTTGGAGACTACTTCTCTGGCTTCACTGTTGGGTTTCGTTACTGTAGGTGAAGAACGTAGCCAGCGCGTAAGCTAACTGGAGCAAGCGGCCCTTATGAACTCTAGATTTTCTAGGATGTTCTTCAACAGCATCCTCAGAGAGATAAAAATTGAATCAATACAAAATCATGACAACAACAAATAAAGATCTTTTGCTATGTTATGATGTTTTGATCAAAAAATTCATCAAAGTTGAAAATAAAATGAAACACAGATGACGGATGAGGCTTTCAAAATGTCTACGTGATGTCAATATTTAACATAAAAATAGAACTAGCCTATAACAGTAATAACTATAATAACAGCTACAATAATAAAATGACTAAAAACTAAGAGTAATAAAGCAGACTCTATACAATGAAAGTATCGACATACATCAACTCATTATCTTATTACAACTTTTTTGAAAAAATAGTTAAATTTATTTTCTTTGACTTATTTAATTAGGATGAAGAATATCCAAGAAAGGGGAATTCACTAAATCAGTTTGCTTATTTAAAACAAGGTCGCTATTGTCGTGTGTGTGCTTTTTGACTTCTAAAGCTTAAAAAAAGTCTAGTTTACGTTTGTCATTACAAAAGTGTTGCGGTTGTATGCGATTATTTACTGTAGGTCTATGTTCGGTATCAGTAATATGTTTGCAAATGTAGATTTGTCAGCGTGGTTATTTCTAAATGCAGAAATATGTTCTTTGTATCGGGTTGCAAAACTTTTAAAAGTTTGACCTATGTAGATTGCGTTACAATGTGTAAAAGCTAATTTATAAACTCCGGCTTTTGCCAAGAAACAAGATTTTTCTTTCGCGTTAAATAACAAACCATGCGTCGTGTTGTAAGATTTAACACCTACCTTCGTATTTATACAGGCTACCTTTGTAGTTGTACAGCTATTTAAAATTTTTGAAATGCTTTCTGAAATGGTTCCAAACTAAGTTATCTAAACATACCTATTGTCTTTTTTGTCTCTAATATTTGGATAAATTAAATTCATCGATAAATTTTATTATTTTCTCTCGATCATTTTATCTAATATTTTAACAGAGTAGCCATTATTAATTGCTATTTTCTTGTTTATTGAAATTTCTTTTTCAACAATGTTTTGGGACATAAGTATTAAAAATGCACGATTTATCATAGAATGATAGGCTTTTGTGAAAAAGGATGAGATTAATCGGATGGTATTGTTGTGTCAGTGTAATTTGGTTTCCTATATATTGAAAAGCCAAGTAAATTATTTTCTAACTTTCTAATCGTTAAGTCTAAAAAATGTATACAACTATTAGCGTTTTTTTCTAAAGTAAACTTAATATTTGTGTGAAGGTTATTAATAAAATTTAAAAATTCATTTTACTCTGTATGGCTACCTTGAAAACATGCTAAAATATCATCTACGTATCTGTACCAAAAGACAATATTATGCGAAAGTTCTGATGTTAAAATTTGGTTTTCCATAAATATGTTTTCCATAAATATGTTGGCTAATAAAAGACTACCCATAGACAGGCGCCCATTTTGCATATAAATTCTATCATTAAATTTAAAATAATTTTGTTTTATACATTCGTTAAAAAGATTCATTATTTCTTGTCTCTTTATGACATTTACATTCTTTTCTATTAAAACATTTTCTAATAGAGGTAAACATTCTCTAGGAGGTATCTTAGAATACATGATACAAACATCAAACGAGACTAATTTACTATTTGTAGGAATAATTAGGTTATTTAATTTTTGTGTTAGTTCATAAGAATTCTTAACTGAATATTTTGGAATGTAATTGTATTCTCTAATAAGTGAAACCAGTTTGCTCGCTGTACACCCGGTTTTCGCCACCTCCGCTATATTATAGCACTCATCAAGACGAGGCTACACGTCACACCACCGAAAAATAAAAAGTTGGTTAATGCATGCGTTAGTCCCAATATTTGAATTCTACTCGTTGAGCCGAATAAAATTATACAAAACACGACACATCTAAACCAATTAAAAAAAGTTGGTTTGCGCATGCGTCAGTCGCCATATTTTTTAAATGCCATTTTTACAAAAATCAAAATGGTGCATCCTATTTTTTTGACAGGCTAACCTAAATGTCATTACAAATGTCAAATGTCCCGGGTTTTTCACTTTCGGTCGGCCATCTTAACAGCCATCTTGGATTACGTCATTTCAGGTTATAGCTTACGTCACCAGCTTTCCAACCGACATCTTCTTTCGTAACTGTGACGTCACGCGCATGCATAATGGGCGGTAGTTGTGACGGTGGTGTTTGCAGTACCGACTATCTATACTTACTTAAGCTAAATTATATTTTGTTTACGAACTTTATATAAAAGCTGATCGGGGATGATGGTAAGTCATAAAGGAAGGTTTATTCTTTATAAATTTCAAAATGTTTATTCATTTTATTACAGAATTGTTAGGCATTAGTTACCAAATTCAGTTGTTAGGCATTAATTGCCAAATTTCAATCGCTAGCTTTTCTTCATTAGATTTTCACTTCTGGATTCTAAGTTTCACACTCTAGTTTTGAGTGAATAATTTCTGGAAAATTGCTTTGGACTTAGAATATTGGTATTAAGTCCAAATAAAAATATAATTTTTGCATGCTCAGTTTTGAGTTTCAATTTTGGATTATAAGTGAGGAATTACCAGCAGGAAACAAGTCAGTGTACATCTTGAATTTAATAAAGCTCCTAATATTCTTTTCATGTCGACATTTATGTTTGACAAAAAGGAATAAGTAAAGGCTAGTTAGAAATCACTCACTTTTTAAGTTTGTCTTTTGAAGTGACATTGCTGAAATAGAATTATGTGTGTGTGTGTGTGTGTCTGTGTGTGTGTGTGTGTGTGTGTGTGTGTGTGTGTGTGTGTGTGTGTGTGTGTTTTGTTTCTTTAACGTCGGCCTATTTTCGCAACTATGGCCAATCACCGACGCCAGGGAGCAGTTTTACCTCACTATCCTGGAAATTTTGCCGAACTCCTGCCTTTCTGTAAGGAGGCTAGGGATCTTTAACGCGCTCAACATAGCGTGGACACGGGACCGATGCCTTTACGCTCCCTTCGAAGGGCGGAACGTGCAGACATTCAATTTGCCCAAATACAATGCCAGAACCTCGGTTGATGTTAATGTTACAGCTTGTACTGAAAAAGTGAGATGAGAACCCTGGGATCGAACCCAGTACCCTTCGGTTCAGAGGCACACGTTCTTATCCCTGAACTACCGAGGCTCTGAAATAGAATTAGATGATAATATTTAACAATGTTTTTACCTAATGTCTGATGAAGTAGAAAGATCTGAAATTAAAATTATTGATTTACCGTAATTTCTGTAACTGAAATATTTTCTAAGTTAACATTAACTATTGCAAAAGTGCTGCCCATAAAAATCTAAATCCATCACTTTATTTTCTTTTAATAAAAATTCATATTATATATATATTTTTTTAGTCTGAGTAAAATCTTTATTTTTCTCTTCTCTCTGCTCACGGCACCATACGACTTTTTAAATTTTGGTTTGGATATAGCAATTAAATCGTCAATTAAAGAATAAGACAAAATATCAATGAATGAAAGAATTTTATTTAATTAAATGTTCAAATTGTTTCCCTCCACCTCCAAACAAACATTTCGAACTATTTCGGGCGTTAAAAGTCGTCAGATAACAGAAGAACATTTAACTAAATAGGTGCTATTTATGATATATATATATATATATATATATATATATATATATATATATATATATATATATATATATATATATATATATATATATATATATATATATACATTTTATTTAAAAAGTTTGCCCATAAAAGACAAACTTACTCTAGGTTACAACTTTCAGATAGCACGTGACAATTTTAATATGATGATAATTCCCTTATAATTTTTGTTGTATTACCTGAACTTCTCATAATCACTTAACTTAGCTATTAAATGACATTTTTCATGACAAACCTTTGCGTAGAAGCTTATGTTGAATGGCCAATGAGGCGAAAAATGACTACTTATAACAAAATGAGCTAATTGATTGGATTTGCTGCTTATTAGTGATTAAATTATTACTGTAATATTGATATTTCCTATTTGCAACTCTTAAAGAGAACGCATCAATTAATGACGCATACGATTAAGTGTAAACTTGCCGGCTTTCCACATAAATCCAGAGATTTAAAAATTAATATAGGTAAATAGATAAAACAAATTAGTGTATATATTGATTATGTTAATACGTGACTAATGGAAGTCGAGATAACGATTAACAGTATGTTATTTCATATATCATTATTATTTACACCAGATAGGTATATACCGACACTCTTCTACTCAGACAGAAGTGAACGTTATTTTCATGTACCGTATAGTTTTTATGCAAGCCAACATTATTAATATTCATGACAAATTATGCAAGAGTCAAGAGAAATAACTTATGAATAGTAATTAGCCGATTCGAAGATTTCTAAAATGATCAGATTTGGAAATGTGGGTGGACAGAATTGGACGCGTATCCCCTGGTCATCTACTGCTTATTCACTGTTCTTGTGTTAAATAGAAGCTAATAACAGACCAACGAATGAGTTATTATTATCTACTAATATTTCTTAAAGGTAAACTTAATTCGCGTCTCTAATTTAGTCCTCACAAGTACTACTGTTGGTACCAATGTAAAATTACTTCTTCACAAATGAATGGTATCTTTTGTCGTGTATGCATCTGAATTGCCAGGAGAGATTTGAAAGCAGCGCTTTACAACATTTATGTTAGTTTATGTAAGCTTCTGAAGAATTTGTACCACCATCAGTATAATATGTTATATAGAGTGTGGAACAGTAAAATAAAATAAGTTCAGTATCTCAATTATTATGCATATTTGTAAAAAATCCCGAAACACGCAAATTTTTTAGCTTAACCAAACACAGAAATTTAACCACCCGTACATTCAACGCTCTTCGAGTGACAATTGCAGTCACTTAATTTTTAAATATAAAATAGGGGGGCCGGTGATACCTCATTCGAAAGACTTCTTTATTCTCTACTTAAAAATGTTATGGTTTTAAAAAGTATTGCAAGAATTAACAGCAAAAAAATTTGTTCATCTGATTGACGAACTTTGTTACAACACACTAAAAAATTAATAACTAATTCCGTTTCATTCTTCATAATAAGAAAGCAAGCAAAAAACAATTTCAGTGTTCTTTTTGGACGGTATAAATTAAAAAGAAAATAAAATGTTTTTAACATTTTTCGTAGTTATTGGCAATGTTAATTTTATTTAAAACACCTTAGCAACTTTCTGTGTAATTTTAACCGCATAACGGTAGTTGTTAGTTGTTAACCGCAATTTAGAAACATGGTTTATTTAACAGAAAATATTCTGTATGTTGCATAAAATATTAAATTATAAATATTCTTTATTTTGCATAAAATATTCTACAGATGATTGGGTACGGTGATAAAACACCATCGAAGTTGCTCGCCTATTTCAAGAAAGAAATCCCGATTTTTTGCTTATATCCTAATGGATAATTAGTCAAGTTGAAATGCAATTTGTAGCTTAGACGTCGAAAGTTGATAAAAAACGTTTTAATGCACCAGCACATTACCAAATCAATATCCGGCAGCACCTTAACCTAATATTTTAAATCAGTGGATAGGTAGGCGAGGATCGTTATAATGGCCAGCATTGTCACCTGATCTTACGCCATTAGAATTATTCTTATGGAGATATGTGAATAGTGTGGTATACAAAACTGAGCCCAACGATTTAACAGACTTAACAAGAAGAATAACGATTGCAGTTAGGTCGGTCACGCCTCTGATGTTGATTAACGTTAGAAGACATTTATATTTACGATTAGGGTGATGCCAAGACTTTAAGAGCATGCATTTCGCACATCTTCTATACTAAGACTGATGTTTTTTAATATTTTTTTTCTCATTATCAAGACTCAACTCCAATTAGTTATTAATTTTTTAGTGTGTTGTGACGAAGTTCGTCAATCAGATGAAATCCTGTGTTTTTTATTTTTTTCTCATTATCAAGAATAAAACGCGATTAGTTATTATTTTTTTAGTGTGTTGTACCAAAGTTCGTCAATCAGATGAAATTCTTTTTTCGACTTACTTTCTAAAAAGAATTTAGTTATTAAAGTTTGGAAAAAAGCTTATGAGAAACGATGGCGCACTTGCTGAGTCCAACGGCGTAGATAAAGGGAGGGGGTAGTTACCCCTCCAGGAATAAAAATATAATTGACAAAATCATTTGCCATAAGAGTACGAAATAGGTAGGTGCATTTTCTAAATGTTGTAACGGGAAGTATATAATATAAAACGTTTTCAGTTTGCAAAATTCAATATCGAATAACGCGGTTCTCTGTCGCTGTCGGTGGCAGAAATTAAGCTCCGTAAAAAATATTCATTACGTTGGTTAGTTTAAGGCATGCACTCATTACAAATAAAGTCTTTCATGCCTTTTTTGTGTGAGGCCAACACATTCGTCATGCACCCATGTGCCACAAAACACAGATGCTCTCATACCAGCCATGTAGTCATTGTTGCCTGCTGAGCACATCCAGCTTATGGAAATTGCAGCGCCAATTTATTTCTTACACGGATCAAATTGGATTTGTGTTTCATTTTTCAAATACCTGCCTTTTCACAACCTGAGCCCTGTAAGTGAAAGCCTTTTTACGCGTCATTCTGAAAGCATGGCGCGATCAGAGTATCAGAAAAAGTGTGGTTTTGTGATTTTTGTTGAAGACACCCCAATGGAAGCTGATCTTCTGAATCCCATTTACTGTTTTAATGATTATGATAGTTCGATGGAAGACTTGGAGCGTAAGCTTCTTCCGCAATAGCATTTTTGTTGAGCGGGTACATTCCTGTAGTTCTGAAATTAATAAATTATTTGTTATTGTCATGTACTTTCCCCAGACAAGTGTAAAGACCTCAGATAATCTCGCTTTATTGTTTTTTCTTGATGCTGGTCCCAGAATTCTAAAAGCTATTGGTACTAGTATGCTTCAAAAGACCTAAACACCGACTTTTCCACTGGTTGGAGCTCACGAGTGATGTTGCAGGACAAACAAACTAATCCAATCCCGAGGGAATTTGGCCGGTCTGTTCTTAACACATCTAGATGATAAGATTCCGCGTCAAAAATTTAAAGTGTTGATGGTGAAGACATGAATGTGGCACAATGAGGAAGCCAGGTCAGGAAAATTTCTGTTATTATGCTCCCTTTTGGTGCCATCCTAAGATAAGATCCTGCAAGGTGGACATCAGAGTAGGTAGGCTTGAGACGTTGTCCATTGTGCAAAATCACTGGATGTATGGCGTGTTCTAGAGCATTGACATAAGTAACAAGAAGCAGCTAAATATACTCTCCTGGAACCTTTTTCCAAGTCAGTTGGAGTGTCAGTCTACACCCTTTCTCGTCCATTTTGTACATATAAACTGGTTAATTCTTTATGCAAATTCTCACTCTAACATTACTTAGTGTCTCGAAATAATCATTTACGATGTCGCGGTTGAACTTCTGAGCGCGTGCAATGTTCATTTGCTGTGCTCGGCGTTTAGCAATTTTTGTATGCTGCTTCATAAATGATCAAAACCACTCTTTGCCCACTAAATGCGGTTTTTTTAATTTGTGCATCACACTCATTGCTTCACAGTATTTAAAAACTGAGTGACGTAAAATCTTCGCTGTTAGAGGAAAGTGCTTTGTATCGAGTAAAATACGCGTAACGGAAAGCACGTTATACTAATATGATGCTTCGCGCCAATGGTGGACATGTTCTGTGGCTTTTAATTGTGACTGGTAACTCGTATTAGGTCACCTAGGTCACATGTAGATGGTGCCAAACGGCATATTCGCATGCGGTCTTCATCAAATCGTGTTTGGACCTCAGGTATTACCTGGAGGGCCTTATTACCCTACCGTGCCTTAAATTAAGTTGCAATCTTTTCGAAATATTTGTTTAACAATCCCCAGCTCTGACTTTTCAAATCACAAGAGTCTTTATCTTCTTAATACAGATATTTGTTGTGCGAAAATCGACAATAAATTAAGAGAAATCACATATTTACAATCCCTCCCCCCAATATTACATCTAGTGTAGCGGACATACTTGCGCCTTCGCGAGAAGTTCCGACTTGTTTCTAACATTCTAGAACGTCTGCGTGGCGTGTATAAATTCTGCATCTCGTTCAGTTGCAACCAGTCTCAGTCGAGTGGATCCTTCTACCGTGAATGTGTATGTTGTAATTTGCGTGTTAACGGGAAATTCCCTATATTTGAGTAGCAGTACATTTATACAGTGTATACAGAATGATGGATAAATTTTTAAGTGGGCGTAAGCGAGTATTTGACCATAAAATCATCAACAAGTGGTCCTGGAACAAAAATTAAGGAAATATTATTTAAAGATTGTCTTTACCAGCATTGAAGTAAATGAAGAAGAACAGCCCCTGTGTGTCATTTGGTCAAAAATTTTGGCAGCAGACGGCATGAAACCTAGTAAACTCAAACGACCTTTGGTAACACTTAATAGTGAGTACATTGGCAAGCCACAATAATCAAGTTATAATAAAAATCATATGAAAAGCCAAAATCATTTATTAAAGAAACTGTGTCTGTGAAGGAGATATCTTTACTTGCCTCTTACAAAGTGCCATATCAAATAGCCAGACGTAAAAAGCCGCACACCATTAGTGAAGAGCTTATTCTGCCAGCTGAAACTGAGACTGTAGAAACTATCGTTGGAGATAATTTTGCCAAAAAATTGCAGTACATACACATATCAAATCATACTGTTGCCGTCGAATTGTTTATAAAGCTGAAGATGTTCAGTCAGATGAGGAAACATATATCAGTAAAGATGCTTTTTTAACTGCCTATGTTCGATTTTGTGATGGTATATCAGCAGTAGAATAATTGCTATTCTGCGAATTAATAGAATTCAAAGCAACAGCACTTGCATTATTTGCTGCCGTAAATGATTTTCTAAGCGAGGCAAACATAAAGTGCAAAAATTGAGTTCGAATATGCACAGATCGTGCTCGTACAATGTCTGGAGGCTTCTAAACTATACAAGCATTTGTGAAACAAAACTCTCCACAGTATATCTGGATACATTGCATGATCCACAAAGAAATAAATTTTTACTGACACCACTAACGACGGTGGTACTCCTAGTAAATTGTATAAAAATGAGACCTCTAAAATGAAGAATCTTTTCTGCCTTTGTAAAGACATGCGTGGCAGTATCTTCAGCGTCCCTATTTTATCCGCAGGCAAGATGATTATTATGTGGGACATTTTTTCAACGTGTTTATGAATTAAGAGACGAAATCGCTATTTTTCTAGAAAAGGAAAACCGACTGGAAGCCCAGAACTTTCGAGATAATTTATTTGTGATGAAATTGAGCTACTTGGTCGGCATATTCGAGAAATTATATACCCTGAATCTTTAACTCCAAGGAGCAAACACAAATATGTTGGACACGAGTGTTTAAGTTAACGGATTTTGAGAAAACTGGAATTATGAAGCAGAAATATAAAACAAGAAAAAAACTAAAATTATTTGCAAATGCGGATAAATGTGTTAAAACTTACAAGGCCAAAGAGCAACATGTGGAAGTTGTTTTTGTAACCATTGAAAATAATTCAGCCATGGTGGTAAAGAATTTCAAAATAGTATGTTCTTGCTGACTTCTGCTTGATAGCAAGTTACCAGTAGGTTAGGAACTCATTTGAAAATACTCCCGAAGGTCTTTCAACTGCCGAAGAAAGAATTTTTATAGACTTCACGGCAAGAGGTGAAATCAAAAGACAATTTGGTAATAAATCACTATTTGAACTTTGGGCAGGGTTGGATGATGAATTTTCTGCACTGAAAACAAGAGCATTTCGTATATTATTATCATTTTCAATATACTACATTTGCGAAACCGAATTTTATGCGTTGGCTGCTTTGAAGACAAAATTTAGATCTTAGCTAAATATATAAAAAGCTTAGATTGTCATTTTCTAACATAAAACCTTCTTTCGAAAAACTTTGCTCTGCAAGACAGACCCAAGAGATTTCCTAATAATTATTAATCCTGCTTTTAATTTAATATTATTAAATTAATTAGTAAATACGCTGTCATTGATACAATCCTATATGAGTATATTCTATTGATTTTCTTTCAGTAAATTAAATAAATGTTTTATTAACAGGTATATTCTTTCTCATTTTTTCTCAATATACTTGCGTCCCCATTTAGTCCTATCACGCCCCTCTATTTAGGGGGAGGGGGGCGCCCCACAGGTTAACATAGACTCATAACATTAAGTTAAAATTGATTCAATAAATCAGCAAACAGTTTAAACTAATGAAGCATACATTAGTGAAAACATAAATATAAGATCTTGATAAATATGTTTTATGGTTCATTTTGCCCTTATAGATGACACCAGTTCCAGAATACTTGTTTAAAAATCACCAATGTTTACCTTCAGGTATGCGTAACAAAACATATACATCTGATTTTCACTTTGTGGTCGGTCACCACACACTGCCAATTTGAAACAAATTAATTATTTCTTTAGTATCATATGTCTGACAGTCAAATCCTCAGTTTGGCGTTTTTACAAGAAAAAAAAAAGATAAATATAAGCTTTTTGCGGTGCACTTTCACAATTTTTTTGCGTAATTAGATAGCAACCCACTATAGCATGCTTCCGTGGCAGTTCTGCAGAGTTCCAGAAAACTAAAGCAGGAATCTTGCCAGCCGACTTGTACACAGGATTTTTTGGGATGAGAACTGAAATGCTTTCACTCTTCGCGTTGCTCTTTGGTCTCTGGATCATAGTATTAGAACTGTTTCGTACGTAGTAACAAGGCGACCCAAATATTGTGAGGAATATTCTTCATACTGTGGCATGGGTAATTATAATGTTGTAACTTTTTAAGCCGTAAACTTTGTTTCTTTAGATTGATTTTTTAATTTTTCCCTGAATACTTTTATTTATGTCTATATTACACTAACAGTGAAAAGACATTGCTTTATTAAGGTAAGAAGGCCGTCCATTATCTTGGTACATATTATTGGGACCACAGTGACATTATTTATGGAAGTTGCATGATCGTCAGCATTTTGTTTTTAACGTGGAAGGAGATATTGTGAAGTCACCTGCCGATATTGTAATACTTAATGCTCATGATGTGATGCATTGTCGGATCCCCTGCAGTTGTCGAGAGTCAGGTAGAGCACCAAGCACACCGAATACCCAACACACCGAATACAGAATACCGAATTGTGTTTGTCATGAAAAGTAAATAGGAGGTGTGTAAAAGTTTCCAGCCAATCACAGTGAACGGTGACGTGTGCGAGGCGTGACATACCGGTCAACTAATAATCATGGGATATTTATTCATAGATCAACCTTATTAGTTTTTATATTTAGTTCTAGCCTTGTTCCGTTTAGTATCAGTATCTAGAAGTACCCGCTAGCTTTCTTAGGCTCTTGATTCTTATGAATAGGTAGATGAAGAATTAGTTTATTTGCAGTTGTAGTAAAAACTTATTCTACAAAAAAGTCTGGACTCAGACAATGCATTATAGTAGAGAATTTTCATAGAAATGTTTTTAATGTTAAATATGTTTTTAAGAAAGGCATATTTACTAGAAAGTATAACCTTTACAGTGGGAACCATGTACCATATCAATAACACAAAGTACAAAAATTCCTTGAATATCAGCTTAACATTTTACCGAAAAGACTGGTTGGACTTTTTTAGTCAACGAACATATAAGCAATTTACAGAAAAACTACAACTGACAAGATATAATTATTTACAGAAAGCTTTTTGACAGAACCAAAAAAATATTTATTCGAAAATTTCTTTAACGAAAATTTACCATTTTTTTATAGAAAAATTGGCTAAGTAACCCTACAAAATTATATAAAAGTATTTTTAAGAAAGGTGTAGAAAACTTTGTTATACGAAAATTTGCTAAACTTTTTTACGATACTCACGTGAATTCGCAAATATCTTTTTTACAATAGCTTAATTTATTAAAGCCGAACATTTCACACAAATCTGACAAAAGTGATTGCTCCGAAAACATATTGAAAAAGTGTCTGGGGAAAACTCTCTAAATACCTACTTTTTATGCGACAATTTGCTGAAAAAAATACATAAAATACATAATAGTCAAATTGCATACTGACTGTTAATATGTAATTCAAAATGAAAAAGCAACGTAAAGAAGTTTTCTTTTCTTTTTCTTTTTCTCGCAAAATTGTACCATATTCGAAGTAAAGAAAGATATAAGCTAAAAGATATTCATATTTTGATGTTACAAGCTATCAGAAATAAGAACGTTATTCAAAAGTCACACACTTTGAAGTTTCATTTGACATTAGTAATAACAATTTAGAAGTACCTACTTACCTATATATTATCAAAATGTAACCATAGATAATCTTATCAAATTAATCATTTCTTATAAAGGTAGCTTTTCACCAAAGCTAATTTAAATATTTTTATATTGTTCTTGACACATTGGCCAAATAGTCCTATAATCTGACCGGTTGGGAGATCGCGTACAAAGAAAATCGAAAAAAAAGTTTACACTCACCTTTAGGTGTAGGGTGTGTTATACAAGAGTTAAAACAGATGGCATCATCTTTACTTCTGAAACATAAAGTACAGGCTGTTTTTTTAAGAATTGAGTTACGTCAGTTTAAATTTCTTAAAGTCAGTCACTATTTAAAAGTGCCTGAATGTACAGGCGCCATATGGCACCTCATTTTTTTCCGAAGAATAATATAAACGAAAACCTTCCTAAATGGGTCATTTTTGTGGGAATCCGATATCTATTGGTAAAACGCCGTAGGTATCACAAAAATGTGAAAGGTTGCAAAACAATTGAAATAACCCAAAAACGATGAACGATATTATATTTCTTTCCCACATTTCGATGGAAAATACAAAATTATATAATAATATAGGCAGTGTTCCATTAAAAAAACTAAAAAGTTTGTATCACCAACGACTTGTGGTTCATTCTGTGATGTTCAAAATAACTTTATAAGATACAGCCAAAAGCACACTATAATTAATGTATTTTATTTTGTATCGTATCTTGTATGATAACGGATATATTGAGCTGAATACAGCGTTTAACATGACAACATACGAATCGTCGCCGTCTGTGGCAGTGTGCTGATGTGGCAGTGTGCTAATGTGGCAGGCCTCTGCCATAAAATAAACTAAGTATCTACAGCTCAGTATTACAAGCAGGAGATCCAAGTGATACCAGAGCTCGATCCATTTAGTGTGTTGCATAGGAAAATTATCCAGCGTTCAACAACAACAGCAACAATAATCATAATATTAAATAGAGAAGAAATACAGAAGTAAAATCTCAAAATGCTGACAACTGGCTGAAGAGATAACCCAAGCAACAAATTAAGGCACATTTACCAGCACTAGAATCCAAATAACCTAGCCAAGTTGTAATTTAGTAATAATTAACCAAAATGATGGCTTGATTGTCATAATCATTATAATAATAAGTGATTCAAACTCAGCACTTATGGCAATTAAGAACCAGAAACAAGATAACATCAAAAATGCTATTCTATCTCGCATAAAGGAATACGAGTATCAGTTAAAAGCAATCACTGAAATAGTATACCTGTGGGTCAAGGGGCACGCCGGAATATCAGGAAATGAAATAGTAGACGATCTAGCCAAGCAAGCAGCATTTCTGGAAAACGATCAACAAAACCGAAAAATCCCATATACAGGCTTTCGACCGGAAATTAAACAGCAATTAATTAAATACTGGGATATAGAATGGCACCGTTATGTCACCTCAAATTCAAATCACTATGCTCTTATACACGAACAACTTCCATTACATCTGGTCAAAGAAATTTCCAGAAACCGCGCATTCACTACAATATTAACAAGACTAAAGTCTAATCATGGAAGATTTCCAGCGCACCTGCATAAGATAGGTGTGACTGAAAGTCCTAATTGTGTCTGCAACGAAAACAATATTGCTGACTTAAATCATGTTATATTTTCATGCTCTAAGTATTCTGCTCAGCGAACCAACCTCATGCTAACGTTGGAAAAATACACAAAACACCCTATGAATTTAACACACCTTCTAAGTAGTCATAAAATTGAAGTCAAGATAGCATTCTACAAATTTTTTAGAAATATAAACTTAGATTTATGAAATCAAACCCTGTAAATAATACTTATAAATAGTAAATTTCTACCACGCAACGTGTTACATTAGTTGTAATTATATAGTAATGTATGTATGTGAATATGGCCTATAGAGAATTATGTAAATTAATTTTAAGTATCCTAATGTCTGTCCTATTGTTTTCCCCCACCTGTCCGTGGCTTAGTCTTGTTTGTCTGTTAGCCTTGACGAGCCGCTAGGCGACAGTGTCCTCGTTTTGATCCCTAACCAAAAAAAAAGGAAAAAAAAATAATAAAAAAATATAAATAATAAAATAAAATTAAAAGAAAAAAAAATGCAAACAAATCAAAAAAAAAAACAAAAAAACACTTCCGTTATTTTAATTTAAATTATATTTAAGTACTATTAATTCGTAAAGCTATGATCAAGTAGGAGGCTCACTGAAAGACATTAAAAGCCACAAAAATAAATCCATATGATTGTATCCCCGAAAACAAACAAACAACAATCTTTAAAAGTCTGTGGCCAATGGACTTAAGCTTCCGAGGTCATCCCAAACACGCGAACACACACACATTATAAATTTGAGAATGAAGCTCCCAATTAGCCTATTTTTGACTATTAAAATTACTCCACAGTCAGTAACTTACAAGCAACTAAATTGGTAAAATTTGGTTTAATTTTACCTATAAATATCCTTAAATATAATTTTGAGTTTCAATTCCCCAATTGGTAATTTTTAGGTCGAAAGTGTCCTAAATTGGACTGAAAACTGACTAATAAGTGCAACTACCTAAAATACATATTTGAAGGCATTTTGTTACCTAATATTAACTTCCAGGACGTCTCTGTGGTATAATAAATTGGAGGTCTTTTTATTAAGTCCAGATTACATATATATTGCCAATCTACCTGCAATACAACACAGGAAATATTTTGGGCACTAAGATAACCTAAAATGGCTTTCTGATTGGCCGTATAGTCTTAATTGCTGCAGAAGTGGCCTTCCAAGTCAAATTGCCTATATCAGAGTTGAAAATACCCATAAAATCTGACTTCATTTACCATGTAGTTGAAATTCCCATAAAAGGACACAATGCCTTCAAAGTTTGGTTAGTTTGCCTTGTCTTTGGGAATTTTGACTTATAGGTAAAAAAATAGAGCAAAATTAACTTTAAAGTCAATAATGTCACAACGGTAGCCATATTAAACTATGCTTGCGGTATCCATCTTGATTGTATTGAAAAACTAAAAACCATTTTTGTTGAATCTAGTGTAATTAGATTTTAACTCGAAATAAACATACAATAATGCTTGTATTCAATGAGGGTAACATAGTTTTGTCTTGTTTACAACACCAATCCTCAAAATCAGAATTTCAAGAATTTTGAATAGTTTTTAATTTTAACTAATTTTACTTTTTACAGAGGCGCTAGAATTACATCAAAGTACCATAATCATGTTAACAGAAATAAAAACACAGCCCCAGTGGTATTTTCCTTTATACAGTGCGAATTACCTTTATCATTGATTCAAATATTTAAAGTATCTTATTTGATCATTCAACGTGTTGTCATTTTTAAACAAACATGGACATACCTAGTTGCTAATATATACTGTTTCTTAATACATACATAACCACAGATCCCACAGAATAATGTCACATGCGCAGATCGTTGTTAAGAATTTCACGGCATGTGCGCTCAGATGTCGGATTCAAGTAAAACGTTGGACGTATTTACCAATAATACGTCTATTGGCCCAATGTAGAATGAAAATGCCCTAAATATAACTATAACGCGTTGGTCGAATTGCCTTGCTGGACCTTTTATCGACTTCTCTATTACTTTTAGTTTATTCCCCACATTGGTAAAATACACTTAAATTTTACTTGAAAGTAACCTGTGGTGATTTGGTCGCGGACTTATTGTTAGGGCGATTTTACGTCAATTTGACTTAAATGTTGCTTGGGAAAGGAGGTGTAGTGACAGAGAAAAGCTACTATGATACAAATTGTGATTCGCGCCATACTATTATTACACTCAAGCCTGCTTTTCCCGCTTTATAAATAAAAGAGATCGCCTATATCACCATTCAAAAAGCAGTTTTCATTTATACATGCAGCTTGATCCGTACTTTTCTCAAGCAAATGCAATAGACAGGAACTTAAGCTGCCCTCAATAGGGTACTATATTTACTTGCCAGAATTGGCAATAGATCCCCAAAATAAGACTATTATTAATAAGTAGGAACGTTATCTAAATAAGTGTATCGAGATACTAAGAATGTGGGACACGAGAACTCGTGTCAAACTCATCGTCATTGTTGCAGAAAGATTAAGTTAAAAAGGAATCCTGAATCATCTGAGAAACAAAGTAACCGCATTACAGATACAGAAGATGGCGCTACTTGGAACTGCCCACGTTTTTAGAAAAATGTTATATCTCTAGCAATAGGGGTTTCTAAGATGGTAGGCCAATTTTTGTAAAGAACAAACTACACAACTGCTGAGAATATACTAAAGTAATAATAATACTACATTGCCTAAGAACCATAGGTTTGCGCGGCAATCACTGATGCTGAGGTTGCGAAAGAATTTTTCGGTTGCAGTAACACTTTGCTTCGCGGCGGGATTGCATTCATTTGATTTGATGGCAGAGTATTTCGTCTGTCCACCGCGATCTGGCTCGCATATTTAACCAATGGTTGAATAAAGGAGAACATATTCTCTAGGGGTTTGTCGAAGAAAGAACCACACTGGTCCCTGAAGTAGGCGACCTTTTCCAGGAAAACAATTATCTGCCCATAACCTGCCAGAATACTTTCTGCAAGATCTTCAGGATCTCCAGGACATTATATGCTAGTGGTTGTGGGCAGTGGAACCACTATTTGTGCAACTCAGTGAGCAGCGCGCCCCAAGACAAAATTGAGTTTACTCATTGTTTGTTGCGTTATACAAGACGCAC
This sequence comes from Tillus elongatus, assembly GCA_964006375.1. Classification (NCBI taxonomy): domain Eukaryota; kingdom Metazoa; phylum Arthropoda; class Insecta; order Coleoptera; family Cleridae; genus Tillus; species Tillus elongatus. The sequence continues at coordinate 146,354,020 of OZ023263.1, read as the reverse complement.
GGCAGTATCTTGAAATTATATCCATGACTTGGATAGATAACCGCAAAGCGTTCGATAAGACACCGCACGATATGCTGCGTTGTTGGTTCGGCAAACCTGGAGTACCGAAACGGCTAGCCAGATGTCGTTGTGGAGGACGCGTTTTTCATACCATGCGACAGCCGAACAACCCCTACACAATCAATATCATATAGAAGAAGGACTAGAGGAGTGTTTCGGGTAGACTTATCAGGGAGACACCCTTAGCCCTTTTCTATTTTGCATCTCGCTGCTGCTGAGTACAGCTCTCCGCAAGCTCGCAGTAGTCACTGTTGGCCACCCTGAAAAAGAAGACACATGATGTGTAATGTAGTTAATATGGATGGCTTGAAAGCCTATACAGGTGGTGAGAGTGAAGTTCAGAGGCTCAGAGGGTGATACATGTGAGGGACAGCAGCACAAAGCTCGGCTTGTACAAGTGCGTAGTAGCTCATGTAAAAAGGGGTCGAGTTCGAGGGTTCACAAATGACGCGAAATTCATTGCGGAGGCAGCATAAAACATCTAGGTGCCGAAAAGTTTTATTCGTACCTAGGTGCCGAGCAGTGAGACATTCCGGGCGCTAATAGAACAAAAAAGGTTCTCGGTAGCAAGTATAAACACCGACTCTGCTACATTTGAAATTTGGAGCTGTCCGTACCAAACAAGGTGGTGGCCAGCAACATAATTTCCAATTCAGTCAATCGTCACTCGCTATAATTGGTGTTTGGAGGATTCCCCCATTGCATGGGGCGATAAAACCTGCACTCGAGGTCGTCCGTTACTCGATTATACCTCCAAAAACATCAAGTCGGTAGAGGTCTAATAATTTTGTGGTAGTTACACGAAAAATAGAACCTGGAATTAACCTCCACCAACCAAAAATGCTAAGAACAAGAGATTATATATATATATATATATATATATATATATATATATATATATATATATATATATATAACACAGTCAGCTGATGATGAACCAGGACGGTTCGAAACTGCAGTCCACATAAACCAATGAAAAATCACAAAAAGTACAGCAAACAAATAAAGTATATATATATATATATATATATATATATATATATATATATATATATATATATATATATATATATATATATATATGTATATATATATATATATATATATATATATATATATATATATATATATTTCTCGGAATTAATCGGTCTGCATTGCCAGCGCTATTGCCGCTAATAGGCCTAAAATTTTCTTTCTCTCTAAAAAGTAATTATCACCGAAGTTCGGTATTTTTTTATTTTGTTTAATTCGCTATACTTTTTAATTAAATAAACATTATGATTGCAAAAGGTTTAAGGGTTTTATTACTTATAATTTTATTTTGTATATATTTTTATATATTCTTGTGACACTTTCTATTTTTCTTGAGAGGCAATGAAATATAATTATAGATGGTGCGTAATATACACCTCCCTTGAGATTTTGTCTTTGAGACCATTTAAAAGCTTAGCGGGGTTAACGTTGTTTTATGATACCAACCTACGTTCATAACCTAATAAGTATAATAAGAATATATCCTTTTTATCTAAGATAATTTTTATTTCTAAGTATAACATGTTTATATTATTATTCCGAATTGTATTCATCATATAATATTTTTTTAGTTACGTAACATAAATCGTCCTAGGATTAGTTTGTGTTTACAATTAGATATATTTACTATGCTAAAAGGATTAGGGCCATGTAGTTTCCTCTCACTTCTAGGATGGAACACATTAAGATGATCTGGTGAGACTTAATAGGTAGATTGAAACGTTAGAGTTATTTTTTTTAATGTGACAAAATTCAGTTTTGTTTAATAATTGTAATCCAAATTTTCCAAAACTAAAGTAAACAGAATTTGAAAAATGTCGCTATTCATATTCCCTGTTGTTATAAAATGACATTACTGTGTGGTAGAAAGTAAAATAGAAGAAACAAAGATGGATATATAAAATTAGTTACTTGTCAGTAGTGTCTCTAACCAGCTGAATGTCAAATGATTTGATTTACTTTTAATACTGAATTGATAGAGGAACTTCAGATGATTTGGAGTGAAATGTTTATAATATCAAATACTTGAATTTAACATAAGAGGTCGGTGTGTAGTGTGCGCGTGTTAATGAGTGTGTGTGTGTGTGTGTGTTCTGAGAAAGGGCTGGCATTGGAAGGTTATCCGTCAGAGTATAAAAGGTCGAATGATATGCTTATGAGATAAGGTAATTTTCGTTAAGCGCCAGATGCACAACCCATGATATGGAGAGCCTGTCTCGTCGACCGGCTTACCAGCTACACGCACCGTGTATGCAAGGAGGCTTATGATGGCTCACGGACCGGGATATTACGAGCCTAGGATCCACCAGTCTGCCGGTAAAGTTGTACGTCCTTAATGGAGCTAATAAAAACTCGGCGTATTGTTAAGAAGTTAATAGTGTTGTGAATATTTTCCGATATAAACGTGCATTAATACTGAACTGACTACTTTGAGAAGCAAAGATTCTAGAGGATAGACAGGCCGTGTAGCCTGACCTGACCTGACTTGTGTAGTCACGGTTTATAAACAAACAAAAAACAATAGGCTCGTGGAATGGCAAACCACAGACCGTCTACTGGGCCTTTGTATTACAAAACTCATACGCTACTATAATGCATTTGCTGCGTCCCAAACTTTTTATAAATGAGAAAATAATGTTTTATGTATAAAAATTTTACAGAAAGCGTCATTTTCCTTAAGATTTGTTATAAGCTTTGTACGACAGTATTTCAGCACATAAAGAAACAATAAGCTATTATTGAATCTACAACAATTCTGGTTTCAAAACACAATGGTAATGTACCTAATTGTCCTTAGCAATAGAAACAAATTTCATACAAAAACTTCCCAACTGAACTGAAATCGTTGTTTAAAAGATACATTAAAGAATTTATGAGAATCTATTGCAATTTTTATTAGATATAATTGCAGGTGAGGTTAGGTTATATTAGGTCAGACAAGGTAATAGCTGGACGCAAAGATTAAATTAAAGATTAAAAATAAATAGCTACATTAAAAACAATAGAGCTGTCTATAGAAAAGCACAGAGATACAAAATAGATGAGTGAAAAGTAAAATTTTTCGAAAGCCGTGCTAGCTACTAAAATGTAAATTAACGCTAAAAGAAGGTTTAGTTTTTTAGCTGGCTATTAGAAACCGCGACTGGAAAAATGAATAAATATAAGTGATTGGTATTTTTCAATACCGTATACCTATATATATATATATATATATATATATATATATATATATATATATATATATATATATATATATATATATATATATATATATATTCCAATAAAATAATGCTTTCAGAGAGGTTCTAGTGGATATGTTTTGGTATGTCAAGTAATTATGTATTTAAAGCAGATATTTAATATCTAATTGCTTAAACTGAAAAGCTTGTTATAACAAAAAATGGCACACGTATTCTGTGAGATGACCGTTTAGTTCCCTATTTCTTTATTTGTCACTAATTACACAGTTTGTGGTACACAAAAGCTAATACTTGTGCACGTGTAATACAAAATTAAACTAACGTAGATGTTCCAAATAGTGAATTGCCAAACTTTTATGTAAAATGTCGCTTATAAAAAAAGCTACCATCTCTTGTAGTCCCCAAAAAAAATTTTGCAGAAAAATTTCTCTGACAACAGCTGACTCTAATATTAGTCTTAAATAAAGAATGATTTTTATTTAGACCCAAATCTTATTGAAGAACAGTTTAGCCTTCCTGAAGTTTCATACCATACTTATAACTCAGCTCTGCTATTTTAAGCAAAAGGGAAACAGAGAGGGAGCTAATTAATATAGGCTAAGATAGTTCATTATAAAAAACAAAGCAATATATATGTTTGCTTTGTTTGGCAATTTTTAAAGTGATAAATTAACTTATTAGTTAATTTTTAGTTTACTAAAGATTGTCAAACAAAGCAATCATAAGTGCCATATTTAAGATAACTAACACCCTGGTTGGAAAACCTGTAGTGTGTTTTCTTTCTCCTTTTATACTAAGACATGTATGTCCATAAGTTTCATCCGTTAGAAACTATTATGCCTCCCCTTTCCGTCCAACGACTTTTAGCCTGCACGGTAATGATAATCCCTTTCGTATCATATATTTGATGTAAAATTATAACAATATTACCTGTTAGAGGGGGCAAAATTAGATCCCCTCCACGACAACAGGTGTACGCAGTTCTTGAAGCATAACATTGCGACGGGCACTCACTCGTCCGGCACAGTCGCTACGGAGAAGTCTGCGGATCGTATTCTCCTCTTACAAAACTCCGCGTGACCATATCCTGGAGTTTCGTCAAGTAGTCACCGTCGAATAGATATTATTTGGAGTTCATCGCTTCCCCGTCCATCGACATCTCCCAGGTTACTGTGCTTTGTGATCGTTCATATCTCCCAAACTACGAACTTGACAGTGACAAAATAAGAGATTAATAAAAATTAAAGGATTAGTAAGAAACCTATGTTTGCCGGTTTGTTTTTTGAGTTTTTTTACAACAAAAAAAACTAATTTGATTTTATAAGGGCTTAGTTAGGTACCAAGTATAGTTTAAGTGAAACAAATAATAATTCCAACCAACGAACAAAGATACACAAACAATTCATAGTGATAGATTATTGGATTGTGCGGCTATCAGCTTTGGAAATCTCTGAAGAGAATATTATTAATCTATATCTGTGATCGATGAAATGCTGTTGTAAAATAAAAGAACATTGAGTGTTTCGAACCCGAGGAATTAAATATGTTATGATATTAATGACATGGACTGAGTCTCGGACTTGTCAGGGTTAAAAAAGCAAATTGCTGATTTATTTGAAGTTGTGCGCGATCGGTAGTTTTTTACTTTTGTATGGTTCGTCGTAATTAGTGCTGAGTGACTAAAGACCAGTTTGTCTCTGCTAATTTATTTGTGTGAACTTTTAAGGTAAGATTAATTATCGTTTATGAAATACTTACAATACTTGTTATAAGCTTAAATATGTTCATTGTTTTAATTAAAAACATATAAACTTAATTGCGCATTCTGTGTAATTGACTACACAAGTTTAGAGAAACTAAATAATTTTAAGGGCAAAAAACAAAATTGATGATAACACAAATAAAAAGTGATAAGATCCAATTAAAACAATTCCTCAAATTTCACGTTTTCGTACATTAGTATAAAGTGCACAGATAGGCACAGAAAAATATAATGATTCCAGGTATTCATATGTATGAAACTGATAACCATCTTGAGACCAGATAATATTTTTTGTGAGATTTGTTGTAAAAAATTTTTGGAGTTTATTACTGTTTTACATAGTTATTCAAGTCTATAAATATTTTATCCTTTTTTAAGATTAGAACGAGTACCTAAAAATGTAAGTTCAATGTTCATTTGAAAAAAATAATTCTGGTCCCATTAAAAGTATGGATTTAGGATCTGAATATCTGCCTACAAGTATTCTCTTATATTAATTCTACAGCCATACTCAAAAAAAAAACGTACATAATAAACTATAAAATATTAAAACCTTAAGTAGAGGCGGTTATGTTATTTTGTGTAAACTCTTAAAAAAGTATAAAGACAGTTATTGAAAATGCTAATTTTCTAAGTGATTAATTATTAGGCTAGAAAATATTTAACAAGAGCCTCGGTGGTCAAGGGTTTATAACGTCTCCTTCTGAACCGAAGAGTACTGGGTTCGATTCCCAGCGTTCCCCTTTCACTTTTTCAGTAGATACTGTAAAAATTAACATCAACTAAGGTTGTGGCATTATATTTGAGTAAGTTAAATGTCTGCGCGTTCCGTCCTTCGGAGGGAGTGAAAAGTCGTCGGTCCCGTGTCCATGCAATGTTGGGCACATCAAAGATCCCTACCCTCCTTAGAGAAAGATAGAGGTTCGGCGAAATTTCTAGGATGGAGAGGTGAAAGTGCTCCCTGTCGTCGGTGATTGGCCATAGTCGCGGAAATAGACCGACCTTAAAGACAAAAATAATAAATTGTAGATATGAAAAAATACATTTAAACCAACGAAAAACTCTCTTCATCTTTATTTTCTAAATTCGTTTACAACTTTTAAATACCCGAAGGCACTGCGATGTAACCAACATCTAAGTTTGTTACTTTTTCAAACGGGTAGCTCTCACAAGAACAAATAATTTCTATAATTACATCAATCAAGACATGTGACATAATGCAAGATTAGCAGAGTTTGTTAAATTAATTATAAGAAATTAATATTTTTTACTATTACAAATTAGTTGCTTGGGCACAATTTACTTTCGAATTTTTTAAAAACATTTCCTACCTAATGAAGATTCATAATAGTGTAACAATATTTCATCAAGTCCAACAGTCATACTATTTGATTTAATATTTGCTAAAGAACCAGACCAAGACTAATTGCGTTTAAAATTGCTACGCATTTTCCTCTATTTTCCTGAGACGATTGCCACTATGTTTTGATATATAGGTACACAATCAAATGTATTATGAAAATCTCCTAGTTTAAAAATTTCCTCTCATTTGTGAAAATAAATCAAACTCAAATCTTGCTCTTATAAGTATAGACAAAGCTAATCACTTAGGTAAAATTTTTGATAATTCTTTTACACAATCTTTTGGGTTACTATGCCTACATATCCCTTCAACAAATGGCATTCACGTTTATAACTAATAGGAATATAACAGGATTTGAAAAACAAAATTAGCTTAAGGAAATAAAACGGACAATTAGGACAAAAGCTAATGCGAAGTAACAACAGAGATCTGCAGGTTCTCTTTATGCTATTCATATGCCACATTGATTATTTGTGCAACCTACACATATTTCTTCCCTCTGACGATGCTGTTTGGTGAAACGCGTCATATTAATGAAAAATAAATTTCTAAAAATGCAGCAGATGGCACAAGCACTTAAAGAGCATTTCATATGTATTATATTAATAATAATTCCTTTGTCAAACAATAATAAGCTAGATAGCTATCTTGATCTCGTTCATAATTACGGAATTAATGAACCAAATGAAAATATGAATTAATGTTTGTAGTCGCGTGATTTTATTAAGTAAAAACGCAGTCAAATTTTATAAATAAAATGATTTCATATTTAGCATACTTATGAAAAATCGCCAACCACAAAACAAATTTGGTTGGGGTATTGGTAGCAATCGTATAGAACTTTAACTTTAACCACACGATAGAAAGTTGCATAGCAAATCCAATTCACACTAACTTAGATTTTATTTCCAGCGAAAAGTGAAATTTAATGTAATATTGATTAACCCAAAGTTTTAAATTGGTTACTAAATCTACAAGTCAAGTAGGTAGGAAGGTACTGACCACAAAAAAAGATTATTTTTTTTTAATTTTGGTAAGATAAACAGTAAACGCACGCTACATGGAAATTTGGGAAATTTTAATTACTTATTTGCAAAATGTAGAAAATAAAAAAAATTGATACACACTATAAGTCACATTAAATGTAATAAATAAATATGAATATACTGTTTAAAAACTATAAAATAAAATAAAAATTCGAGCTAAAATATTAAATCGCTACCTGGCAATATAGATATTAATGACAAATTTTACAATTACATGAAATTTTATTATCCATGGCTTCACAAATACCGCGTATCAATTTTTAAATCCTTTATGTTGAAATACAATTGTGTCTACAAAAATGTATTACATATTTTAGTTGCACAACAAAGCTGTGGTTGCTTGTTATTTACAATTAGTTTTGTTATGAATTACATAAGCTAAGGTAGATTTCTAAAATAAAAGTAGAAAATATTTTTATAGATAACGAGGTGACAAAGCTATACACATTATTTGTTGATTTTTTTTTTAATCCATTCATATGATTTTAATTCCCTTATTATCCTTTTATGGAAATACTGTTTTATATTCGATAATTTTGAAGGAAATCCGCAACGCTGTGACTTCCCTACACATTATTATTGTTACTTTTTACGTTATAACATACAAAATTCAGCAAACTTCAAATTTTGACAAACCAGAAAAAAATCTCTTTACTTTCATTTCGTCAATCTCATGCTTAACGTATTACCTTCATTTATGCTAGATCTGAAACTTCTCTGTTTGTGTGTTTTATTTCTTTAACGTCGGCCTATTTCCGCGACTATGGCCAATCATCTACGCCAGCGAGCAGTTTCACCTCACTATCCTGGAAATGTTGCCGAACCCCTGCCTTTATGTGAGGAGGGTAGAGATCTTTAGCGTTCCCAACATCGCATGGACACGGGACCGACGGCTTTACACCCCCTCCGAAGGGCGGAACGTGCAGACATTCAACTTGCTCAAATTAAATGCCAGAACCTCGTTTGATGTTAATGTTACAGTTTGTACTGAAAAAGCGAAAGGAGAACCCTGGGATCGAACCCAGTACCCTTCGGTTTAGAGGCACACATTCTTAACCCTGAACCACCGAGGCTCTCAATATACCTTCTCAAGTATAACTCTATCTCCACATACTATACTTTTTTGCCAAAATTATTAATTATATATAAGACCAAAGCTGAAATTAAACATCAAACATCTTTTTATGCATATTGAAAACACGAATAGTCGAGCAAATGGCACCAATAGTCAGAAGCAAGAGACCTTTCAATATTTGTAGGGCCACACTTATTTTTTATTCTCTTGCCAACCTTAAATTATATATAATTATCATATCCTTATATTAAAATTTATATTTGGAAACATTTATTTGTTTCTAAATGTGAATATTTCTTGAATATACTCGTGCGTTTATTTAGCATAATAAAAACATTAAAAGAGTATTAGTAGTGCAGTTGTAACGTGTACTTGTATGTGCATAGCGGAAGCACTCACGATGAAGCGTAATAACGTTGATGGTTAGTTGTATGCAAGTGTCTATTATGACCTAACCGAGATGCTGATTTCTGACGAATTAAATACTTAACAGTGACGTTCAAGAGGTGATACTTATGCTGCAATCCTCTGCTCTGCAATTGCTAACATTTTTATGTAAGCAAAATTATATTGACTTGGCGTTTGGACATAATTAAAACTATTTATTCACTGCACATTTACCTAGATTTAATGATAACATAGATAAAGATGGATTATAATTTTATGCTACAAAAAATTTTATAAATAAGAATGTGTCTATTTATATGATCCAGATATAGTAACAATATACCTACTTGTTCGTTATAAATAATGTTGCTGATTCTTACATTAATTATAAATAAAATAGTCAATAGATCTATATTTCTGATACTGTAATCATAAGAATCTAATAAATTCAAAGAGAGTCCCGCAAGCAATGATACTGACAAGGTTTCCAGAGGAAAATGCTTTAAGTTATTAAGCATGTGGTGCTTGTAAATTACATGCAAAATGTTTTCTGTGCAAGAAGCTTGCTGCAACCTTTGATAAGAGTTCCTGTTTCCTAACTAAAGGTTTATTGTGGGGTTTTATAGGTTTGTAGCTCTGAAAGCTCACAATATAACGCTTGATTTAATGTTGCTCTAAATAATGATTGTTTAGGCTCTCTTATATAAGGACAACTATTATTATAATGATGCTTTAATTAGTTGCTGCCCGCAGTAGAACAAAATGACCCCAGCCAAATACGAGACTATATAGACGAGATTATATACCATAACACAGTGTTATCTGTTATAGCTTGTATTATTATTTTACGTGTTATAACACGTAAAAAGTACTTATAAGTACTTTTGTAGCAAATCACACAATGATGTTGGAGCTTCCAACATTTTCCAACGATAAACTCTACCGTAGTGCTTGTTAAAAACTTTTTCCGTAATGAAAATTATTGAGTTTTATGGAAAGTTCACTGTTTTAGGAAAATTAATACTCATACTTTTAAGGTTATAAAACATAGTTAATGAAATTCGTGCTAGAACAAAAAAGAAAAAGGATGTCCTTAATAAGTTTTCTTATACTCCTACAAAAAAACTAGTTTTATGTGGTAGACGCATCGTCGGAAATAAACACTCTAAACGATGCCGCTTTTTGAATAAAAGAGTTCTATAAACGTTAAATAAATCTCTAAATTGGCAGCTCTATAAAAAGCAAATAAGCAGATTCTTCTAAAGGTGCACGAGTGTAATATGATATCTAAAGGGTTTGTCTGAAATCTGACAGCATCCAAAAATGAATTTAGTTGCTATAGTATCACCTATGATCAGTGCTGTCGGGGCGGCGAGGCCGCGGACGAGCCCTGAGGGGGAGAAAAAAAATCACCTATGATGTTTTGTAAATAAGGTGTCAAATTTCGACATCCGAAAGTTCAACACCGGCACAATTGTGAATTTTTGAAAACCACATGTCTAAGAAAAGCTATACTGTCATAAAATGAGTTAATTATGTTAATTATTTAATACTTATTTTATTCAGAAAGCTTTCGGAAAAATTTATTCTAAACTTTTGAACGCTGGTCAGAAACGCGGTTGCTTGACAATCTGACAACTAAATATGCCGCTGATTTAAATCATATTCATCTAATATTTTGGGTCGCCTGGTCGCTATAGATGAAACATGGGCGCGATCGGCAAGAGACTAAAAAGCAATCTAAAGACTGAAAGAATTTAGGTTATTCACGACTCAAAAATTATATCTTTAGAAGTTGTCTGACAAGCTCAGCTTTCTGTCACAAAGAAGGCTAAATTCTGTTAGATTTCCTAAAATAAGATAAAGCGAGCAGGTGAGAACACTATAGTAAATTACTAATAAATTATTCAAGGAAGTATACGAAAAATGCCGCGGAGAACTGGCCAGAGGTATGATTTTTGCACAGGACAACGCTTCTGCTCATAAGCCTTTGATTGCACTGTAAACAATTAATAATATTGGTTTTTAATTGGTTGGCTACCCGCCATATTTTGTGGATTCAGCATCATTAGACTAATATTTGTTTCCTAAGCTCAAAAATCATTTGAACGGTAAAAGATTTTTGCTAAACAACGAATTTATATGTGCGGCTGATAAGTAAGACCAAGATAGGGATTCTTTCAAATATTTAAGAATTGGCCTATGGTATGTAGGGAGTAGAGAAGGTTAGAATAACTAAGAAATTAAATTTTGTTTTAAAATATTTTTGCGTTTTCTATTGTAGACCAAGTACTTTAGAATACCCCAGTAGTGCAAACAAGTCAACTTCAACTTCAATATATTTATTTGATATCAGTTAAAACTAAATCACATGGACACAGGAATTTAGATAGAATTTTATATTTCTGGTTAACACTCAAAGTCCGACCCTTTAATTTTTTTGTGGATATTTTGATTGAGGTTAAATTAGATTTTTGTGTGTAAAAGTTGCATTTGAATAATATGTTCCATGATACTTGTCAAACTTCAATACTAAAGTTTATAGATCTACTATAGTACATATTATAGCCCCATTATTTAAAAAAAAAATTAGTTTGGTTTTGGTTAATAAAAGCTAGTACGAGTTATGATGTTATCAGGAGATAGAAGACAGTTTAGATATCTTTGAACTCTTTTTTGCGGTTTTAAAAGAAGACCTGCTAATTTATTTCACAAATAAATTTGAAAACAATTCAGACTTTACAGTTTTCCATGTACTTAAATTGATTAAATTGGCCTCTTTAAAACCAGACCTAGAGTTAGTTTTATTTAGGATTAATTAATAAACTCTTATTTTAAGTTTACTTCAGCCAGAGAAAATACAAAATCTGGTATGGCCAATTATTAAGGTATAATATAAGACTTTTACATAATATTTTGTACTATATAGATACGCTTGCTTTTAGAACAATCAAATACACTTAATAGATCTGCTAACTAGTTTTAGAAAACATGTATAAAGCCGGAGATAGACTACACAGTATCTAAGTTGTTACTTCGGTAAGTTTCGCAATCTGTCGTAATCTAACAAATAAGCTTTAAGATATTGTGATACGTTCTTAGGTAAATTTTACATTTATTTTACAGGATATTTAGTATTTACTTTAATAAAAAGCTGCCGCATCAGGAGCCCCTTCTAGCGTTGGCCGCCAATGTATTATTCCAACTTGCAGCATGATTGCAGCTTATATATAATTTTTCGGTATTCTGGTCGTTAATATATATATATATATATATATATATATATATATATATATATATATATATATATATATATATATATATATATATATATATATATATTGGCTTATTGACGAAACATACTGTATTACTATTCTGATTGTGTAGTTTTAGCGCAGACGGAATTATTCAATTTAAGAAAAACAGAATTGACAAAAACTTCTTACCAAATAAATCACGATTGGTTTCAAGGCACAACAGAATGCAACGCATGTTAAAACTGTTACAGCAAGCGAACAAAGGAATATTTTTTACTTATTTATGTAGATTTCACAGCAAAGTGTTGGCGAGTTTACAGGAAATTTGGGTAATTATAGCATACACTGAAACAGTAATATTAACAAAACAGCAGTGGACGTTTCACTGATACCTCACGAAGGTTATCGCGGTGGCCTTGCTACTGAATTATCCACAGAAAATAATATATACAAACCTTGTTAAAAAAAATATACCAAATTTGAATATTATCTCACCAGCTTAAAACACTAAAACATATCGCTTTGTGTAAAATGACAAATAAATTATATCTAATGTATATTTTAGCAAGGAGAAAACAAGCTTTGCCAATTAAGGTAGAGAGCTGGCGACGGTTTTTTTTTTAGATAAACACATTATCTATTCTGCACAACCACATATTGTTATCAGTAACAAATAAAGAATATACCTAATAAAATGGTACTACTAATAAATTATATTTTGCCATTATGAAAAACTTTGCTATACCAGTTATCAAGACAATACAAGAACTTTTCTAGATTGCAGGGAAAAACAAGTCAATTTCTCACTTAACATCCTCTAGCTTTTTAAGATTTGTAAATTGGAAATTTGAAATAGGTTAAGCAGCCAATGTGCATTGGAAGCCAATTTTTAAAAAACTTTGGCTTCCATAAACAATAATATACTATTTAAGTAATCACATATATCAAATGAAATACCAACCTAGACCTAGCACCAGTTGTTTTATGAAAAAAACGTAAAAATATCCAGTGGAGCTGGTGGGTTATTATAGTGAATTTTGATAATAATTTGACGTAGATAGGTTCACTTATGTGGTTGCAGTTACCAAAAAAAAAGAAATAAATAAAAGGATGATAAACACTAGATGTTTGATAACGTGAAATAATTACTGCAAATAGTATTAGCATTTTCCACAAGTCTACAAAAATGGATATACAAATATTTAGCTACACTATAATTTAATGCATGCTTTAACAACATTCTCTGGGTAACAATATGTGTGTATTCTCTGGGTAACAATATGTGTGTATTAATTTCTGACAAAAGATCCAATATATCTGTGTGGCGAAAAGATTATTTATTCGAGGAATTTCAATAAAACTCTTATGATTCTGCACATCTTTGTAGTCCTAGCTTTATCTGCGTTGTAAGCTTGGTTTTGGTGTAAACAAAATTCTCTCCTTTTACCTGCTAATTTTTATAAAAGATTAAGTCTGCTAGTTTTACAGTACACATTGGTCAAAAGTTTACATATACAAGAATCAAAACCAAAAACTTAGTTCATCAAATGCATCTATATATGTGGTCTTACCCAAAATGAAAGCTGTTCGTGAATAGATTTTCTAGATGCGATACTTTGCGCTTAAACAAAGCAGTTTCTTAATGTCCCACAGTCGTGATCCTTTAAAAAACAAATGGCTTTAACCACAATTTGCTAAGAGTTACATTTGCCTTTAGATCATTTGCCACGTTGTAAACATTTATTAATTATTTATTTGCGAATAAATTTTTTGATATTAGACTGCAAATAAACACTGCCAGGCATTGTAGGTATTCAAGAATGTAATGTTTTTCCTCTAGTGTAAGCTTTATATTTACCCGCATCTCTTCCATGAAAACCCTAATTCAATTAAGTTATCAAACCTCGGCCACGGTCAGTACTTGGATGGGTAATCACCTGGAAACACCCTGTATGTTTGCCTGTCAACAACAGCGAAACTGGTTGAGTTAGAGGATTCACTTGTTCTTCATAATAATGATTTATACTTGAACTTCAACGAAGTTTATCTATTAATACTTCCTCTAGACAGGCCCCCAAAGTTGAGAAAAACGAAATGCCTATAATTTAATTCTTAACGTAGGAATTTGAAATTTGATGTATTGTGTAGCTCTTGCACATGCCATTTTGGACGCAATTTAGCTGAATGTTTTTTATGTTATTTACTATAAAAATTCTTTACACGGTAAGTGATTATAGTAGAGAATTTTCATAAGTTTTCTAAAACGTAGCGTAACTTACTTTTGCCCAGTTTCACAAGCTGAATTAAAGATTTAACGGCCGGTTAGCTAATCAACGTTTAATACAACTAATCCCAGCTTCAAAATATCTTACTGTCATGGAAAAAACCTTTGATATATCGTGTAGCCCTTGCAGATGCCATTTTTTACGCAATTTAGTTCAATGTCCTTTGTATTATTTATGATAAAAATTCTAGACATGGTAAGTGCTTATGTAGCGAATTTTCATAACTTTCGTAAACACAGCGTAACTTACGTTTGCCCAATTTCACAAATCTCGATTAAATATTTAACGGCCGATTAGTTAATCAAGGTTTAATACAACCAATCACAGCTTAAAATATTTGTTTGTCATGGCAAAAACCCGAATCATAGTCTATGATTGGTCGTCTGAAGCCTTGATTAACTTACCGGCTGTTAAATATTCAATCGAGCTTTGGGAAACTGGGCATCTATCTGAGAAACATACGATTTCACCAGTTTCAACTCACTTATGTTAAATTAAGTGCGTGGATAATGGATAACCTTTCAATGGCGTCCCTTTTTCTGCGCACACACCTTCAATTTAAGTAGCTAATTCTCATAAATAATTCACTCCAAAGCATGTTAACTTCTTCCGTTATTATACTATGTCACTCAAGTCATGTAACAAGTTATTTACAAAAACTCTTGACAACTAAAAGATTTAATATATACCCATCTTTGTTTATTGTATCGATCACTATAGTACACAATAATGACCAACAGAAAATATGTTTTGCCGCATTTTACAAATTCAGTAAAATTTAGTTCCAGAAAAATTAACAGTAAATATGTATGTGCTTTGATTTACTGGCTGTGGCTTTGATCAGTCATTAACACATTATGACCCTCCTTTGCTACCCTTTCCTAAAGTCGTTAGATCACCTTTATCCTTTTCTTCCTGTAGATGAATATACTTATAATTATCCTACCTCTACAAATGTGCTACTACTACTACGACTACAAGTAGTCATCCTTAATTATATAGTTATCTTTTTTTAACTATGCTTTAGTCTTTTATTTCTCTTATATTATTCTCCTATATTTAAATTTAAAGAAGATAAGAGAAGTGTAATACGGTTCTTTTCGGACCATCTTCTCTAAGGATATGTATAGCAAAAATACTTATTCACGAAGTTACTATATGAAACTTGTACTTATTTTAATCCTATATTTTCATACCCTATAGTTTATGCTTCTTTTTTCCCTTAGGGCTCGTCAGCCTTTTTGCCATCCCGGTAGCACCGGAGCCTTTGGCTTATTGTGCATGCCCTTTGTTTTTTTATTCCACCCATTTCAAAATCACTGTGCCTTTAACTAGTCTGCACAGCAATTGGTATGCACAGCAATTGGTAGGGTAAAGTTTTATATTGCTCTGTCTTCGGTCTAGGCTGTTCGTAGATCAGTTGTCTTTTGCGATCCAGAGCTTTACACTCGCACAAGATGTGCTGTGATGATTCCTCCCCCTCGCCGCATTGTCTGCATGCCAGGCACCCTCGAATTGCCCCATTTATGTAGGCGTTTCTTGACTGCCATGTGTCCCGTCAAGAGTCCTGTTATGTTCCTGAGCTGTCCTCTGCTAAGATTTAGCAGTTCCACAGCTATTATTGGACTACTGGGTTGCCCAATTAATGACGTGTTTGAGCCCTGAACAATTTGGTCAGAACACCTTATGCTGTTCCCTCACCCAGGACTTGATTGTTCCCCTGGCCGGGCCTTTCGATACGCCCAAGGCTGGTTCTGGTCCCATAAATGGTTCTGCTGATCCTTTATACCTCTTGCTAACCGATAATGGTTCTAAGACTAAAGGCTTATATCAAATCTAAATAAATTATATTTGGTAAATCTATTAAATATTTTTGCCGTAAATGTGAAACCAAAAGACACCCCCTCCCATATTTATTTAAATTTAATATAATTCTCCAATTTCCACACCTGATTCTGGTTTTAAAGTTTGAATATCATCTAACGGCTTTAACTGAAAGTAACCATAACATTTGGTAAACTGTGCAGATTTATTTTATTGGCTCTGGATTCAATTTTCGCTTCCACGAGCATTGTCTATAAACGTAAGACATATACTTTTGTACATGCCTCGTGCTCATCGATAACGGTCATGATACCGAAACATTGTAGATAACCCTCAAAGTACATTTGCACTGTTTGCCAATCTTTTGGTTATCTTCGTTAAAGACGTTAGCTGATATCCTCAGTTTAAAACCCTGAGCCAGATTGATAGGTCGAAAACTATTTTAGAACATATACAGATGTGAAGATTCTCTTATCGACACTAGTATACTCTTCATAGATCGTTCCATGCAGATATTTTCAGCCCACCCAGCTGCTGCTAAACATCTTGTTGTCTGCTGTGTAATTTTACGTTAAAGGTAGCCTCAGACACACAAAAAATATAAATATGCTTATATGGTTTCTACAAAGGTGCTGCAAGGGAAAAACAAAATATAGATATGCTGAAAATCACAAAATAACGTCATACAGCTACTTACGTAGGTACAAAGTATAAAGCAGATATCTGTGACGCCAGAAAAAACCTCGACGTTTGTGTTTAGTGTGAAATTCGCAAGTCAATGAAAATATATGACTATGTTACTATTTAATCATCATTAAATATTGACGCAGAATTTTTTTAATTTTTTGTAGTATAGAATAAAAATGGCAAGAATCAGGCCATATGTCTTCTAAACGACATGGGCCTACCCACGTACGTTCCTCATAACATAATAAATAGATTATACACACACACAATAAAACAACTCAAACCAAAAATCAGATAATGTATACAATAAGTAGTCAGTGATGGAAAAACTCAAACAGAACAGCACGAAAATGTCCTTAGATCCGCGATAAGATATTGTTTGGTGAAACACACCAAATATTTTTGATTCATACTTTGGTCAGAGTTAATAACCAAAGGTAAAGCAAAATGATCGTTAGCTATAAAAACGTGGTTTCGGAAAAGTGGGTTTTACTCATGTTTACTTGTTAGTGCTTGCCATAGACTACAAATACTTTTTATTTTGTACTGTAAGAGTGTTATAAACATCTTACATAAAAATTATTGTAAGTTACTTTAGTTATCAGTCTACTTTGCTGCTTATTGCCCCTCGTATTATCTTTGGGGCTTGAATCTATAATAATCGTAACTGTAGAACGTGGAACGCTTGTCGCACGCTAATTTTTGCAATTCTTACAGGTATCAAGCATAACTACCATTCTTAATATTTTGTATGGCAATTTGCTGTTCATCTCTACGGTTTTATTCTAGTCAATCAGTTTGTTGTGCTTCATTGGTGTTTGCTCTCTTATTTAGTATTCGAGTATCCAATACAGATCTTTAAATTATTGAGTTCTACGATTCATTGCAAATCATTCTTTATTATTCAAGGCGGCATACAATGGAGTGCATACAAGGCAGAAAATAATGCAAAGTCTACTTGCTGATAAAGTTGTAAGACGGCAATAAAGCATTCTCTTTGTATACAAAACAATGAGAAGATACCTGTTTTCTAATATTTTAAGCAATGTAAGGCACGAAATATTTTTTCTGGTGGCAAGTAGGTATTCTTTCAGATGTAGATACACTTTGACTTTATGTATCGCAAAACAATACACGTATGAATAGCAAATTATAAACACATAATGTAGCCTAAGATCTAGCTACAATCTACTACGTAAAGGTAAACCTACAACACCGTCTTAGAATATTAATGCTTGCGACAGCGGAATTTCATTAAATTGTTTATAAAGCCCTAATTTGACGCTACTTAATTTTTAGTAAACTTGATAACAGTAAATTACAATTGTTTATAGAACCCTAATTTGGCGTCACTTGATTTTGAGGTATAACTTATTTGTAAGATTAAAAACAAACACTTTAATAAACTTAAGAGTTTAAAGAGATATTTAGAAGATCATACTCTAAGTTGTGTAAACTGTTTTAGGCAGAATTTTTTGTCTTTAACGACGGTCTATTTCGACGACTATGGCCAATCACCGACGCCAATTAGCAATTTCACCTTACTATCCTGGAAATGTTGCCGAACTCCGGCCTTTATGTAAGGAGGGTAGGGAAAGGGGAACTCTGGGATCGAACCCGGTACCCTTCGGTTCATAAGCACACGTTCTTACCACTAAACTACCGAGGTTCATTTTAGGCTGAAGCTATGGTAATATTAAAAAAAGATTGGGAAGTATCTCAAGCTAGTTTTACATTTTCTGGGTTTCGACAGATTTTCACTTCTTCTAGCCAGAAATTTCCTTCAGATATCATAATTTTGTGTCGTTACCTTAGGTTCCCGTAAGAATAATAACTAGAAACTCAAAACGGATTTATATGGACTCTTGGTGATTTTGGGAAAGCAGATCGACAGATTTTCACTTCTTCTAGCCAGAAATTTCCTTCAGATATCATAATTTTGTGTCGCTACCTTAGGTTCCCGTAAGAATAATAACTAGAAACTCAAAACGGATTTATATGGACTCTTGGTGATTTTGGGAAAGCACCTTAAGTTGTAAGCGATTGTTGATAAGTTTTTAAATGGTTAATTTTAGTTTAAATTTATTAGAGTCTAGTTTCCAATTCTTACAATCTATAAACGATTCCAATAAAATTATGGACATAGCATGTACGTTATGGTAGCGGCTTTGCATAAAAAAATTGAAATATGGAATAAATAACAAAACAACTAAATGTTTCGAAAGTTTTGTGAAACTTCTTTTTTCGGAGAAACGGATTTGATTTTGTTGGCTAACTGAACTCTTTAAAGCGATTAACGAAATAACTTTTATTAATTTGGCAAGTATCTTTCAGAAAATATTTGTATTTTCGAAAATAAAGATATTTAAAATTCTCAAAATAAGTTGCTGTTATAGCGACTATAGTAGGTACATACCAAATTTTAAGTTTCTAGTTTTTCCTTCACAATACCAAAAGAAAGCCTTAGATTAAAAGTATTTCTACGATCCACCAATTTATTCAATTTTTCTGACCAAAAAAAAATTTTTTGGCCAAATTAGTCAAAAAAGTAGTTTTGTCAAAAATTAGCAAAAAGATTTTTTGCCAATATCCGTGAAAAAATTTTCTACGAAACTAAGCTACCTGACATTTTACGATAAAAATTTGTTAAAAAGGCTAAACAAAATACCTTCCCCGAAATTTGATAGAAAATTTTTTCACCGCAAGTCATTAAAAATATTTGTTTATGAAAAATTTACAATATTTGTTTACAAAATATCGCTATATAAAATTTTTACAAAAATTCACTAAAAATGTTCTGCAAAGTTCGCCTAGAAATTTTTTTACGTAAATTACCTAAAACAAAGTTTTCTACAAACAAAAAATTAAATATTCGAATGTCGTTACCCTTTTATAGGCAAAATTGTATAAATAAAAATTCACTTAAAATCTGGCGCGGGATCTTAGGATACAAAAAGGGCTAAATATTTTGTTTGTGTTAACTTTGCTGTAGTCACTGGTACCTTAAGAGAATAGGCATTTCGGAAAACTTAGTATCAGTGTATAAAAAAAGCTCCACAGCAAGGTGACTACGTAAAATGAAGACAATGTAGCTACTCAAAAGCAACAAAACAGAACTCCAGTCAGTGTCTAAATCATAGTAGGGACATAGTAGGTTAAGAGTGCACCTTGTTTGGACAGTACTAAGACAAATTCATTTAAGAATCCCACTGCAGACATTTTAAAACAAGGTTATATATATATATATATATATATATATATATATATATATATATATATATATATATATATATATATATATATATATATATATATATATATATATATCGCTCAGTTCTATAGAGATATCATAATCTTTCATCAGGGGTGATAATAATTGAAGATCCAATAGAGCATTACTGTTGAATATGGAAGTTGGCAATTAGGGTTTACGAAATACTATATTCGCTCCATATTATTCTCTTCACTTTTAATAATAGCAACGATCCTTTTGTCATTATAAGCACCTCCAAATGTATTATCAATGAACTAAATTATTAAGGCGAAGACCAAGTAAACCAATCTTCACAATTATTCCGAGTACGTCGATTCCTTAATTACTCAAATATAATCAACAATTAATTTTGTCAGCAGGTCCACACTTGCAGCAAAAACGAATGAAGAACTAATTTCTGAGCACAGTTTCTCTATTGCATATAGAAATGTTTACATAGCACAATATTTATAACAGATCCGATATACTTGAAAATTAATTTTCCGGCTCCAGGACAATGTTTAGTATTTATATTGCTGATTTCTTGGTTAATGTGCATAACTAAAAACAGAGGGCAGGCTTAGTAATTTTTATTAGATGTTAATTATTATGGGACACCATTCTTATTTTATACGTAATTGTAATTTTCTGAGTCATATTCTTAGACATGTTTGTTACAAATAGTTTGTAAGAATAGATGTTATGACCTTTGCATCGAGTTAATGGAACCATTCATGTAGAAATTATTTAAATAAATAAACACAATGGACCGAATTGAAAAATTATATTTAACAATTGTCGTGTAATTGTGTAGTCTACATCGCAATCTAGTTTATGTGGATATTTGTTTAATTTTAATGAGATATAATCAAGTAAGTCAGCCTCTGGCTTTCATATTTGTAGATACTATTATTGTTGCTACAAGATAATAAGAGTAAAGATATAAATGTCTAAATACTCTTAACCTAAAAATAAAATTACGTACTAAGAACAAGGAAGAAAAAAAGAAGAAAAAGACATGAAACCTAGTATAAGTCTAAATTACTCTCGCTGTCACAATGAGGGTGAGCACCAACGTTGCACTAGATTCGTACTCGGACAACCTGAGAGAGTCAAGTTGATTTTTAGATGAGTTAACACTCCTGGCGGACATGATAGTTTCTGGGAGAGAACTTCAGCTGGCAAAGACTCGGCTAGAGAATAACGTGCCCCGGAAGGGTGTTCCGAAGGACATTTTTTGAGTTTTAGGTTGTTACTCTGCAGGTGGGTTGGAGCTTAGCTGAAACAGGTGGGAGAGATTGGTGCTCAGAGCCCCCCGAAGAACCTTAAAGGTGAAAAAAAGAGTTTATATCTATAACATAGCCTCAAAAACGTAGACTTAAACAAGTTTGTGATCGTAGATAATTTTAATAATAATTTCTTTTTCAAATAAAATTAAAATAAAATCAACATTGACCCATATGCTTGCCTACCGAAATGGAATCTCCGCGGTGTACTTTTATACCGAATCATGAAAAAAAAATTTATTCCTGTTCTTGTTCAAATGAAATGGACAAAAAAATGTAATACACAAGATAAAAAAAGGAATATGTGGGCAAGCTTTGTAACGAGATATGTAATTGTTCAGTTTTTTCTGATACATTACTTCAACTAGTATAGAAGTGTGTATCTATCTGCAATTGTTTGATCATTTCCTGGAAAATATAAAGTTATTGGTGATCTAATTGGATTTGAGAATTTCTGCGTTTGGCAACACGATTAATGAATATATACATAATGCTTTAATCAACAGGTGGATCAACACAAGAGGATCTTTAGGCTTGCCTGCCAGTTCTCCTACCTTATTAGTATTTCTTTCTGTAGGGTAACTCCAAAATAATAAGTATAATAAAGCGAGACCAGTATATGTAGAAGGCGCTAAGTCAGAAATACCAACTGAAATGAGAAGAATACCAAAAGATGTGTTAGAGACAGTTCCTTTTTAGTGAATTTTTATTTTAAAAAATCACTAATATAGAGGTATCGATGGTGAGACTTTGCAAAAAAAATTTCAAATGACGGAGAACTAGGACCCCTAGAAACCATATCCGTGTCCAGTTTCAATTTTTATATGTTTATGTATATATATATATATATATATATATATATATATATATATATATATATATATATATATATATATATATATGTGTGTGTGTGTGTGTGTGTGTGTGTATCCGACCGATAACTCAAAAGATAATCAACCCATTTTGATGAAACTTGGCAAGTGCCTTTTTTTATTAATGGCTTGCATGACTTCGTTAGATAGGAAAATCGGACAAGGTTTTCCGGGAACATTTTCAGTTTTCTTTGGAAAAAAAAATTTTCTCCGAAAATTACAAAGCTCTTTTAATGAAATTTGGTGCGTATGTTGCGTTGGGAAACATCTTACTCCTTACCAAAACTCAGCTTTATAAGATCAGAGAAAATTGAGCTATTCAAATTTGAAACATTTAATAAAAATTCACTACCATAACGCACTTTTTAATACCAATTAGGTAATTTTCTATTAGCCAATAGAACTCGATTTGAGAATTAAATCTGTGACTAAGGTCAGGGTATGTATACTGCTCGATAGATCTTAATTATGCCGTTTATTTCTATTAAATATAGAGGCTGTTCCTTTATGATATGCGAGTAGAACATTGTAAGAGATGCGACAAGGCCGCCGTCTTGGTGCGGAACCAGGTAGTATGTTGTCATAACAGCTCCAAATAACACAAAATGTGATAAAATAGAGAATTTGTGCAACCAACTAACAATTTTGTAAATTGTCAGCCCTGGCTCATTTATTCCCTAATATAGGGACAGTGTATGTAAGGCTAAATGTATTCTCACCATAATTGGCATCGCAGACCGGTTTCATTCTAATTAGAGCTCATCAATACGGTATACTAATTACAGCGAGAACACACCTATAAAGTATATACGGCTATGGTCGCTATCCTACTAGAACATTGTCAGATGTACGACAGGGTCGCCATCTCGGCGCGGAACCAGGTATGTTGTCACGACAGCTCAAAATAAAACAAAATGTTTTAAAATTGAGATTACCATATGACTTTATAGGTGTGTTCTCCCTGTAATTAGTATACTGTACTGATGAGCTCTAACTAGAGCGAAACAGGCATGCGGTTCTAATTATGGTGAAAATACATCTAGCCTTACATACATTGTACCTATAGTAGGGAAGAAATGGGCCAGGGCTGACAATTTACAAAATTGTTAGTTGGTTGTACACTGTCCCTATTTTATAACATTTTCTGTTATTTGGAGCTGTCGTGACAACATACTACCTGGTTCCGCACCGAGATAGCGACCCTGTCGTACATTTTACCATGTTCTAAGAGGCTGGCTACCATAGCCGTATTCCTTTATAGGTGTGTTCTCGCTGTAACTAGTGTACCGTACTGATGAGCTCTAATTAGAGGGAAACCGGTCTGCGTTTCTAATTATGGTGAGAATACATCTAGCCTTAGATATGCGAATATTTAAGAAGGCGACTCTACACGAAAAATTAATGTTAGTTTGTTTTATAAACTAAGGTCCAAAAATGTTTTAGGAGAAAAAGTTAAATTAATTAATATTTTCAAACCGCTTGAGGTATTTCAGTGATATTTAGTACATAGAGACAGTTAGTAAAGATGCATATTTTTTAATGCAAACTTAATTTTCAGCTTTAACAGTGGCGTGCGTACGGGCACTGACTTCGAAAGTTTTGAATAAAAAAAAATGGTACGCCTATAGTTGTTTCCAGAATAAAAATTGTCTTTGAGTTGCTTGTTCAATTTGAAACTTAGAAGCTCTCCTGAGTTGTTTTCCTACGATGCGCCGTTTTTCGCTAAAAAAAACATTGTATTTTACGAGAAAGTCAATGTAATTCGAGTACCATTTTTTGAATTAACTATTACCGAAGTCGGTGCTCGTA
Source organism: Tillus elongatus (assembly GCA_964006375.1). NCBI lineage: Eukaryota > Metazoa > Arthropoda > Insecta > Coleoptera > Cleridae > Tillus > Tillus elongatus. The sequence continues at coordinate 146,329,821 of OZ023263.1, read as the reverse complement.
GGCACGCCACTGCTAAAACTAAAACTTATGTTTGTATTGAAGAATGTGTATCTTTATTAATTGTCCCGATGACATATGACTGAAAGATCTCAAGCGGTTTCGAAAATATAAATTAATTTCCTTTTTTTTTCCTAAAACTTTAACCCCCCATATTTTCGTAACGGGACATTTATGGACCGTGGTTCAGTAAGCAAAGTATCGTTATCTTTTCGTGTAGATTCACGCCCTTAAATATTCCCAGCCTCTACATATTTGTTTTTTGACATACTTTAATTATGAGATCATTGAACCTTTAAGTAAATAAAAACCTATCTTTTTCAATAAATACAAAAAAAAACATACATGTTGTTAAAAAATGAGAGCGGCTTACGCCGTGATCTATGTATCTAGTAACTTAATTCTGATCATCGCGCCACGACATATGTATCTTTATCTATAAAATCAATATATTTTTTGTTTAAATGTGTCATGTTGCATTATAATAGCTACAAAATGTAGGCGGAAAACAATGTGGCGGCAGGCAGAAATCACGTGAAATACTATCCATTTTTTTCGATTACAATTCGTTAAAAATAAGATTTCAAAAAACTTAATAGCTGAGGTCAATAGTCAAGCAAACTAAACGTTATGTTCGCAAATACAATTAGTATTGTATTCTAACATTGATCTAATCACCTACTTGTTAAGAAGTTATATCAATAAATTATCACTCAAAGAGTTATTTCTAATTAGTAGAAACTGAACAGTATACAAGACGAAGCAATTGGCTATAATCTAGAGAAACATTTTTGCGCCGGTACTCAAGTCCAGCTCAACAAATCATTCGATAAAATTTATAGATTACAGAATCGATAAAAAGTAAAAAGCTAAAGTAATAATTTTCAGGTATGCAATATTGCTTACTGGTTGTTTTACCCTTATTAAATCTCAGTTCCACAACTGTGTAGTTTCCCACATACATCTGTTCTCCAAGACGAGTATACTAAGTTTTACATAGAGAGCTGTAAACCCACAATAATTATGGCGGAGCTGATCGATAATTGTAGAGATTTACTGGAATTTGTCGTATTCAGATAATGCTGATAGACAAACCGCTTGCACGTGTTGATTTGCAAGTTATCTTCTGCTGCAAGTGTCAATGACTAGTGTTGTATGTTGCGATTACACAAATCTTTTTGTTCAAAAACATTTGAATTTTTTTTGTATGTAAAACCTCTGATACAAAAGTCTTAAATTCCAAACTTGAACTTGACAAACTGCTTCATATCCAAGGGAAGTTTAAATATATATATATATATATATATATATATATATATATATATATATATATATATATATATATATATATATATATATATATATATCAGATCTCTTTCAGGTCTAGGGTTGAACACACTGAGACCTTAGAGACGATCTACACCGAGATTTGAGGAGTAATCTCTTGAAAACAGCTTTAAAATAGAAGTTTTTAAAGTAAAGTAATGAGTCCTTTTCTCTTGTTGACATTTCTGTGGATCGAAATCTTAATTGGCACCAACATGTCACATCAATGGCAGAAGCGGCTGCTAAGAAATTAGGTTTCCTCTTCCGGGCTCGCAAATACTTTTCACCAGCTAATCTCTATACCTTATATACTTCACAAATAAGCCAAACCTTGAATACTGCTCCCACATCTGGGGTGCCGCTGCCGCTTCTACACTCGCTATCCTGGACTCCATTCAAAAGAGAGCTATACGTCTCATCGGTGACCCTACCCTCACCCAAAGGCTGCCATCCCTTGCCCACCGACGTGCCGTTGGTGACCTCTCTCTCTCTCTTTTATAGATATCTGCACGGGCACTGCTCAGAGGAGCTTTCCTCCATAGTTCCCCACCTGCTGCCCCCAACAGATCCACCAGGGGAACAGAGCGAATGAACCCTTTTACTGTCCAGGTCACCAGACATAGAACATCTTGTTATGCCCGCTCTTTTGTCCCGAGGACTTCCAAGTTGTGGAATTCCTTGCCGGCACATGTTTTTCCTTCTCCTCCGAACCTCCAAACCTTCAAGTCCAGAATTAACAAGCTGCCTCTTTCCTCCTTGTCAACACCCACGGTACGATAGTATTTAGGCTGTAAGCCCTCGTGGTGTGTTGTTGAAATTTAAAAAAAAGCCGAAACGTCGAGTTTTAACAAATTCGCGCACACACACACACACACACGCACACACACGCACGCACACACACACACACACAAATGATACGCTTGTTCTGCGTACCATCAAAACGTACCGCAATTTAAGCCATTATCAAATAGTGAAAGCTCTCTGGGAGTTTTTTCGTATTCGTCTACATGTAGGTAGGTATAGTAGGTAGTAGGTATCTTAAACACAATAAAGCTTTGCAACATTACTACAGACAGCATTTTTGGATCAAACAGACAAGCTTACTGTCCTGGTTCACAGTATGCAATGACTAAAAAAGTCTGGACGGAGCAAGTGCGTTATGGTAGTGAATTTTCATAAAAACAATTTTAATAGCAAATATGTCTTTCTTTAATGAAAGGAGGCATCAAATTTGGTTACCAGTGTAGCCTATGCAGTAGAAACAATGTACCATATTTAATAAAAATTACGTTATTGTTTAAAAAAGTACAACAATTTTCTGAAAAGAAACTGAAAATATTCCTGAAAAAAATTGATTCAATTCTCCTGGCCAACGAACTTTTCAAGCTATTTACCTACCTACCAAGATATAATTATCCACAAAAAGCTTTGCGACAAAGCTTATAAACTTTTTTTCATGAAAATTTTCAAACTATTTTTTTTTTCATGAAAATTTTCAAACCATTTTTTTTTTCATGAAAATTTGCAAACATTATTTTCACAAATATCCGATTTTTTTTTAACTATAACAATACAATATTACCAAATTTTCACAAACATTTTACAAACAGTGATTTCTACGGACACTTAAAACAATTGTATACGGCACCTCGATTGTTTCGACGAATACATTATTCGTCGAAATACTAAACGAAAACATTTCTGAATAATACGTCATTTTCATGAGATGCTGCTATACATTGGTAAAAACGCCGTATCATAATTTTTTATCTGTGCCAAAAATGTAAAAGAATTGAAATAACTCGAAAACGATGAACGCTATCAATGGTGTTCGATTAAAAAAAAGCACAATTTGTATGAGCAACGAGTTATGGGCTATCCTGTGATTGTCGAAATCATTTTATAAGATGCAGCCCAATACACCTTATAATTAAGAACTACATTTTTTCTATTATCTTGTATAATAACGGCAATATTCGGCTTTACTAACACCACATGTGGTTTCTAGAGGGCCTAGTTGACGCTCATTTGAAGAAATCTTTTCAAAATTCAAAAGTCGCGGTTTCCTCATTAGCGAATTTTTTCGAAGACAATACGCTAAAAATTATAGGGTATTAAACCATATACTAAAACTATTACCAAAGCATCAGAAAAATGTTCAATTTGAAATGAATTTTCTGCAGACATTTTAGTTAAATAAAGGACAATGATGGTTGAAGCTGAAACCTAAGGTTTTGTGAAACACACTTCTTGCGAAATTTTTTGTACATAAAAGGTATTCCTTTCAGGTGCCTAAAGCTTGCCAATTTTGACGTTTCAAATCACGACTTTGACGCTTTAAGAGGAAAAACTATAACATTTTCAAAGTCACTTTCTGACATTTATTGACATTGTTACGCCAAAAAAAATGTAATCTGTGTAATATACAATAAATTTTGGTGTCGATACAAAATAGGTTGGTTTTGCACGTTTCCTGGAAATCAGTGGCATCCAAAATTGTTTTCGTTAAATGCCTATAACTTTTTTTTTTTTGAACATAGAGATCTAAATTTTCAAAGAAATAACATTCTCCCAGATAAACTGGTCCGATTTTCCCGACTAACGAATCCAAGGTATTTGCAAAAGGAAGGTACTCACCAAATTTGTTTGAAATCCGCTCATTATTTTTTGAGTTTATCGGTGTTTCAATATATATATATATATATATATATATATATATATATATATATATATATATATATATATATATATATATATATATATATATATATATAAACTGACCCCAGATATGGCTACTAATGGCACTAGTTGGCGCTCAAGTCGCGATTTCCTCAATAGTCAACTTCTTTTTTTATTTATTAAAAAGATTAAAATGGAATAAGCAATTGATTCGACTGTCCATAGAAAAAAAATTGCGGTCTATTTAATAATCTATGTCGGCTAAAACAAAATACATAATTTTTGTTGATTCCTTAATGAAATTAATGTCGCTGTTAATGCAGCAAAATGACTAAACATTTTTTAAGTAATTGAAACAAAAGTTGCGATAAAGAATTAATAAAAACCCTATTTACTTTCGATATTTCCTAAGGGGTACTATATTCTGAAGGATTTTCACTAAAACTATAATAAAACTTTTATTCGTTTAAGAGCTAAGAAAGGATTTTAAACATGTACTTCTTTTACTTCAATTAGCGCCAGTAAATTCTAAATCAATTAGAAATTTAGAGGATAATCTCCATTTAAGAAAAAACTAAGTTCAACTTATCACAAGACAAATCCTATTTGTGTAATACATCGTATAATTAATTACTAAAAATATAATAAATAAATAAAATACCCATCTGTATATTCATCGTAACTCAAAAAAAGCTACAATAAGCATGTTTTGATTATTCTTAAATACCTAATAAGCTATTGGGCTTAAGCTATTTTTGAAAATAATTCAAATGAGTTTTAGACAAAAAATCTAACATAAGTTTACTTCTTTTACGCAAACGCCTACGAACCTTTTTCTGTTTTCATAACGTAAACACTAGATCGATGTTTGGTTTTCTTAGTTCAAGAAATAGTCTATGTTATTGTTGTATTTATATGAAATTTCATTGATATCTAAGATTCTAATTATATTAATTGATCTAAGCTTTTCAACTTAGATTTTATTAACACATGTATTAATTTGGAGGCTGCAATAAAGTTTCGATTACTCCATTTGTATGAGTATCTACCCAAACGCGTAAAAAGTAGATTTGTAAACTAATACGTTTTCTCCAGATAAAGACGCATTAAGAGAATATAAATTAATTTTGCGATAAGTGAAATGTGGTATATAATTCAGAGGCTTCTTCGATCAGAAGTAAGCACGTCTCCAGCATACCTGAGTACTGGTAGCTCGTAGATTCTGATATCTGGAAGACGTCGTCCGCGTTTTCTCACATTCAAATGGTGATAGACAGAATTTAACACATCATAACTAGTGATGGAACTACGTGAATGGCATATACTCTCAGTCACGCACTGTTCAGCATGCCACTGAGCATTCCACCTGATTGATCACTCGCCATATAGCATGTCCAACGCATCTCATACACGAAAATTAAATTAAGCGTCAACTTCTGAAAGAATGCTAAACAAGGTCATGAAGACAATTTTATTCTAAAACGTGTATTGATATTATATTTTTACGGCAATTCAGTAGCTTAGCACATTGAGAAACAAATTTAATGTCCGCACTTACGAGGGTCTTTTGTTATCTAATCAGATTTGACCGTTTCTATGGGCAAACAAAATATGGCGATAACCTTGTAATGCACAACGTTTTGGAGTTGTAAGTCCAAAGCACATAGCGCAGTGAAATAAAAAAAGGTGTCAAACAAAACCGTAAGAACCAAAAACTTTTGATAGGGCGCCATCATAAAAGATCAGTATTTTAAGTGGTTGAGGTGAACAAATGTACAAAGCTATGCCTACCACCCGTAAACGTTAATGTTTCTCGTATGCTACCGTAAATATTGAGGTTTTGTCATGTTCTGAACCCAGATTACTTATATAAAGTAAGCCTGTAATGGAATTACCAATTTCATAAATAATATATATATATATATATATATATATATATATATATATATATATATATATGGTGTCCCGTAACGGTATATTATATATTCTAAGAAAAAAAACCATAAGTGGTAGTTAAATTTTTATCCCTTCCGAAGTTATAAGCCTAAGAAGTTATTACAAGATTTAAATTTTAAAGCAAGCAAATCCTGACTTATTTAACAAAAATATTCAATCCAGCATCTATTAAATCCCTTTCCTGCTGAAGACAATCTTGTATTCAGATGCCAATCGACCAAACAAAAATTCTTATTTCACGCTGGTTTTATCTTGTTTATTGGACAGCTTTCTAAATGCGCTCCAATAATTCCAATAATCTTGTTTGAAATTTTTACGTATACCAAATCTTTGATTTTTACCCAAAAATTATAATTGAAATGATTATGATTAGGACAGCTAGGCGGCCATGGTGCTCCTTGACCAATCCATTGTGGATAATTATATCACTTCTAAACGTCAAGCAGTCTGGGATAGACGTAACTAAATGGTCAATGAAAAGGCTTCTTTCCAGATAAACATGCAGTCAAAGCGGACCAAAAGCATCCGAGTAAACTAATACACAGTAAACTGATGACACTTCTTAAGAGTTATAATGGGGTTTCTAGTTAACTGTATGACCTCCTGTTGTGTTTACTCTCAGTCGGTTGACTCTAGAGCTTTTTCATTTCGCAGTAAATTTTATAACTCGTCATCAGTTTACTTTGTATTAGTTTACTCGGATACTTTTGATCCGCTTTGACTGCATGCTTAACTCTGTTTTAGCTTTTATCTTGTTTTAATATAGCTCTTTTACCTTTTACAGTAGCTTTCTTAGCTTTTACTGTAGCTTTTTTTAGCTTGTTTGACTGTTTGACTAAAGATGTTAACTTTGACGTTTTCTGTATTTATTGTTTTAAGACCATTGTGCTTCAACCAGCACAATTGCCCACCAGAAAACAATCTTTTCTGGTAGACCTCTTTATTACGTTTTTAGATTTGCACCTGGAGATGGCTAGTTAGGTGACCGAAACGCGTAGGAAATAAATAAAAAAATTATTGTCTGGATAGAAGCCTTTTCATTGATCATTTAATTGGATCATTGTTATTCATAAAGTTCCAGACTTCAATTCCGAAATGTGCTAATGCGTCAACCAATTTAAATTCATATGTAAGAAACAGGGGAACATTTTCTAAAAGGGATGGCAATTGTAAGTAATTGGAGACATTTAATCTTATAGGAGGAATGTAAGGACCAACTAGCAAATCATTGCCTAAAGGAGCCCAAACGTTCAGCGCCAATTCATGCTGGAAGCTAGACGCACGTATTGCTTTGGGATTTTATAGTTCTCAGTGACGCAGGTTTTTCCCATCACAAAACCCATAAATAAAGTGCATATTCGCATACGCTTCACTACAAAATCGGTAAGACAATTAAAATAATAAGTCAGCAACTCGAAACCACAAATGCAACTAGTATTCATATTTCTTATTATTCGAAAAAATACTTTTCTTAGGATGGTTACTTCGGAAGGAATAAAAATCAAACTACCACTTTTGAGTTTTGTTGTCTTAGAATTAAGCCTACTATACTATTTACAGAATTTTAATATAATGATACGGAACACTCTGTATATATATATATATATATATATATATATATATATATATATATATATATATATATATATATATAACACAAAAGGAATTCAAAGCCCATCCAGCACGTTCGTTACCACCGCTTTCACGCAGTATTCGATTTCCAAGCCAGTCTAAGTTTTCTATGAAATGTTACAGTTTGCTATTTTAAATATATAATAATACCACCAGATCGCAGCATTACATGCGACGCAAAATTACGTCAGCGGCAAACAATGTTATGCAACAACACGTATGTGTTAATACCATATTTTTAGGTAACAAAATGGCCTCAAAATTAAACTTTATTTTTAAAACAAAACATGACCACAAACATAAAATTATCGTTGGCAATCACAAAAGATTTTATAGAACATCGTAAGAAATCCCTAACTAAACATGAACACTGACTAACAAAAATAGCTTTTTCGTCTAAACTTAAATAAATAAATAAATTTTTTTAATTATTTGTGGAAAATAACATAAAACTGAGGCAGCAGCATCCTGGCGGCGTAGTGCATCTCGTGCACTTCTACATGGTCTCCAACCGCTTACTATCCTTTGACGATGTTTCTTTGCTTCGTGCAAATCGTCGTGCAAAACTGAGACAACAGCATCCTGGCGGCTTAGGGCATCTCGTGCACTTCTACATGGTCTCCAACCGCTTACCATCCTTTGAGGATGTTTCTTTGTTTCGTGCAAATCGTCTAAGTTTCTTGAGCTTTTCGAAAAGTTTCCTTATCACAGCAATTCTGTAATCGAAGAGACGCATTTTTTCCTGGAATGTTTGTAAAACTGGTAATAGGAGCTGTACCTCAATAAGCTCCAGGAAATAAAAAAAGTGCCTTTTCTGTCAATGAATGGATTGTCGTTCTGACAAAAAATACGCTATCTCATCCTTGCGATCTTACCAGACACTGCAGAAGGCATTACATTTTGTATTTGGCAGCGGTGTGAAAAAAATGGAATGTTACACAAAAAAGGTTTCTACAAAAATTGTAGAGATTTTCCAGTTACACAGTTACGGTTAGTTTTATAAAGTATACCCAAATTGAAATATAACCGAAAACCTAAATTTAAACCTATTTTTGCACTTAATCATTTCTAGTTGTTTCAATAATTTTGACAATGTAATATATACCGTTCAATATGCAATTTTATTGTGTACAATATATATCTTGACATGGTTTTTGCTAAAATGCTAAATCCAAGATGGCGGAAAACTTCTTGTGGAGATGAAGTGGAAACTGAAGTTTAAACTTTTCTTAATGTACCCAAACTCGTCGCGTAATATCGACATGCCGCTCCGATTCCCTACTAAAATAATATATTGGGTAGACTACATAAAAAGCTAACATCCTCGGCCACTAACTGTTAGCATTTTCCCGATGTGCATACAGGAAACGGTTTACATAATTACTACGACTTGGTTTTATGTTTATTTATAAACGAAATTGAACATACAGATATTGTAGATAAAAAATCATGGCATATTAGCATATTATAAGTAGAATAGAATGAATGCTATATTTACGTATGTATGTAATAGTGTGTGACTTTGAAGCCTGAGGCAATAGTTTGATGACTCCCTCACAATGCGGCGTCAGCAAGAGCGGAAGTGAACAAGGCTTTTTATCACAAATACAACCTGTATTACAGCCAAAACATGAATCCAAATAATTGTTGTGCATTTGTGACCTTGTGTTCCATTAAGTCGCTTCGTCTGTCCCACTGTTCTCTACTGGCTCTTCAATGTTCTTGATTCATCGGCTAGTTCCATCCTTTTCCAGCTATTAACGTATTTATTGTCCGAACAAACGATAAAAAATACTCTCCGATTCTTCTTCGATTCTTCAGTACTCGATGGAACAAAGCTTGATTCTCAGACAAAAAGTAAATCATTACACTCAAAATAGAAAACCGATTAGGACGGCAAAAAACCGATTTAATATCGGTATAATTATCTTACCCATTTCACAATTTATTTTGTCTGAGTTGTCATCAACGTTTTATACACTGAATTAACTTGTAACAGTTTCCTTTCTCCAGAAAGAGGATCGGTTACTTATTAATTGTAAACTGTATAAATCGGGAAATTTATAGTTATTACAGCAACAAGTGAATCAAGTCAATGTATTGAATACTTTTTCAACAAAAACTTGATACAAAATGGCTTTCTTCTTCTCATAAATAAATGAAAAGTATAAATATTATGAGTTTTATTGTGCGCGCAGTTAAAAAAAGAAATATACAATCTTTGGATTCTGTTTTATTTAGTGTCGGTATCTTTATCAGAGAATATGGTTTTATTTTATTTATATGAACGTTTTGCCGCAATCCTCCTTTTGTTGGAGTAGGAATCCCAAAGCATGAACTTCGCGCATCTTACGAAGGGTGGAGTGTATTGAAATTTGACTTTTGTATGCAGTGGCGTTACTTCAGTGCTTTGAGTTTACGCGAATGCATTCTTATATTATTTGTTAATGGTATGTGATTATTTAAGAATTTTTAGTTGTTTAAAAACTTATCTAGCTGATGCAAAAACTGTTTACAGGTTATCAGCAAATAGTGATAGATGCCTAATATACTGTAAAATTACTTAATAAAAGAACATGTAATATATTTTTTCTAATTGGTTTACTAATCAATCCGTAATATACAAAAGATTATTACAATACCTATATAAGATCAGATATGTAAAAAACGTTTATATAGTGTGCTTCTCTAGTTTTTATAACACCACACTTTGAAACATAGATGTAGGTCAATTAAGATCTACAAAAAACTTGCAAGAAACTAATAGATATAAGAATAGAATCCGATTTCTTAAAAACTAGTCTCGTTTATAATAGGATTGTAAGCAATTAAATAATTGACATATTATATCAGGCATAGTGTACAACCGCCTCAAAAGGTAAAGACCGGTTTTGCCCTTGCCAGGCCTTATCAGTCTCTTTTAATATTTTTTTTCTATTTTTTTTGCTGAAACCCCCCAAGATATTACAACCCCAACAACTCAGAGGCAGAACCCAAAGATGCATAATTTATAATATAATAAATATAAGGCAAACACACATATAAACAAATAAAGGTAAAGAGGAAAGCTTATAGCTCCCTGTTGTTAGTTTTATAGTTTTTGGGGGTGTTTTGCTTTTTTTTCATAACACACCTAGAATAATTGATAGACAACATCGTAACATACCAGTGCAGAAAACTGGATAATATTTATTCGTAGAAAAGGTGTGTGAAAAATAAAGGGACTCCTGGATGTAAGGCGTAGCATAGGTAGTCCACCCAGTATATCGGTGCAATTAATTATTACCTTAAATACAAATAAAATTGATAACTACTGGAGCCTCTGTTCTAAAAGCATGAATGAGAACATAAAAAAAATAACGTAGTTACCAAACTGGAAAATAGGTTCCGTGAAACTTAAATGCCAATCAGTTATCACGTGAAGCATGAGAAGACCAAACTGGAGACATGTAATCGAGTTTCAACCTCAGCAGAACAGAGAAAAGAAACCAAACTGTATCTATGTCCGAGATTTTAGCGCATCCGTACATAAGACTTCAACGTAATGATTACACCTTTTTGTTATAACAACGCTAGAACTGCGGAAAAGCCTGGCTTCGATAGCACAGTATCGTACATCAGGTATTTAAACTTAGTTACAACTATAACCTCCCAGAAGTGTACAAAATCACATAACACTTTCGCACATTCAGGTGAGTGTACGACCACAGATCTTATGACTTCAAAGCTTCTTGTAAACGAAGGCAGTCACCAACGCTGATACTAACCTCAGCTAAAATCTTACGGTCACCAGTACGTAGTCAACCATACACCCCTGTACATTTGGGGGACCAAATAAAGCTACCAATAACGCCAAGACTATAGGTTTCTTATTTGTGCAACAATGGTCGTTGATGTAAGTGATTGAAAGCCTTTGATAAGCCACGGCACACATTTTTCTTTCCCGATCTAAGGTCTTAGCAAAAAACAGAGTCATACAAAATGACCCAGTTGCCTCTAACCGGCCCATCATGACAGAGTAACACACCACTTTTTATAGGTAGATACTTTGAGCAGTGAGATATCCATTTAAGCGATAAGATGAATATATAAAAGTATCAGGTTTAAAAAAGCCAAAGATATGAAGAAGACTTTTACTTTATTGGCCAACCTATAAAACTTTATATACTCTATAGAAATATAACGTTTTCTATTTTTTTTCTGTTTGTCAATTAAGCTAAAATATATTGCTACATGCTATAACCACAAGCACTTTAAATACTTGTCGTAGGTTATATGCTTGTACTGATTGTATCAAAATATTTCTAACTCTCATTCAAATAAAGTGTGTTTGTAATGCAAATGAGTGTAGGTGAACAAGTGAACAGTTCTCTGTTCTTTCCCTTCGCCCCCACACCTTTTACCTATCAGGAGTTAGCAGTTCGCAGGTTGTACACACATACTGTTACACGGTTACATATATCTCTCTAATCTCATTTATCCAAAGACAGAACGACACACGGACATTTGTATCCGCGCACTTTTAAAGAGAACCAGTTTCAGACAATGTAAACATTCAGAGCGTACGGTGAAATTACTTGGATATTCATTTAGACGACTGATATTCACAAATTATTAAGAGAAATTCTATAGAAGGCTCGTAGACGGCAGGAGTATTTATTAAACTCGTTGTTATTTATGAGTTTTACTAGGAACGGATCCATCATTTTGCATGCAGAAATCGTATGCTTGCACTCTCTTGCAATAAGCTGAGCTGACTGGAATTAGTTTTAGAAATACGGTAATATGTTTGAATACGTGTACGTTAAATTCTCTTGTTTAACTTTTCTTATTTTATAAAAAAATTGAGGAATTTTTGTTGGTCACCACTTTGGATTTTTAAGTGAAAGTAAAGTTTAAAAAAATGAAATAGTAAAAAGTAAAGTCAGAGTACCTTAAAATATGCGTCATATTCCATGATACCCAAAATTAAGGGGAAACAGCAAAAACATTACATTGAAATTCATAAAAATAAGTAGCACAACATTAAAAGAATTTAATCGACTAAATATACAGTGAACAGAATGATTACAAAGCAAAAATTTCATAGTTGTAGCAAAACGTAAATAGCAAAATTAACTAAAGTCTAGTTAGATAGTACAATAAGCTAACAAGGACACAAAAATAATGGATTGTGAGTATAGAACCACGACATATAGGTCAAGCCAAGGTGTACCCAATCCAGAGTAACAATAATTTAGATAAAAACTATGAATTTTGACTTTAAAACAATAACAGGACAAGGTGTAGCTTAAGATGTTTTCAGAAAAATGTATAGTAAATCTTGTGCTAGGCTGTGCAAACAGTTTGATTTGGTTGAATTTAAATAGTAGGTTTTAATTTAATTAGTTATTAATAAAATGTAATTGATAATAAACAGATTTGCAAAGCTCTAGAATATGGGTTAATTACAGGTTAAATGACACATAAGCATTTAAAACGAATTCTATATAATAATGGTTAAGAAAGTAAAAATATTGAGAATTTAAAACTTACCGCTATAAAATAAGTTACCAACTGAATTCATAAAAATTTGAATGTCCCAGGAAGTACCATCCATTTGAACTATATTTGTAAATTAGCAATATGATTGGCCAGTTTGAGGGAATTTTTGTTAAAAAAAAGTAAACGACACTTGATGGAAGGAAGTGGATTGTAAATAAAGATTTTGATTGGCTGATAACTCAAAAATCAGGAAGACCAGAGAAAACAATTATTTTGTTGTTTTCGTTACTAAGAATCTTTTTTCCCCAAGGCAACAGCATCAATTGGAAAGCGGTCGTATTAAATATCTGATAAATGCGTGTAAAAGTAGTAAAATCAACAAAATTAACCTTAAAAAAGGAATAACCACAAATCCTAAAGAGCAATACTACGGTAAACTTGTTTATAGTCAGCAAGTAAGTTGTAATATACAAATTAAGTAGACTCAGTGAAAAATTAAGGTGACGCGCACTTCGAAAACAGAGTTTAGCTAACATTTTCAGGCGTAATTGTACAACATTGGTTTGAAATAACAAGAATAAAGTGAGAACCTCAAGAGTACAGCCATTTTATTGTGAAAAATAATAATTATTAGCTTGTGCAGTGGCAAATTATATTACCAACCCAAAAGCAGAGTGGATACCGATAGATGGAGGTACCTTACTTTAAAAATAATATCCATCCATTATATTTTCGTATAATGTTACTGCCATAGCAACGATCACCAGCGGGTGTCATGACAACGAACAGATGGGTGAAATCTATAACAAGCGCTTTATTTGAATGACGCCTATTAAAGTTTAAATAATAGAATTTGTAACCAAAATTAATGTACGTAAGATATAACTAGTATAAATAGGGGCAGCACGGGTACAAATCAATCAATATAGAATAAAGATTCTTGTTAAAAGATAGGAATTTATGATCAGTGTTAAAATTAAATATCAATGAGTGTCAGCTTAAAGGTTCTTTTATTTGTTTTATTGCCTGCGGGGAATAGTCGATAGTAGATCTGTTTCAAGTACGAAATCTGTAAAAAGGGGGGTTAACTTAACGTAGAGACTCCTTCTGGTCATTACAGCTTTACAATATGCATATTTTCACACATACAATTATTCAGATGCTTCATCTTTTACACACACACACACACACACACACACACACACACACACACACACACACACACACACACACACACACACACACACACACACACACACACCACACACACACACACACACACACACACACACACACATATATATATATATATATATTATATATATATATATATATATATATATATATATATATATATATATATATATATATATATATATATATATATATATATATATATAAAATGTGCTGATGAAATGTTTAGCAGGAATTTTAAACCCTAATAAGAAAAAAAAAAACCTTAAGACGATGGAGTTTCATAGCCGAGGCAAGTTAAGAATATAGGATAACTGGTATAATTTAGTTATAATAAGGTGAAACTTTGCATTAAAAAAATATATTAATATTCTTCTATTAAATGTTGATTATAAAATAGTTGAGTAGTAAACATTTTACAGTAAAATACATTATTACAAAACTAAAAGAACTACACTATTACAAACTCAAACAAATAAACACATCAAATACACAATTAAATATAACAAAAGGCGCCCATATACATAAACAACACCATATATGTACTATAAATCTGTTATTTACAGTTCTTAAAGACATAAAGACGACAAGGACAACTTAAAACTAAAATATATACAGAAATATATATACCTTAAACTATATTTACAAAATAAAATACACTTACACCTAAACATAAAACTATCATCATAAATAAAAGTTAATATAAACACTTCCCAAAATAACTAATTTATAAAAACTTACAGCCATAACGACAACAATATAAATATATATATATATATATATATATATATATATATATATATATATATATATATATATATATATATATATATATATATATATATATATATATATATCACACCGATAACTTAAAAAATAATTTCAATCAAACTTGGTGAGTACCTCCTTTTGCAAGTGGCTTAGACAAGTTCGTTAGCCAGGAAAATCTGCCCAGTTTTTCCCGAATTTTTTTTTAATTTTCTTTCGGAAAATTTGTACATCTCAGGACATAACAAAGTTAGGGCAACCAAAATGGGTGCTCTGGTTTATTTTATAAAATGCAAGCTTCTTCCCAAAATTTAGATCTGACGCATATATATTTTGCGCTAAAGTGGTCGGAATTTTAAAACACTTGAGCCAGTTTGCGAATAAACCACGAGAAAAGCTATATTTTAGGCCCGCCATAAAACATATATCGTGTCTCAAATAATAAAGGTGATACAATTTATTTAAACAATTTGAAAGAAACTCTAAAAATGTTATTTTTTAGTATATTGGTTATATTCGTCTGCTAATCAGCTAATTTCAGAACTAAAGCGTTTTTATAAAGCAAAAACAACGTCACCACTTCAAGCGTTTGAGAGCTATCGTATTCAGTAAATCGTTCAGGATGGATCTGCTGGTCAGCATTTTAGTCCATAATGTAAAAATTTGTCATTTGCCAAGCCCGCTTGAAGACACTTCATTTCGTTGAGATTTGATTTATTAACGACAGAAAAAAATATCCAATGTAGCCCAGTTTGTAAGTCGTCTAATGTCGGATTGTCAGCGTTGGAACCTGTCTTTCGAACAGGGTTTTGCACCCTATACAGAATAATTTAATTTGTACTGTCTGAAAACGAACCCCAAATATAGTACTATTCCATATTGATTCTTCATTTATGGCCTAATGCCTTGAGTAGTTGAAGCGTTTAATCAAATAAAAACGACAGAAATTAACCTCCTCTGAAAAAATCAGCTATTTTAAAATAGGTAGGTTTCTATAAGTTATTTTTTTCAAGTAAATCTATTAATTGACTACATTCTATGAGTTCTGTTAGATCAGTAAAAATCCTAT
The DNA here is from genome assembly GCA_964006375.1 of Tillus elongatus. Classification (NCBI taxonomy): domain Eukaryota; kingdom Metazoa; phylum Arthropoda; class Insecta; order Coleoptera; family Cleridae; genus Tillus; species Tillus elongatus. The sequence goes on along the minus strand of OZ023263.1, from coordinate 146,313,716 downwards.
GTTCTCATTCGAGTACCGCCGTATTATAAAATAACTAACAGTTGATTGAATGCAAATGTTGTAAGAATGGACGGTATTATGTAAAATAACTTCTCAATTAACTAAAAATATTCAGCGAGTCTTTGCGGATTGACAAGTTAACATTAAGATTCACATCTAAGAAATCCGCATGTTGAATGTTCAATGATCAGCTGAACATTTATCTTGTTACGGCAAGAGCTCGTAGCAGAAGGTTAACTATCCACTAATACCATTATATACTACTCAAATCTCCGTATTTGCAATTGCGTAATAGGAAACAGTAATTAATATCGCATTAAAATAATCAAACTGTTCGTTTCAGTTACACGAGTCGACAGCAACAGATTCTTATATGTCTCGGACGCTTCTGCAAATTAGACGTTTATTACTTGTGATTACTGCTTGTTTATTTGCTCTTTACCAATTCATTCTTTTCCCAATCACATAAATATACTGAAGAATTTGTTTAGTCGACGTAAATTGTCCTCACAGCTTCAGAATTCTAGGTTTGTTAAAGTAAACTTCAAATACGTGGAACCCTGACGTTTTCAAAGTCGTTTACTCTTACAATGTAGAGGATAATCTTGCTTCAAAGAAGAAGGTCCGAATCCACAATTCACATAAAAATGTCTCAAATTTACACAAATTTCCATTCAAGTGGAAACATTAATGATAAGCTCTATAGTAGTCAGTTTTTTCTAGAAAAATTCCCTAAAAATATAAGTAAGTTAAAATACAAGGACTGGTCTACATTACTGCTTAGTGAGACGTATCGTCGTAGTGACATCTCGTCTATCTGTCAGTGACTATGTTCTTGTTCCCAACACTTTCCTGACGGACAAAAGGTGCAAACCATAAGCAGTGTGCAAAAGAAACCGGCAAAAAATAAGCCCTGTTAGTACTGGGTCTAGGTGAAGGAAATGAAAATATGTTTGCTAGGTCTATTTTGACTACTAGAAGAGGCACACATCGCTCTTACTTTGTTATAGCTCATCATTGTATGATACAGATATTAATCATACCGCATTTAAGACAAACTGGCTAAATAGGTAGGATTACATGTAAATATAAACCACATTATAGTAGCGATAGTTTGTGTATACAACAGGTTGCAACTAAAGTCCAATAAACACAAATTAGCAACCCTTTAGGGTATGTAAAACAACATACACACGTCATTTACTGCGATCATATTTACTAGGCTTATGGAGCCTTACCTAAGATGCTAGCTACCCCTTCTCTTCCTTAACTTTTGAATCTACTAGTAATTGCATAACGCTAAGGTGTATATTTCTAGCTTAGATATAATATGGTGGTTGTAACCTCCAGATTTTTTTGATGGTACAGTATATATGCTTTGGTATCAAATATATAATACAAATTAAAAAATATAACCATGTAGTTGCCTAAAGTCAGAGCCAACCAAGATATAGGGAAAATTGAATTTTTAATGCAGAATTCATAGTTTGCTTTGTAGGCTTACCTAAACCATTGTTTATGTGTGCATATACCATAATTTATTTTTGTAAAAAGATCCTCTAAAGTGTGTTTTACATTTATTTCTTAAGACACAACTCCCCGATTTAGGGAATAATGACAAAGAAAAAAAAAACTTTTAAACTTAAATTATCATATTTTTAAATTAAAATTACAAAAAATGACATATCGCCTTTAAAAAACTTAGTGGTAAAAATTCGGTATTACTTTTTGCTTCCAAAGTATAAGTGTTATATTCAGTAAAAATCAAATCAGCCTCAAAAATATGTTATTATAATTATAATTACTGTTATTTTATATCAACATTACCTGTGGGAGTTTGAAGGATTCGTGTTAAAGCTTTGCACGCCAAATATCCTTCTGAACACGTGAGGTATAATTGACTAAGGATAATCCGTTTTAGATCCTCCCAATTCTAATCATTTCCTCGGAGTATTTCAGACAGTGTTTAAATTATTACCTTCTGCAGTATCTGTATGACGTATCCAATACTGCCTCTGTCTTCAATTTTTTATTTACTGCTGAGTGGTATTATGCTCGTATTATATTCGTCTTTGTGTGCCACATGTATTCCGTTTCAATTTCCAAATACCGGCATTTCGAATTTTTTTATAATGATATGAAAGAAATTGGTAGGATAATTCCAAAAAACAAAGATTATTTTAGATGAAATTTGGCAGATGTCTTTCTTTGCTCAATAAATTGTTCAGCTTAATAGCCTAATCCTAAATGGTAACGTCATTTGTGAAAATATAATTTATACTTTATTGGCAAATATCAAAGCTAATTTGAAAATGGTAGCTGAAGGTGACCCATGAAAACTTAAAACCTTTTAAAATGTAATTTTATAATTTTTTGCCTTTGTTTGTTTTTCCAGTAATGACACACTTCATCATGGGCCTAAGTATAACCTTCAATTTAATTTGAAAACGAACAGTAAACTTTACAGTTTACCTTCCTCTTCACACATAACGAATATTTTCTCGGTCTGGTCTTGTTATGACGAGGCGAGAACAAGACGACCCCTCTCCCAATGGACCAAACCGAAAGCCAGACGAAACTACAATCTTTAACAATCTCGTCGATATGAGTTCAAAATTCTCAACCCTCCTATGCATAAATTTGTAACTAAGATAAAATGATATAATACATACTCTGTCATTACGGAAAATTATGTTAAAAGTAGAAGTATTTTGTTAGACTCCATGGCCTACTGCTTTTTGAACACTTTATCATTTGTTTTCTGGTATTGAATTTCATAGCCTACTATCCTCAAAACCGTTTTTCTCAAAATTGTCAGTGCAATTACAAGATTTCTCAAGCATATTGTACATCGTTGGAAAGCTCTTTTCGCAGGCTATCACATGAGCAAAAAATCCAATATGGCTATCATAATAAAAACAAACGTTGATACCTGTAGCTCAAAAACAAAGGACAATCCAAGGTTGAGAATAGCACAGAAAGCTTACTCTATAAAAAGTGTCCTGATAATGTGCAAGTCATAGACATGTCAGATCACCGCCTACTTAGATATTGAAGAAAAAAAATTCGTCAATTTTTTTCAAAATAAATCGAAAACGAAAAGAGGCAGGGCAAAATACAAGTCATATTTGGAACGAGCATGAAATTCTACAAAACGTTGCTAATCTAACCGTCTCCCTATCTCTAATAATAACGGAGATAACAATACATTCCCATACAGTTTGGGAGACACTATATATATATATATATATATATATATATATATATATATATATATATATATATATATATATATATATATATATATATATATAATATGTTCGTATTGTTCGTGTTTTCCAATTATCCGTGTTGCCAATACCCCCATTAGCCCGGATAATCGTGAGTATACTGCATTGGTAGATTGAAATCCAAATCGATATAATTCTAGTAAGTCTAATATTTTATTGGCTTACAAATTTGCATTGTCCTCTGATAATATATTTTATTACTGACGAAAGTAAAAATGATAAGTATTATGTAAATAATTTATGGTTTGCATATCATATCACCACTAAGAAAACAGAAGAATCTGCTACTCCAGTTAGAATCCATGAATGAATTTTTTTGCTGGTAGTAGTTTTCGGTCTGATACCTACAGATATAAAAAAAAGAATAGCAGCGTATAAAGAAGCAAAGCAAAGTGAGAAAAGCACGGTTTGATTAGACGGTATCTGTATCAGACATCGAAGTGTGAGAAAGCAATAAGGAGTTAATCATGCATGGACACCAGATACAGAACGTCGTTAACGGAACTAGACGTTCTTTCCCCTTCTTGTTATTCTTCTTCTGTCTTCATTCTTCATTTACAGAAGTCGAGGACCGATAGTCTATTGCATTTGTAAATATTAAGCAATCTGTCAGTTAATGATGTCAGTGCTGTAATGTGTTTATATTAACATGACTTATGTACAGGGTATTCATAAATCAATGCATATTTATCATTTTGATTACAACAATTTATCGGCGCTCTCTTGGTGAATTTAGATTCGAATCAATAATGAAAATTGTTTCCCTTAACGACACCGAATAAATCACAGCCAGCTTATTGCCTTTCAATACATTTTAAATCAGGATGTTGAAGCAATGAAGTGCTTTATATATAGCTCCGGGATAATTATTCACTTCCTATTAAATGTAGTCATTTTATCTGGTGTTGGAGAAATTGCTAGAAATAACCTTATCTCCTTAAATTAAGCGAAGCAAGTTTCTTCAGTATACCTATTTGTAACACCTGTCAGAAAATTTTGGAGTTTGTCAAGTACTTCCTCAGAAAAAGACATATATTTTTTAAAATTGGAAACACAAAACTGTAAAACATCCAAAGGATATTTATGTCAATAAATTTCAATTTTATATTATAAATGAAATAGCACAACGTGACCACGGTTTTTTATTTACAAATGTCATTAATGCCTATAAATAAATTGAATTTTCGCCTCTTTGTAAATGCCATAAACCGCCAAAACCGCTGACAGGAAAGAAAATAAGTAACTTTGAAGCCAGTGAAAAAATTTCTACGTCTGTATTTGGTAAGGACAACAAAAATACATGAATTAATATTCTTATAATTACTCCCCTTTTGGCACTTTACCAGTTTAAGCTTAAGTATAGGCTTTTTTGACAATTCGCCAATATTAAGTTGATCAGTTGATAGGGGTCTAATAGCAAAAGTTTCCAAATAAGGAACATATTTCCTCCCATGTCTCTCCTCTAATTAATTTTGCATTTCAATTGATCAAAGTAGCTTTGAATGGAAACCTTATAATTGTGGTTATCTACGTATGCTCTGTCTTATTTTAAATAAGACAGATGCTGCCTATAACACAGATATACAGACGCAAAAGCGATACCAGTTGCAGAAAAAATAAGTAGGTATCCTCAAGTGAGGGGAACAAAATATACGTCCGTATTTATTATGGATCAATTTTTCTATGTTAGAGCAATTATAATCAATGTTTTCCAAAAAGATAACAGCAAAATATAGTGAGGTAGAGTGAAAAGCTCCATGACTGCTTTGAATATAAACTGTCGAGTGGAATTAAGAAAGTTTGTTAATCAAGATTTACTTAATACAAATATTTTAAAACGCAAAACTCTATTGTTAAAGGCCTCGTGAAGAAAACGTACAATAGTAAAAAAAATGATCTAAAAATTTGAGACATGTCAAATTGCCTTCATAAAACCCAATAAAATTACATAAGGAAATATAAAATGGTGTTATGGAAATTGTTTTAAAAAATGTATAAAAGAACAAAAGCATTTTAGCACACTAATTTTCAGATCGCTAAGTTTGACAATTTTTGACAGAATTTATGTTTGTCAATTACTTTTGACAACTATTGTACAAAATTTTGGGTTTAAGTTCCTTAGACTTTGACATCTTAGCCCCAAGCATATCCATTTGTATAATTAGTTTTTGTCTGATATCTCAGTAGATATACAAACCTTTTCTTTTTTTTTTCATCATAAAAAGCTCTTGTTCACTGCAAAGTAATCTACAGAAACAAACATTAAATATTACTTTTTGTCTAATTCATAAAAAAAATTAACAAGGTAATGAAACATTTATTATAAATTGTTTCTTAGAATAACAGTTGTTGTTACACCTTGCCGTTAATTAGAAACGCTAGATATTTCTTAAAAATTTGATACCACAATTTTATTAGATGTTTTGATTTGTTTGGAAACAGAGGAAAAATCTATTATCAGGAGCCTCAATGTTGTTACTCAAATTGCCTATTATATATTCTTCTGCTACGGCGGTAGATTTTTAGCCACCGTCAGGTTTTATGAATTTAATGTCGCAACCTGTATTGGCCAAGAGAGTTGCTGAGTTTCTTCTGAAACAGTGACCTGTGTAGTTCTTGTAAGGGTCTTTTCGTAGCGCTTTCCTAATCAAGCTGGGAATTTCTCATATCTTATTTTTCCCCATAGTATATTGGTTAACACATCTTCTTCTTGTACCTATATTTAAAAAAAAAACATTACTGATTGTATGTAGTAGTGATGGGAAAAACGGTTATTTTCTGTTAACAGTTGAAGCCGTTAACGTTATTTAATAATAACCGTTGAAAATAACTGCTTCAGTTATTTATCTGTTATTTTTAACTGGATAGTCGATCGATAGTATCCTACATTCCCAAAGCTGTAAGCGAGAGCGAGCACACTAGTATAAATGCATTGTATTTTTACCCCGTTATTTCACGTAGTGTATAAATCTCAAATTTTGTCGATATGAAAAGGAAACAAAGGGTTAAGAAATTATAATAAGCGTGTCGTAAATCTTTTGCCACTCTGAAGTGAAACTTTTAAAAATCAGTAAGGAGTCTTATATTAGTATTTACTTAGATGTTTTAGGAATTATAAACTAGTCATTTCTAACAAATTTATTTTATGAGGGGTCTTTACGTAAATGTCAATGCCACAGCAAGAATCAATAAATATCATTATTTATCACATCTTGGGACGTTAGAACTTTTATTGCTACACAGGAAGTGATTCTAAGAACTCCATAACATAACGCAGCTCATAAAATTTCGCGAGGTTTCTGTAAGAATAAGTTTCCACTGTCAAGCTTTCTACGTATAACTTTCATGTCCTTGTTGTTCTCTATGGTATCTTTAATTTGGTTGTGTCTAGAAGCTCTTACGTCACGTCGGATGCCTTTTGAAATTTGTCTATTTATTTATCTTAATTCTCCCTCAGATGCATAGCTTTTGGACCTCATATCCCTTTCTTTTTCTATGAGCAGTTTGGTCTCCCTGCTTAGTTTTTCCTCCCTTTGATTTGTTGAGCAGTTCCGACTTTGGGCTTCAGTTATTGTGGTTGTGATGATATTATTTCTTTCAGTTAATCAAAAATCGGATTTAAAGGCAAGCAGGGAAAGCAAAATTAAATCATTCTGTAGTGATAGCGAATTTTTTCACCCTCTGAAAAACCACTGAGCTTTGTGTCTCAGCACGTTGAATGTATGTACCTTCCACCCTTTGAGGAGGATCTTAGGACACAGTTCATGTGTAACATGCGATTTTAGCGTGAAATATCGCTAAAGCTTGTTTAAAGAGCACTAAGGACTGGCAAATTTACAGGTTGGTGAGGTTTAAACGCTCCCTGGTGTTGATGATTTACAACAGTCCTGAAAATAGAGCGAATTGAGAAAACAAAAAGAAACATTTTCTTTCCACAGAATGTTTCCTAATAATGTTAGACCTTTTCCGTCAAATCAGCATGTCTGCGAAATCTTAAATATTTGATTTGTACTTAAGCCTGCAAACGTTTCTTGAAGTCTGTAAATATAGACTGCTTCGCTCTTTTTGTTATTAAAAGGGTACTTTTTGTAAGCACAGTAACGTAATTCTATTTTTATTTTATTTTCTGTGAGCTTAGTTTATTCGCTGACATGTAGCACATAATTTTGGCTTCACGTACCTTACAAATTTCTATCACTTGAAGAAAGTACAATGTATGTATTACAAGAGTATTAAATTATAATTAATACATCTAAAATCTAAAACGTATTTATTATCTACTCAAGCAAATGTTCCATGATAATGAATCTAACATTTTGTAGATAGAGGCTGGTAGGTGGAAATATGTTCATAACATTTCCAGCTGTCTTGTCGTAATTAAAACTAATTACACATTTGCTTTCCCCGTCCAGTTTAATGTCTTTTACTTCAAAGATTTTATTAGAACGTTCCAGTATCTACAAGCGAAACACGATATATTCAAGATAAGCAGCTAGACGGAAGAGTTTTAAAGCTACAGCAATACGCCTCTCTTGGTAATTTGAAATTAATTTCGTTGTTTTATTTGTGCATAATAAACGAACTGGAGAACACATTAACATACTAGGTAACTGACAACTTGCTACAGTAACTCCTCTATTGATTTAAAACCCCTGTTTGAATTATATAGATAAGATTGTAGGCTACTTAATAAGAGTGATTCTCCACTGCTTGACATGCTAGATTTATGTGTAAATTTATGGGAAGTGCAAATGGTACAACATAAAAATAATCGCAAAAGATGTGTTTTAATAAAGTCAGCCTAATTACGACATCTCAGTTTTTTGAGAAATGGTAAGGGTGCAGTTAGGTTTAAGAAAAACACTGACTCAAAGGTATCTTTTTTACGAAAATCTGCTAAAATAAATCGAAACGCAAAGTATTTTATCCAAATTAAAGCAATTTGTAACCTTTTCATCTTTTAAGTCAGAGACCTACAGTTTGGTGGGTAGTATACATTTCATAATAAAAACCTGAACACCAAATTTGGAGATACAACAATTTCATTAAGAAAAATAAAAATTTTCCCCGAAAAACTGGTAAAATGTTCCTGGGTAACTAATTTGTCCGGACATAAAAAGAAAGTTATCTGCCAAATTTCATTAGAGTCGGCTTATTATTTTGGAGACTACTTCTGGCTTCTTTGTGAAGCCAGATAAGTAGTCTCCAAGTCTGTATGTAGTATGGACAAGTTTCACCAAGTAAGGGCAACAACAATCAATGTATTGTATTTTAGTTGCCGACCTTTTTGAACTTGCTTTATCACTTTACCTGACAAGTTTCTGAGTGTTTATCTGCATCAAAGATAGAGCGCAAAAAGAGGACTACAAACCAGTGGCAGAGCTCGAGTTAAGGAACTTTTGTTTTTTATGACCTAGGAATATAAATACTTTCGTACGCATCTAGCTTCGCTAGCTGTCTTACATTTTTGGTAAGTTTCAGATTTTCTTTATCAATGTGGTGGTTATTATCCCAAATATGTTGTTCCACGCATGACTTGTCTACACTACCGTATCTCAGCTCTGCCAGATGTACTCGAAATCTAGTCTCAATGGTTCTCTAAGTCTGCCCAACGTATTTAAGATCAGAATCTTTACAACCTATCTTAGGAGATAAGTTGTAAAGATTCTGATCTTAAATACGACATTTTAGTGGCTTTATCTTTCATATTCCTATTACCTAACAAATTTCTTAAATTATTTTTTGTTGAAAAAGCTGATGCAAATCGGCTTTCTTAAAAATGGTCTCGAGATCGAAAACCTTTGAATAAAACAAAATATGTTTCAATTTAGCAATGAGTTTTTTGAACAAACTGAAGCCATGGCAATGGGCAACCCACTCTCTCCATTCATTGCGGACCTTTTCATAAGTAGATTTGAGACGGATATAGAAAATGAAAATGAGTATTTTCCTAGAGTATGATTTCGTTATGTGGACGATATTTTTGGAGTGTTTAACACAGATATATGCAAAGTAGATGACTTAATTAAAAAGCTGAACTGTCGATTTGATTCAATAAAATTCACCCACAAATTAGAAGTTAACAGTAAACTTTCTTTTCGAGATGCACTAGTTATTAAAAATAATGACTCTTGAATTCGATGTCCACAGGAAGGAAACTACCACTCTAAGTTACATTCCAAATGACTCACATTCTAAGTTGGCACAAAAAATCCCTTAAGTAAAAGTAGATATAGTATAGAATTCGAGTACCCTAAAAACATGGCTAAACATAACGGATTGGTTAGTGGAAAAATTAATTAAGAGACACAGAACAAAGAAAATGTTAGCGGAATGCACGACATTCAGGAAAGATAACAAAGAGAAAAATTTCTTTGCCTACCTTTTGAACCGCGTATCACAAGGGGTCTCGAGATCATTTTTAAAAAAGCATCGGCTTTTTTAAAAATGTATTTGTTTAGTATTACCTAACCAATCTTAAATTATTTTTTGTCGAAAAAGTTAGCTGCAACGACTTGCAGCTAACTTTTTCAACAAAAATAATTTAAGATTTGTTAGCTAATACTAATAATATATATATATATATATATATATATATATATATATATATATATATATATATATATATATATATATATATATATATATTAAAAGTGACCCCGAATGTGCCTTCTAGTGGCACTGGTCCTAGTTCGCGCTTATTTGAAGAAATATTGACAACATTCAGAAGTCGCGAAGTAATTGGTGAATTTTCGTAGAACAACTTTCTTTTTAGTGTACTAATTTAAAAAAACATAGATTGCCATTGATCATTTTTAGTTAAAACCACCTAACAATAATGCAACTTTAATAATTTACTAAAAAAATTACTAAAATTATTAAGACATTTTAATTTCTTGGCTAAACAGTATTTTTTCTATATAAAGTATAAAGAAAATTCATGGGGTGTATTATCTGCATCTTTGGTTACTTCATCAGGGGGATGTGTACAGGCTGAAAATAAGATTAAATATATATATATATATATATATATATATATATATATATATATATATATATATATATATAACTTTGTGCTTCGTCCTGAGTCTTTTTAATTGATTGACAAATAAATGCTTAATAAGCTACCTTGTCATATTTTTTCTATTTCGTGTTTGTAAGTAAAAAACCTGCTCTCTTTGCTTATGCTTGCCCTAATTTGGTGAAACGGTTTCGTGTAATAATACTGACGCGAGGTTTTTATTTTAGCGTTAACAGAGCTTCTTTTCTGCAATTGAATTCGCCTTTACGGCATTGTCAGACAAACAATGTGTATATACATCCAGGACAAGTATGAACAAGAATCGGTGCAACATTAAGGTATTTTGATTTAACAAGTCTTCGGAAAAAAGACATATTATGCCATTAAAGTGTCTATATTAATAATAAACATATTAGTATTTTACATGACGACTAATATCAACTAATCGTAAGAACAACAGATTCAGAATATTAAAAGAACTAACAAAACATAAGTCATGGAAGCAACTTCTAAATAAGGAAAGTTACATCATATATAAACTTATTACAAATATCTCGAATGCCGTTTGACGTTTTCCTAACAAAAAGCCATGAAGCCAGTTTATTTCTTTAAAACAAGCCAATATTACGAAAAATTCTATGGAATAAATACCTTGTATCTCAAAAACGATGCAAAATATCCATAGGACAAACGCCATATATTTTTTAAAACACTCTGCATAACAATTTTAAATAATAATTGAACAATTTAAGTGTATCCTTAAACAATAAACTTTACCAACAATTATAAATTTCAGTATGCGGTTCAATTTCATATCATTTCCTGTGTAAACGTTTCGATGTATATCAATATCTATTTGCTTTCGCAGGGAAATAAACGATTTAGCGGAATTACAATTTGTAGATATAAGAATTAAGAAAAACTGCCAACTCATCAGAACAAACAATAAAAACACTTCCTTTCTATACTTATAATTATCTAAGGTGAGTAGCAGAACCCCTTAATCTTATTTACCGGCACCAGTGCTGTAATGAAGGGTAGCAATGACATATGGCGTTTTCGTTAAAGTGGCGGGCTTCTACAAAACGCCCGGTAGATTAAAGCAAAGGGCTGTTTGTCGATGTAGGAACTTCGAGACCCTCCTGTTGCTGTCTTATCAGTCCATCTTTATACTCGTGGCGCAACAGCTGAAAACCATATAACGTCATTAGAGCCTTTCTTGACATATCAGGCACGTTTAAGAAGTGTCCTTACTCTTAGGCACAATCAAACTACCTAAAGGTTTTCTGCAAGAAGTCTTAAAGGAAAGAACGTAAACACGAACATTTTGCGTATGCAATTTGATATATTATTATTACACTGTATCATACGCTGATTTCGGTATTTTCCTTAGTAATGGAGATAAAGACGACTAGATGGGGAATGTAATGCAAGAAGTCGTAAAGGAAATATAATAAATAATTGTGTATATTTTAACACATCAAACATATATTCTAATTGGTTTACATTCATTAGAAAAAAGGGAACTTGGTCGTGTAACCTTTTATTTGTGACCAGAAAAGTTTCTTAGGTTTTGAAACTGTTTTAATTATAGGCTTATATGGGGGGGGTCGTATTTGCCTAAGCCGTAACCCATTGGCACAGTTTGAAAATAAGCTTATATTTTCTGCACGATTAATGATATGTGGAATACTTCGCAACTTCTTTTTTATAGTACCAAAATGGGTCATAAGTATTATTAGGGAATATATATATATATATATATATATATATATATATATATATATATATATATATATATATATATATATATATATATATATATATATATATTACTTAGTATTTTAACATATCGCATATTTTATTTCAGACACTAAAAATTGGCTACAAAATTAAAAGAGAAACAATATGTTAACCTAGTAAGCCATGATATCGCTGACATGGATATATGGAAATAACGACACCACTTCTGCAAAAGAAATTTATTTTTAGTGAATTTATTGAATTAAAAGTCAAACCAAAGCAACAAATAAACAGCTAAAAGTCAAGTTGACAGGGGAGCATCAAGTAAACTATCGAAAGTCAAGTTAGCAGGGAAGTATTATTCGGAAATGACTTTTATTGGGGAGTCACCATATATACAGTTTTTTTAGGTATTTCACAAAAATACGCAGACTATCTTTAGTAAGTTTTAATACTTAGGACTCATGAATAGACGTGCTGTTGTACATTAATATCAGTGTAATTTAATTAAATAAAATGGAGTATAGCAGCTGTAACATTGATAGGAAATCTTTAAATCGAAATGTGTCAATATAAATATAAAAGCCAATATACATGCTAAAAATGTGTAATCTTCTCTGGATGCTTTACCACATCCAGTTTATAATGTGAAAATCGTAGTCACAAAAATGTTCTATTCTTAAATAGGTACCTGAAGGAGTTTTCTAGGGGTAGATATAAATGAACTTAATTTTTAAGCTGAGTTTACAATTAAGAGTTTTTTGAGACCTGTTAGTGACGGATAATTTTATAATAACAATAGGATTTGGACAATATTTGTAAAACGCCAATAAGCGCAAACTGTTTTTGAGATTTAAATTTTGAATATATCCTTTAGAGAACGTGTGAACCATGCTTATGTGCCTATGGTATATGTTATACTATTACAATTTGGGGGTTCAAATATGTTGCAAAATTTTTTTAAATGTGGAGATCGCGACTTTAGGGTTGTGAGAAGTTCATTTTTTTCAAACGATTCTCCTCAAATAAATGTCATAACCAATTTTCTAAGCAACAACTTTTTTGGAATTTTAATGAGAAAAATCCAATAGTGCCAATTTTCGTGAAAAAATTCTTATATTGATTTTCAAGATAAAATACATTTTCAGAGAATTTTTGCACAAAACATTTTTAGCAAAATTTCGTCGTATATATATACATATATATATATATATATATATATATATATATATATATATATATATATATATATATATATATATATATATATATATATATATATATATATATATATATATAATTACCTTTATTGCTTAAAATTATACAACATGTTTATTCAATAAGTCTAAGACTTGTGGTGAATATTAACATAATTTTATACATAGTTGCATCCAAAACTGCTTGACAACACTCCAAATTCAACAACCTTAAAATGTTGACATTCCAAAAAATTTATTTCTTGTTCCATTTCGTTCTTCTAATGTTTCACCTAATAGCTCCATTTACAATTAATACTAATCACTCCATAATACTTTTCCAACTGCAAACCTTTCTCAACTACCCATATTTTTGCCGAAATTGTAAATTTTGTACGAGACCAAAAATGACATTTTAATTTGACATACTTCAAATCATATATATATATATATATATATATATATATATATATATATATATATATATATATATATATATATATATATATATTCCTTTTGGTCAACGAAGTTAAATTAATTGTGTTTATCATAGAACTCTTTTGATCTTGTTTGGTATCCGGAAGGAAATGTCTTAAACTAAATTTTATGTAAAGAGCTAGAATCTTAAGATTTAGTGTCTAAAGGCAGCCGTGTTCAGAATTTTACTACTGTTACTTTTAGAAATATTAAAAAATCTCGGGACGCAGCAAGTGCGTTATGGTAGTGAATTTTCATAAAAATGTTTTTATTGCAAATATGTGTGTTTTCTTTTTAAGAAAGCAGACATCAATTTTGGTTACCAGTATAACCTATATAGAAAAAGCAGGCATCAAATTTGATTACCAGTATAACATATATAGTAAAAACAATGTGCCATGTTTCATCAAAATAACTTGATTGTTTGAAAACGTACAGAAATTTCCAAAAGTAAACCAAAAGTGTTACTGAAAAAATCCGTTTCTTGGTCAACCTTATAGGTTAATAGCAAATTGAGCTTTTCAAATATGAAGCATTTAATCAAAATTCGCAACCACAACGCACTTGCTGCCTCCAGAATTTCTTAACTTACAAACATGCATTATATTTCGATGGAAAATGCAAAAAAATAAGGCGTTTTCGACAAAAAAAATTATTTGTATCACCAACGACTTATGGGCCATCCTGTGATTGTCGCAATAATTTTTTAAGATGTAGCTCAAAACACCGTATAATTAATGTATACAATATTTTTTCATATCTTGTATAATAACGAATATATTGAGCTTTATTGTTTTTTTACGAAAATTCGACAAAAATTATATACCATTAAACAATAAACTCTATAGCTAAGGCTACTTACTGCCAAGCATCAGAGAAAGGGTCTATTTGAAATGAATTTTCTGGAAATATTTTAGTAAAATGAAGGACAATGACGGTTGAAACTAAGACTTCAGGGTTTGTAAAACATTATTCTTGAGACATTTTTTTCCATAGCCCGTATTAGATTCAAGTTATTTGCCTAAATGTTGCGAATTTTGACGTTTTCAATTGTCACTTTGACGTTTTGAGGAAACCCCCAATTTATTTTTCTTTAAATGCCCATAACTTTTTTGTCTTTTGACCTACAGAGCTAAATTTTGGTAGGTGGCACACCTATAACGATATAAACCAGCTTACCAAATTTGGTTGCCCTCACTTTGTTAATTTTGGAGATATAAATATTTTGCGAAAGAAAACACAAATTTTTCCGGGAAAACCTCGGCGGATTTTCCTGGCTAACAAAATTATCCAAGCGACTTGCGAAAGGAATGTGCTCACCAATTTTGACGTTTAAAATCGCAATTTTGACGTTTTGAGGAAAATCCAAATTTATTTTTCTTTGAATGCCTGTAACTTTTTTATCCTTTAACCTACGGAGCTAAATTTTGGTAGGTAACTTGCCTATAATGATATAAATCCGCACATGGAATTTGGTTGCTCTTACTTTGTTAATTCCGGAGATATAATTTTTTTTTGAAAGAAAACACAAAATTTTCTGGGAAAACCTGGACCGATTTTCCTGGCTAACGAACTTGTCCAAGCTATTTGCAAAAGGAATTTATTCACCAAATTTAATCAAAATCGGCCCATTATTTTTTGAGTTATCGGTGTGATACATATATATATATATATATATATATATATATATATATATATATATATATATATATATATATATATATATATATATATATATATATATATATATATATATAATATATATATATATATATAAACATATAAAAATTTAAACCGACCCCGGATATGTGTTCTGGGGGGCCTAATTAGCGCTCATTTGAAGAAATTTTTTCAAAATTCAAAAGTCGGGATCTCCTCATTAGTGAATTTTTTTTAAGAAAATTCACTAAAAGCAAACGCAAAGTTTTTACAGAAAGACTGAATCGATGGGGCTGGTTCACCAACTTATCCAAGATATTTACAAATTTATAGTTTTCCTTTTGTTATTTGCTTACATAAAGTCTTTAGTTAATCCAATAGAACCGGCTTTTACCAATAAAATGGTTTTAAAATAAATTAGTATTGCAAAACTATTTATTTTGTATTTTTTGACTAAAATATTTTTTGTGACAACTCACTATCACTCGCATTGAGACATTTAATTTCTGCACAGCAAGGCTAACATATAATATCATTTATATTACTGTATAAGCATTCCAATATTAATAAGATAGTGAACTGTATATATTTTTCTTTTTTCTTAACGTAAAAACTTTCATAGTCGTATCGAATCATATAAAGTAAATACATTAAAATTTAGATATGTCACTAAAGGCATTAAAGTAGAAGATACAAGGTAACAAAGTGACCATACGTCACGTATATCAAAGTAGAGAGATGGACAGAACGCTTACCATATGCTTTAAAATGTGTTCTACTACTTTTTTTATTAATCTGTTTCAAACAAGTTCACTGAAGTAGCTAAGAAATAATCTTAATGACTTATCTAAAAGTCATATCTTGAATTGTGGATAAACTTTAAATGAGCTATTAACCGAACAGTGTTAATTAAATGGAGATAAAGAATTGAAACGACCAAGATTAGACAGTAATACCTTTGTTGCAATTGCTATAAAAGTGGCAACTGACGGCTTTTCCACCTAAAATTATACAGCAAGTTTAGATATTTGGAAAATAGTTAAAATTGACCAGTTAACATATTTTATATTAACACATAACATTCCGAAAGTTATTTTAAGAGAAATTATTGTTTCGTCATTGATTATCTAGCGGTATTTGTGCAAAAAGGCTTGTTAAGGTTATACTGCCAATCATTGATAATATAAAATAGTACCCTGATAACATAAAAAGTTCGGGACGCAGCAAGTGCGTTATAGTAGTGAATTTTCATAAGAATTGTACACTATTAGTAAGATATATTATTAAAACTAATTCTTTAAATTTAAAGGGACCTTTCAGATCGGTTTTAGAATCCCAGTTGGCGATTATTTGAAAAAAAATGATATTTTCTATGGAGCTAGAAAATTAAAATTTGGTAGATATAATATGTAAGTACTCCAAGTCTCTAAAAAATTGTGTTACAAATGTTATTAAAGTTACAAAACTTTTCCAGAATTTTTTTTATTGTCTACAAAGGGAATGTACCTGCCAAATTATAAATATGGCAGGTATTTTTCCTTATCAATTGCTTGGATGGTTTAGCTTTAGTCAACCCAGTTTTTGCAAACAATAAACAACAAAAAAGTTTTTCGAAACCAGTTTGTAGTTATCCTCGAAGCTCATGTTATTTTTCTTTAATTTAGTACCCACTCTGCTTTTGCATAGGTTTTACTATGGTTCAAGATTAAATATTCTAGCTTAATGGGAAATTTATTGAGTTACAAGATTTGAAATATTCTTACGAAAATTCTCTATCATAACATACTTGCTGCACCCAGATCCTTTTCAACACTGATTTACTGTTGCTATATCCATACTTTTTGAAAATAATAAAATATTGCAGCTTACTATGTAAGACTGACAAACAAGGTAACCTCAAATCATTTTTGAAAAAATATTTTAAAAAATGAAATGAGAGATTAAATGTAAATTAAAAATCTTGGGTCGCTGCTTCGTCTCGGAGGTTCTTCTTCACATTCTCCATGCCTACAATCATTCTCACTGCATAAACAAGAACAATGTTAACAAGAAAAAATTCTTGGGAACAACCCCTAAGAAAGTTACGGGACCTGCGGTGAATATTATAGAGGTTGTGTGCGCGGTAAATAGGATTTTCACGAGGTATAGCTGCAAAATAAAACAAAGACAGCTTATAGAGGTCCAACTAAGCTGTTTCTTTCGCATTTTGCGCTCACATCTCATTTTTATCTCCTTCCCGGTCCAGAACCTCTATTCACTCCTGCTCCCGTAACTTTCTTGTGGGCTGTTTGCAAGAAATTTTTCTTGTAATTTGGGCATCCAGAACGGGTTCTAATAATGTTTTTGAATTTTTTTCTAAACACCCCCCATGCGCTAATCTGAAAATTTACCGAAAATTTAAATTTTATTTACAAAAGAAATGCACCTGTGAAATTAAAGGTGGCAGGTAAGTATTTTTCCATATTAATCACTTGGATAATTCGTTTAAGTCAACTCAACCGAACCAGTTTCTATAAACCAAATAACAAATAATTTGCGGTAGGTATATTTCTTCTTGAAATAATTTTGTTTCACTTTGGTTATACCTACCAGTGAATTCTGTATAGAGTTCACTGGGTAATACATACAGTATCTACATGCAGTTTACTTTCTTATTTATTTCATTGGACGTTAGAAGCATAATACATTACTACAGTCGACGGCCGAAGGCATTTGTTAAAGTTAAGTTTAAATTAAAAGTTGGCTTATTATTTACCTAATATTTTTACTAACGTTAGATTATAGGTAGTTGTTTTATATTAAAGATTCTAAGGTATCAGCAATTGGCATTAGCGGAGTCAATTTCGAGGTTATGCGATGCGCAGAGCGTACAGGCTTTTCTCATGACAATAAATACGTGTTGTCAGATTCATAGAAAAGGAAGATGGATTTTAATTTTGAATACCATGAGTCATAAAAAGCTTAATATTTATGTATAATTAAAGGTAGCTCTAGATTGCTTTTAAACAAATTGAATCACTTTCATTACATTTTTATATATTAGTATACATTTTTCTCATATCTTCAGATTCATATGAGAGTTGTGGTTAATGGTTGCGGTTAAAAATCAGCGGCGTCGTTTAACTTTACCAGCTATCAAGTCTCTTGTAGTCGCATGCTAAAATTCAGCGCTTTTGGAAGAAATGGGCCAGGGCTGACAATTTACACAATTGTTAGTTCCTTGTACACAATCTCTACCTATAACATTTTGTGTTTACTAGAGCTGTCGCAAGAACATACTACCTGGTTCCGCACCGAGATGGCGTCCCTGTCGTACATCACAATGTTCTACATCTGACATCTTGCATTGATTGTAACTTCCATTGTTTAGATTTTTATCTACAATTTATTTAAATAGCGTAGCAGTACAGATAACGTCATATGTCTTTGTCTAACATTGTAGATATTGCATTACAGGATCTTAAGTGATATCAGGGATTATTTTATTATTAATTCCGAATAACTTTATTTTCCTTTGACCAAAAGACTTGAAAATTGGTACACGACCACCTCTCTCTATGTTCCTTTAAGCTCTAAATTTCCGTTTCAATCGTTTACACAATTTAAGAGATATTGCGTTTTAAAAAATGTTTTTTAATCTTTTGTTAAGAAAAATTGGGCGTTAAGATCTGGTCAACGAAGTCGTTAACAAAATAAGGGCAATTCTCAAATTTGGTCCAAATCAGTGAAGTATTTCTTGAGTTTTCGGTTGGATATATATATATATATATATATATATATATATATATATATATATATATATATATATATATATATATATATATATATATATATATATATATATATATATATATACTTTTTAATCGACCATGGAAATGGGTTGCAAGGGCCGTAATTCGCGCTCATTTGAATACATTTTCCGAAAGTATCACCATCGATACCTCTCTATTAGCTAATATTCTTAATGAAAGTTCACAAATATGAAAGGCCTGGATGCAGCAAGTGCGTAATGATAGCGATTTTTCATTAAAATCTTTCACATTTTAGGAGCGCATTTTGCTGCTAGAATATTTAATTTTTATTCTTATTAAAGCGTCCACAAACAAAAGACACATGCTTATTTTCCCTCTGTTCGTGGCTGGAATAAGTTTGTTAGCTAGCGTAATCGAGCAAGTTTTTTTTTAATAAATACCATCGCTACTAACTAAGCTATTTCTATTAGATACTTTTTTATCAAGGGTTTACTATTCAAATGCAAGAAGCTTATTAAAATATTCAGCTACTTTAAAGATTTTCTAGTGACAATAAAAATAAGGTTTTTGTATTAGCCGGTCAAACTTTTAGACACAACCAGTAATACCGCATTAGCGCTATTTTTTGACATGTACTTAAACTAACAAACGATATTTTATAGCTCTCAAATTTTCGAATCACACAGTAAAAGCTACGGACACACATGATAATTTTACAGCCTTGCCACTACTTCGTCCTTCCAACAAAAATTATAGGTCATTGTCTTAATATGTTTTTACTGTAAAGAGAACATCCTGGGGTTCGTCTTACTGTTTAGTGTTGGAGGTGACTGCTTAAGGTATATCTGCTACTTCCTTATCGGTGAAATGATCTAACTGCATATATTAATTTCTTATATACTCATATATATATACTACTAGTTACCCTTTGCAACAATTTAGTTTATTTCCAAAGAACGTTTATTATTTAAAAAACTATTGTAGGAATGTTAAACAACCAGTTTAGCCACAGCTCCTGATAAAGATAAGTTTATTATCGAAACCCCTATCTAGCGCATAACTTTTTAGGGCAATTCTGCTTTTCCTTTCAGTTTACAAAACAAAACACAATGTATATACATTAATAGATAACATTTTTGTGTTATAATTATAATGATATTTACTACGTAAACATAAAATGTTTAAAAATGCAGGAAAATCCTAATGATAAACTATTCTATGGATTTCAGATTTGCTTTGACGTAGCTGCAACTGAAATTATTATTTATTATATGATTAATTATGTCTTACTTGGAATTATATTTAGAAAAGTTTTTATTTTAATTATATAGTTGTTATTAATCTTAATAAAAGCTTGTGCACATAATAACAGTTTTTCTTTTGTTTATAGTGCGGACTCATCATTGAGAGTAATATGATCACGATGGAGTGCCAGCCAGGGGGTCACGGGACGCACCTGGGGCACTCCATGATGCTGGATCCCTCCGCCGGCTCGCTGCATCAACCTGAACCTGCGGACCATAAGAAAAAACGTGAGTAAATATCCATTATTCAGTAAGAAATCATTAATGTTAAATATGGTTTACTATACTAGTTTAGATTGGTGCTAAAAGGAAATAAAAATACGGTTTCTTACAATTACTTAGTTTAAATCATTGTTGTTTTATTTTAAAAATTCCGTGAACTCAGAACAAAATCTTGAGTGACGAATTATTAACTTAACTAAAAAACTTACAATAATCGACGCACAAGTACACTTGGAGAACCCAAATCACCACAACACATTTTAAAAAAGACCTGGCGATCGTTTCACTAACCAAGTTAGCGTCATCAGAGGATTAAAAATTCTAACTATTTTAAAAACTAACATCACCTTATATACCGGATCTTAGGTAAAGGGACCGAACTGAGATGGGAAGATAAACGCAGGCAAATTCTGCAGTGTATTGTATATTTATCGCGGGACGAGGTCTGCACTGTTCCTACTAACTTATCTAAAATGTGTCCATCTTTAGTAATTTTGGAAAGGTTCAACGACACCTAAATTAACATAGTTTGCTTTGTCGGAACTATCTGTATTATTAT
Source organism: Tillus elongatus (assembly GCA_964006375.1). Lineage (NCBI taxonomy): Eukaryota > Metazoa > Arthropoda > Insecta > Coleoptera > Cleridae > Tillus > Tillus elongatus. The sequence continues at coordinate 146,292,493 of OZ023263.1, read as the reverse complement.
GTTATCTCTAGGACGTGTAAAAAAAGGGGGAATTTTTATTTAGCGAAGCAATCGATCAGGTGGTTCGTAATCGGCGGTGGTGCCACGCAATATATATATATATATATATATATATATATATATATATATATATATATATATATATATATATACTTTTGAATGATTTTGGCTGTCCTGGTTTTCTAACATATTTTATTAATTTCAGATTATCTTGATAAACATGATGATTGTTATCCCAAATATGTCAGGCGACAGTAGATCTATCTATAGTACTGTAACGTAATTGGGCTAAGTGTTCTTTGAATCTAACTCCAATCGATCTTTTTGTTTGCCCGATGTACTTAAGATTACAATCTTTACAACTTATTTCATAAATTCCTGACATTTTGTGCTATCCTTGTCTTTTGGGTGACCTAGCAAGTTTTTTAAGGTATTTTTTGTCGAAAATGTTAGCCGCAAGTTGACTTTTTTTTAAATGTTATCTAGACCCCTCGTGATTCGAGGTTCAAATAGTAAGCAAAGCATATATTATCTATCGGTGTAATATATAAATATATATATATATATATATATATATATATATATATATATATATATATATATGTGTTCTGGGGGGCCTAATTAGCGCTCATCTGAAGAAATTTTTTCAAAATTCAAAAGTCGGGATTTCCTCATTAGTGAATTTTTGAAAAGAAAATTCACTAAAAAACGATAAATACATGCAGTGTGATAATACATTTTTGCACAAAATTCATAACTTTGTTAGTAAATATTCATAAAATAGGCACCTGCAAAGATGACAATTATTTCTTTTTTGAACCTTATTTTTGGGCTCTGCCGTCATGACATTTTTTCTTAAATAGCAGCCTCCTTTTTTAAGTAGAAATTGAGTAACCATTTCTCTGTCAACGAAATCCCATAATATAACCACAGCATATATATATATATATATATATATATATATATATATATATATATATATATATATATATATATATATATATACTGTATATACGTTTATTGTCTACAACGAAAAAGATACAGATGTTTTGTAATAAAAACGCAATAATTAAAAATTGCTTTTTTTACGAGCAAAAATAAATTTAAAATTAAAAACTTTTGTAAATCAAAGAACCCTATCCAATTTTGCTTATTGAAGTTGTTTAAAGATTCCACCTTTAACTTTATGATATTTTTCAGCACGTGTGTGGATGCTTTATTTTAAATACTCAATGATATCCGGGGCTTTGGTTTCCATTTTTGTGCCAATTCGATGGAGTAGATTTTCCACATTGCGTGGTTTGATAAAGTGAGGCCGCGGTTTTAAATGATCCCAAAAAGGAATAAATTTAATGGGTTTTAATCAGGTGATCGTATGGGCCTTTCCATCAGTCTTGGTCGTCCCATCTATCTGCCAGGAACTACGCTATTCAGAAATAACCAAAATCAGGGGAAGCTTTATCTTATTCAGGACAGTTTTGTTTCTATGAGACATACTATCATGTGCATCATTCGGAAAAGCAAGTACAAAAAACTAAATTAGTCCTTGACGAAAAAAATAATAAATACCGCTCAGAAGTCAAATTTCCTTGATAAAAGTAAGACCCTAGAAGCTGAGCTCTGAAAATTTCTACCGACCTGTTTATGTTTCCTTGTCCCTACCTGCAAAGCTTTCCAATCCAGTTTTAATTATCTTATGATGAATATCTAGATGTAGAGCGATGCACTATAGCATTGTAACAAAAACTAGCCTTATCTGAGACAATGATATTTTTTGAAAAGTTGGGATTTGTATCACATCTTAAACGAAATTCTTCAGAAAACTAGAGTCTCCTAAATCCATTAGGCGATCATGTATGTTTATCTTATGCTTTATCTACCGCCTCCATATTATAATCTTGACAACTAGTTTCCTACTTATACGATTTTTCCTCGTAGATTTCTCAGTGTTAGACTATGTTCGTTTTTAGTGAAAAAAGTCACGAATGAAGAGATCTCGACTTCTAAATGTAAAAAAAAATATTTAAATGAGCTGCAACTAGGACCCCTGAAACCCATATATATATATATATATATATATATATATATATATATATATATATATATATATATATATATATATATATATATATATATATATATATATATATATATACACGGTAAAGCTCAATATATCCGTTATTATAAAAAATACGAGAAAAAGTTGTATAGGGAAAAACGGTGTATTACCACGCATTTCCAATATACCCGTAACAAAGTCGGCCTTAGCAATCATACATATGGCGCTATCTAGCGACTGGTAGGAGAAGTTGCAAGTGAAGTACTAAAAATTTACTTAAAAAAATCGTGGACCTATTTTAATAGGATTTGGCAGGTACGTTCCTTTTGCAAGTGGCTTGGATCAATTTGTTATCCAGAAAAATCAGATCTTGCGTTTTCTTGGGGCCATTTTTTTTATCTCCGAAAAGAACACAGCTGTGTGCATCAGTAACATTAGTGCGTTCTGACATTTTGCTTAATAATATTAGTGAATTTTCGTAGAAAAAACTCACTAATGGGGAGATCCCGACTTTTGAATTTTGAAAAAAAAATTGCAAATGAGCGCGAACTAGGACCCCTAGAACCCATATCCGGTGTTAGTTTCAATTTTTATATGTTTATATATATATATATATATATATATATATATATATATATATATATATATATATATATATATATATATATATATATGTATATATATATATATATATATATATATATGTATGTATGTGTGTGTGTGTGTATCACACCGATAACTCCAAAAATAATGAGCCGATTTTGATAAAATTTGGCATATACCTTCCTTTTGTAAGTGGCTTTGATGAGATGGTTAGTCAGGAAAATCAGACGAGGTTTTCCGGGAAAATTTTTAATTTTCATTCGAAAAAAATTTTATCTCAAAAAATAAAAAAGCTATGATAACCAAATGGTAGGTAGGTTTATGATATAAAAAGTAAACTATACACAAAAAATTAGATTTCTATGTTGCAACAAAAAAAAGTTATAATAAAATATTTGGTGCCAGATCATTTCTATGAAAATTCACTACCATAACGCACTTGCTGCGTCTTCGCGTTTTTTTAATTTGCCTGTATTATCTGAAGACTGCTTCGTTTTCTTCATCTCTCCGCTGTAAATGTAAAACGTTCTTGCATTTTTGTGGTACTTCACAGTTCCCTCAGTGCTCTTGTCAAGTATTGTATGTGTAAATGTGTTTATATAACTTCATATTTTCCAGCTACATATTTAAACAATATTTTTATATGACTTAAAAATTCGTAAATACAATTGCAAAATATTTTCAACATTTTTTTATTTGCTTGCTTTGAAAAGCTGTAAAATATGTATCTAAGAAACATTTTTCGATTAATGCTTGCAACAACTGCTACTTTAAAATTATTCATATTTAAATGTTGCTTGTTCACTTTGTGGGAAGCTTAATCTGCGGTACCTTTCTTTATAAAAATTTCAAATTCTTCGCCATTGTATTGCGTTATCGAATTTTTGCTTGATCATATTTTTAACTTTTCTATATTCTCCGCAGACTGCTTTGTTCCTTTTCTTTCTCCACCTATTACGTTATTGCTTGTAACAACTGTTGCTTTAAAATTGCAGCAATTTTAGGAGATATTGGGACTGAAAATTATTTATATTTATATATATATATATATATATATATATATATATATATATATATATATATATATATATATATATATAGTTTATTGTTCATTGCATATTGTAGCAGATTAATCATACATTGTGTCAATATAAAGAAGTGGAATACTTCTTCTTGTACTATAATTACACAATTTTGTTGTAATAATGTTTCAAAATAAATGCGCCTGGTTCATTCGACAGATTCATAACAATTTTGACATTTCCTAAAAGCAATTTAGAATTTTTACCAAAACTCCATCCAACTAATATTTCAAACCAAATCCATCCTCTCACAGTCTCTATCGTTATTTCTTTATTCACTGATATAACTTTCAAATTTTCATTCCCATTATTTCCAAATAAATAACTTTCTTTGAGACTAACTTAGAGCCTCGGTGGTTCAGGGGTAAGAACGTACGCCTCTGAACCGAAGGGTACTGGGTTCAATCCCAGGGTTCTCCTTACACTTTTTCAGTACAAACTGTAACATTAACATCAACCGAGGTTCTGGCATTGTATTTGAGCAAGTTGAATGTCTGCACGTTCCGCCCTTCGGAGGGGGCGTAAAGTCGTCGGATACGTGTCCATGCGATGTTGGGCACGTGAAAGATCCCTACCCTTTTTACAGAAAGGCAGGGGTTCGGCAAAATTTCCAGGATAGTGAGGTGAAACTGCTCCCTGGCGTCGGTGATTGGCCATAGTCGCGGAAATAGGCCGACGTTAAAGAAACAAAATACACACAGACACACGATACTATATATATATATATATATATATATATATATATATATATATATATATATATATATATATATATATATATATATATATATATATATATATATATATATATATATATATATATATATATATATATATATATATATAAACATATATTAAGTTGTCTTAAGATAAACATAAGAAGAACACATATACCAATCAAAACTATGTTGTAACACACACATGTATAAAAAAGCGAAAAAAAACTTCCTATCTGATTACTCAATATCTTCATCTATTAACTAATTTGCTAAACTATAATCTAATAATAATTTGCTACTGGGTCATTAACGAGCTTCTGTGGTCACTACCTACATGAGCACCCAAAGTGGGCGCGCTGTGAATTGGCAACACATGAGTAGTAATTTAGACAGATTTGCATAATTTATTCAGTATAAGTGACGGAGAGGTTGCTTGATTATGTGTGGAGAGACAATAACTACATAAAGAGCCGATAAGTCGCTTGACTCAACAGTCAAGCGCAAGTGAAAGAATTCACAGATGGAGATGATCAGTATTCACAACGTGCTAACAGCATTATTATACTGATTTATCGCCGGCGTTCCTCGTAGTAAATGCTTGTAAAGTATTATAAAATGAATGATTCTAATAATAATAAACGCTGCATTACAAGAATATAAATAAGTTGTGGTGCTTATATGATTCCCATGAGCGATATTCTAATGGTTAATCGATACCGAGATGTCCAAAGTATTTCAATTGTTTAAAGAAGATGACAAACGAGCAATGGTAAAATTCTGCAAGTAATTTACCAAAGGATTATTAAATAATTTTAAACATCAATTACAAAATTCACCAGTAGATATTGGTGAGCACTTGCAATGTATGGCTCAAATTGTACTATTAATAGTTGACAATTCAATTTGAAACTAAGTAAGATATTTGAGAATTACATTAACTTACTTTTTAGTCATTAGTCATTTCATTACCTCGCCCGCGATTGTATGACCAAAATAAATTATCTAACTAGTAATCTAAAATATGAATCCATCCTATACCACTTTGTTTTCGTTTGTGTTTTTACCATATGTTGGTTGTATACACACACACACACACACACACACACACACACACACACACACACACACACACACACACACACACACACACACACACATACACACACACACAATAAATAAATAAATATCTCTCTCTCTCTCTCTCTATATATATATATATATATATATATATATATATATATATATATATATATATATATATATATATATATATATATATATATATATATGAGGAAGTAACAGTCATACTTGGTCGTTTTCAACATCTATCTATTCAGAGCAGTCGACCATTCTGTAATAAGGGCAACAAAAAAAGTCGATATATGTTCTTTGATACTACATGCTCTATATATTTCGCATCAAATGGACACTTCTTCGGGAGCCTAAAAAACAACTATGGCAAATTCAAATCGAAAACAGTGAATAGTTTATCGATAGCGGAACTAATAGGTTAAGAAAAACTGCTAGGTTAGGAAAAGACGATACATTTAAATTTGCTGATTTACATCCAAGCTTGGTGACACTATACATAGAGGAGACACGCGTAGACATAAACCAACACCTCCAACGAAACGTGATGACATCGTCATATTTGTTAGTTAGGTTAGATTAGGTTAGGTTAGATTTGACAGTTGGTCTTAAAAAACAGGATTTTAACCTCTTTGCGTGTTTTAACGAAGTATTTAACGCACTTGCTGCGTCCAGAACTTTAAAAAATTATAAACTGGCAAATAAAATTAAATACAGATTTAGAGGCTTCGTTTCTGGCTTCACAATAACTTGTTTTTTTCTGCAACCGGTTTCGCATTTTACTGAAAAATAAGAATTACTGAATCCATGGCATTGTGTCTAAGCGGCCTAAATACTTGCACCTTTCGCCTTTTTGAAGTTATGGTAAGCAATTATTCTCGTGTACCATACAATGCGGGGCACGTAAAATATCCATACCCGCCCTGCGTTTAAATAGAAAACTCGATAAAACTTTACGGCTGCAACATTAACGATTGGCGATAATCGTGAAAATAATTCGAAAACGAAATCCATACACCCAACTGATAATATTTAATTCAATTAAGTATAATAAAGTATGGTAAATAACGGAACCAGTATAATATTGCAAGCGGTGAGTTATGTTTACACTTGTGTATATGCAGCTTAACTTGCTTTTAAATATTTAAGTAGTTTACAATTAGTGGGGTAGTAGATAGGCCAATGTAGCGTAATCTCTAAAACCAAATGCAAAAAATTCTTTAAAAAGCCTCTAGGACACGCAGAACCGGCGATTCATTTACAGGACTTTGACACCGTTTTGCAACCCAATGTATAAGGTATAAAGATTCAATGTTGGATGGGAAGACATAAAGAGATTTTATTAGTTATGTTAGGTAAGCGAATGCTCACATATATAGAGGGTTCGATTAAAAATGTAAGACCAAAGTAACATATCAGCTTTTAAAATATTTTTTCAATTACTAATTTAAATGTGTCTACACCTTAGGGTCGTTTCACCTTAAAATTAAAAAAAAATCTATATTATAGGTTTCCATATTTTTCAATGCATAATATTCGTGCTCCATAATATGTGGGATGAAAAAAAAATATTTCCTAATATGGAAGATATTTTGTTTACTTGCATACTTTTTAGGAGCATATCTTTAAAGAGCTACCTACTTAATAGAAGGTTTTTTCAATATTATTATTAAACAATCAATAGTTTTATTCATTTATACATCTTATACAATTTGAAAGAGATACCTATAGTAAAATGAAATGATGCAACTTATTAATTATGGAATTACTTAAACTTAATTTCATAAGTTTCTGTTCGGGCCCTATATGATTATAAGCAACTGAAGCCGATGAGCGGCTTTTAAGAGCCTACAAAACATTTACGCCACGATGTTCTTCCGAAAACATTGTACTTGCTATTAAGCTATAAATTGAATTTTACATCGTCTCAGACACTGCAGGCTGTATGCTTTGCTGCAGCACACAGCACATATTTATAGAGTGGGTGGATATCGATTTTTTGAAATAAAAACAGGAAAATCAATAAGTTATTACATATTGATTATACTTTTATATCAATATTTAAGTAATTGGGTTCGATTTTTGAAATTGCAGACTGTACGTGATTTTGTTGTAATTTCAGGGTGTTTCTTGATGACTTGAAATATAATCCGTGATAAATCAGCCGCGGTCTCGGTTAATTTGAAATCCTTCTTCTTTCGGTAATGGTCGATGTGCTTTACTATCCTTTTAGCTATAACTAATAATTATTAAATAGTCGCTTAAATATCATTAGCTTAAAATAATGTTTTTTTAGGTCGTTGACTTAGTGTTTTCTATATAACAGTTACTGTCAGTTCAACGATTCTAATTTTAAATGGATATTTGGATTAAAAGTTCTAGTGTACCCAGTATTTTGTTTGACTCAATTTTTAATATTATTTTATAGACATCCCTGCACATTTAAGAATATATTTACCGTATTAAGTAAAACAATATAAATCTATTAAACCGAAATAGGTGTCTATCGATTATATGAAAAATTATGTATATAGATTGTACCCAAACGACATCAGCTAACATGGATATCATCGTGATCAGTTAAGATATATATTGGCTTATTGGAAAGAAAGTGCCGAATTTTATCCCCGATAACACGACATTAACAAACAATTACATATTGGTTAAAATTTTATAAAGAAAAAATTGGAAGTAACTTGTTTGCTTATGATGAGGCATAAAATATTTAGAATTATTTAGTTGACCATGGGCTTTCTAATAGTGTTCTTTAGTTTTCGCTTACCTATAAAGAGGTATGGACTTTCGAATTTTAGAAGAAATTGGTTATCAAATTTGGTGGACAAGTTGCCTTCATTACGTCTACATTATATGCCAAAATAAAGACCTCGAAGCGAAAACAGAAAAAAAAAATCGGGACGCAGCAAGTACGTTATGGTAGCGAATTTTCATTAAATGTTTAAAATTTGGATAACTCAATTTTCTATAAACCTAGAAAGTTGAATTCGGGCACATAGTAAGGCGTTTTATAGCGCAATATACACACCAAATTTCATGAAAGTAGCTTTGTGATTTTCGGAGATTAAAATTTTTTCCGTAGGAAAACACAAAATTTTTTCGGAAAATATAATTCAATTTTCCTGACTAACGAAGTCGTCCGAGCTATTTATAAAAGGAAGGCACTTGCCGAGTTTAATCAAAATCGGTTAATTCCTTTTTGAGTTATCGGTTAGATACAAATATATATATATATATATATATATATATATATATATATATATATATATATATATATATATATATATAAACATATAAAAATTCCAACTTACTCCGGATGTGGGTTCCAGGGGTCCTAGTTCGCGTTTATTTGAAAAAATATTTGCAAAGTCTCACCATCGATACCTTTCTATTAGTGATTTAAAAAAATTAAAATTCACTAAAAATGTTAGAAAATTGCGGTCGCTCTAAGGCTCAATGCAGGGCAAAATTCCAAAGCACTATATGCGGTAAACATAATCTATAAAATATTACAGCTCGCTCTTTGGTGTAAGGAGGTCAAGATGTGTCAAATGAATTAAATTAAAAATGTGGTGCTTTTTTTCCAAAAACGTCATAGCGCTGCATTTAAGCGTCAAAGCTGGTGATTAAAGCGAATAGAAGCTACGAAAAACATACAATGCAAAAAGTGTATCTCCTAAGTTCTTAATTTTTGTTTTTACAACAGCTTCTTTGTTCAGACAAAATATTAGCAGAAAATTCCTTTCAAATAAACCCTTTCTGCGATGTTTTGGCAGATGTTTAAATTTTATATTATTATTTATATTTAAAAGGGTTAAGTTATTGATGAACAAAATAATTTTGAAAAAAATGCTTCTCTTCAGTCAATGAATCGATAAACGGACAAACCATATACAGTGTGTCCAAGATAAAGAGGCCACTATGGGGATCTCTAAAACGATAGCAGATATAAACTTAGTTAAATGGGAGAAGCGTTGCGAACTCAAAAGTCCAACAAATTTGTGGTTAGATATCTCTGAAGTCTTTTTTAGTTTTTAAGGTATTTTGAAAAATTTGGATTTTTTATTGTACATATTATTTTTTTGTGGTCTTAATGATAGTCCTACACCAATACCGAAGACACTTCTCCGAAGCAACTTTTCGTTTTCTTTAACATTGCATTGTTCGTCTTTGTCGAACCATCATTAATTATTTTTTAAATATGGCCTCATTTTCCGATATCATGTTCTGAAAGCCTTTTTTATTCAAAATTCAGCGATGCGTCATATAGTAGTATATAGTAGTATATTTATTAGTACATAATTTTACAATGTGTTTCACAAATAAGCCTAATGCTTGTGCTTGCAATAAACACAATTTTGATTTCTGACTTGCTTAAAGGGAACTGCCAAATCTTGCTACTGTCACATTTACAATTTTGTTAAATATTTAATAATTTTGAACTTCCTTTCTGCCACTAACGATTGGACTACCACACTAAATGTTCAGCTCTCATTTTACAATAACCCCTCCTCTTAAACCAGAAAATTCTTCAAAAATACTGATATTAATTACAACACAAAAATTTTGACGTTTTGATTTGGCAACTATTACTTTGTGGTTTAGTACCATTTTATATTTTTTTCGACCTTAATCAAGAAAATTCATATTACGGACCTGTACATAGCTTTTAAACTTAAGTACTAAACATATAGCTATATCAATTAACACTTTATATCATTCAAGCGTTTAATGATGATCCAATGGATGAATTGAGGCAAGAATTTAACGGAATGAACACGGAACAAATAAACTTAAATTAAAAAGACAAAAGTATGGTTTGGAAAATAAATGGATGTGATAATAGCCGTATTTGGATTGACAGTATCATAAATTTTTGACACATTAGTTTTTTGTTTAATATATTGTGTAATAATTAGTAACTGTTTCTAGTAAATATATTTTCTACGGATGTGACAATAGCCGTATTTGGATTGACAGTAATATTAATTTTTGACACATTAGGTTTTTGTTTAATTTATTGTGTAATAATTAGGAACTGTTTCTAGTAACTATGTTTTCTAACGAAAAAAAGGTTGACATGTTGGCATGTTTCATTTCATACAACCGAAATTCTTCTGTTGCGGAGTGTATGTATTTGCAGAAATATACGGAAAGAGGACAGTTAAATAAAATAACTTATAGCAAATTAGAATATGGTTCTTTTAAAAAACCAGTAGTTTCTCGGCAAAATTCCAGCAATGAGGAAGCAGTACATAATGTTTTGTTAGCAGTTACTGAGGATCCCGATACATCAGTACGGCGGATTGAACGAAATGTTGGTATATCAAAATCAACGGCACATTTAATTTTACAAAAAATTACATTCGTACACGTACATAATTTTTCAAGGACTCACACCAGGTGATTTAGAACGACATCACTCATTCTATGAGTGGCACACAAGAAAATTCCGGGACAATTGTAATTTTCCATGTCAAATGATATGGTCTGATGAAAGCATGATTACGAGTAATGGTATCTTCAATAGAAAAAATTTCATTATTGGTCTGAAACAAATCATCGCTTAAATAAAACGTCCAGGCATCGGCATTGTTTTTCTTTCAATATGTGGGCTGGTATCTTCGGTACAACGATTGTAGGACCGTTTATTTACCATCATACCTTAACATCAGGGCGCTACCTACATTTTCGACAAAACGATTTAGATAATACTCTCGATAACATGTCTCTGAAGAGAGTTCGGCACTGTTGGATGCAGCAGGATGGAGCACCTACACATAAATACAGAGCCGTTTGGCAATATTTTTAATGATATTTTCAGATAAGGTAATACGTTAAGAATGGTGTATATCAGCAAAATTTGTCTAGAACAAGCGCTGAGGAGGTTAGTTCTGGAAGCATTTACCAATTTACTCCACAAATGTTGACTAGAGTTTTAGAAGTGATAGTTCGAAGGTGCTATTTGTGCTTGGAAAATAGTGAAAGCTTATTTGAACATGTGTTCTAAATTTAGTTGTTTTGTTCATATCCGTTTGTTGTTTTGTTTTATATTTAGGTCTTCTAGGCAGGTAATTTTATTTGTTCTGTGTTTATTCCACTAAATTATTGCCTAAATTCATCCATTGGTTTTATATAAAAGGCCCAAATGGCATAAAGTCGTAGTTGATATAGCTAGATGTTTAGGAGCTGTGTACAGGTCCGTAATAGGAATTTTCTTGATTGAGGTCGAAAAAAAAAGACTAAAATGGTACTAAACCACAAAGTGTAACACATCGCTGCATTTGTAATAAAAAGGGCTTTCAGAATATGATATCAGAAACTGAGGGCCGTATTTAAAAAAAAAGTTGATGATGGCCACGCAAAGACGAAACGTCGGATTCAAAAATTAGCAATGCTACGTTAAAGAAAATGAAAATTTCCTGTGGAGAAGTGTCATCGGTATTGGTGTAGGTGAGCAATTAAAGACAGAAAAAAACTAATATATAGAATCGAAAAATCTAAATTTTTCAAAATATATCAAAAACAAAAAAAAAATTCAGAGATGTCTAGTCGCCAATTTGTTGGGCTTTTGAGTGCGCAACTTTTCTTCTATTTATCCAAGTCTGTACCTGCAACTATTTTAGAGATCCCCATAGTGGCCTCTTTATCTTGGACACCCTGTATAAACCAGTAGTAAAATTACTGACACAGCTCTATGGTAGCCCATTTTAAAATCCATCTTCTTTTTTATTTTAATAATAGTTTTTTTGTAGCATAGGAACCTCAATTTTCGTACCTAACAAAGCTTTTGTAAATGCTAGATGTGTGCCAAATACCATCAAACCACAATCTTTGTTTTCGAAGATTGAAGTTTTTTACCGTTATTGATTTCTATTATTAATAATTATTTTATTTCTGGTAAATACAATCACTTGAATTTGTGAATAGGTATAAAATGTATACTAGATGTACAAGACACTTAAGTTTAATTTTTCGTTATCTACGCATTTTTTATTACAACGTGTTCTAAATTTTTAAATAATTAATGAGTGTTTTAATGTAGGTATGGTACAAAAATTGTTTGAGATGTTTGAGATAAACACATTCAGATATCAAAGCAATTAAGGTTTAAAAAGAAGTTCCATTAAACAATTAGCCGCTATTTCTTATGTTAAATAATATGTTATTTTTTACAGGTGTGGAATTTTAATTTTTAATAATTTGAGTTACTTCTCGTATTGTAAAGTAACCAATTTTTCATAGTTTCCGATATACAAATATTTTAAAATGCATAATTTTACCTTTAGTCAAGATTTACTTAATACGTATTTTCTCTTAATCCTATAGTTAGCAGTTACTGATTGAACAATTATTTCAGAGGGGGCTGATCAATACGAGAATCACCATCAACCAGTCAGCCCCCAAGACGATGTCACCTATCAATGTAAGTTGAAATTATAAATAAAACCTTATTCAGAGTTCATGATCCGAATAAAATATAAATCAGTGTGTTATATACTGTTGGATACCCTATTAAAACAATTTCCAACAGGATACACAATAGCAAAGTTTAACTTTTCATATGGAGCATGTGAAAAAGTTAATCTTTATATCTTAAAACAAAAAATGACTAAACTAAGAATACCTGAAAATGTGGTTACAAATATATTAAAGATTTACTTAGGTAGGTATATAGAATCTAGCACAGGTAGAGGTACTAATATACTCAGAATTTTTAATTATGGCATTCCCCAGGGTTCAGTACTTAGTCCCATATTATTTAACATATATACACAGGATATACATTAAACTTTCTGTCCTGAGTTTACTTTATTACATGACGCAGACGATATCTGTATATATTTAGAATTCGTATTAAAAAATACGAAGACCCCAAAGAAATTTAGGTCACTCCATGTAGAATTTGAAAAAATATGCGTTTCAAAGATCCCTACCCTCCTTACAGAAAGGCAAGGGTTTGGCAAAATTTCCAGGATAGTGAGGTGAAACTGCTCCCTGGCGTCGGTAATTGGCCATAGTCGCGGAAATAGGCCGACGCTAAAGAAACAAAACACACGCACAACAATATACATATAGAAAATCCATAATTTTCGGCTGGCACTCAAAAAAGCGAATCTCGGTTTACCAGATTGTTTTAAACGGCCATTTTTTAAGCATGTTTTGGCCTGGAGCAAAGCTCTTTAACCACGGTCACTCTAGATTTACAACTAGTGAAACGGCCATTTCTATATATGATATAGAAATATTGGAAACTTCCTAAGGTAAATTATTTTCCTAAGAAGGCAATTTAGCAATAATCATAATATCACCGAAAGCACATTAAATAAAAATTCAGAAGAAATTATGCTTTACCTTAAAACGCAGCAATAAATTAATACCATGTGAGGAAAATTGAAATAGGAGATACCTACAGAAAATTATTCACAATTTGTAATAAAGAATATCCATGATCTAGCTTACGTTATACAGTGAGTAGGCGCTCCGGTCTTAGATCTATTATTGTGGCTGACGCCTAGTTGGTTCAAATTTTGCCCAAAAAATTCAGTTTCTTACCGAAGTCGATAATTTTTTAAGGTGAATGTTGGTCCAGATCCTCTGGTGTTCCTGAGTTTCCATGGGCAACGACATCACTCCTGACTTTTATCCTACCCAAAGCCAAGGTAAATCTAATTCCCTCCAGCGTGGTCACTGGGCATCCTATTAACAGAAAATATGTCGTTGGACCCTTTCTTCGCGGTGTAGAATAGACAATTTTCAGGTGTTTAGGCTAATTTTTTTATGACTCTAGTAAGCCAGTGACCGGGCCAGACCTCAGTCTCGTACCAGCTTTATCTGGGATGTACGCCACACAGACATATGGGTCTGTGATATTTTGTCCTTCGCACAAACTTAAAACGAGCTCCTTCCTACGGCAAAATCTCTTCAAACACTCGTTTCAGCAGGAAGGAACTATCCTGGTCAGCGCACGTGGTAAGGAGCTAACCTGTGTGCCTTTGGACTTTTTGCCGCTGTCTTCAGCTTTTAGCCTAGACCGCTGGATTGCTGCAGCAGTCCCAGTTCTTCGCTATACAGTGTAGGGGTGGGATATTCAAGCTGAACGATACCCACTATGATACTTACAGCTACTAGTCCGAGTATGTGCTTAGGGGAACCTTCCAAGTGATTTCCCGCCCACTGTTGAGTACTACAAACTGATGAAGTCTCTTGAGCATTTCGGTGTCCACAGTACATGTTTTAATCTCTTTGAGTTTAACACCTCTTTAGAGATTTGAGCATCACTTTAAGAGCCTTTGGATCAAACATCCGCTAGTATTTGCTCCAGTTAGTCGTCTCTTCAACACGCAGGAGATACCTTGGACCTGCTATTTTATTTTGTGCCTGATTCACAGGGGACTTCCCTGACCTAACAGTGATATATTTTTCATCGATTGTTAAACATACCGATAACAAAATGAACTATACAAGTGTGTTAGAAGTTGCTGAAAGAGATTAAAATTGGGAAAGCAAAATTTCTTAGACACATTATGAGAATAAAATAACTTTCTAAAAAGCAGCCTCGGTAGTACAGTGAGAAGAACTTGTGCTTTTAAAACGAAAGATCCTGGTTTCGGTCTCCAGTAGAAACCTCACAATATTTTCAGTACAAACTCTAAACTTAACATCGGCAGAGTTTATGGCATTGTACTTGACCAAATTAGATGACCGTGTGTTCCACCATACGAAGGGACGTAAAGCCGCCGATCCCATGTACTATACAATCTTGGTTACGTTACATATCGCTACAATTCTAACAGAAAGGAAGAGGTTTGACAAATTTTGTAGAGGTGAGTGGTAGAACTGCTCCAAATCTTTGATAATTGACCATATCCGCGGAAATAAGTCGACGTTTAAGAAATAAGATACAATTCAAAACTTTGAATCAACAGTATTTAAAGGTCACATACTTGGTAAATGATAAAGAGTCAAATCAAAAGGAAAGCTTCTGGAAAATATGACCCGATTGATAAAGTGCGAAAGATACAACAAAATTAAAAGTTCTGCTAATCATAGCGAGTCGTGAGTGCTACGACAAGGCGACATCACCTTTGCTGCGATGATGAAGAATAACGTGTTAATGACCATATTTAAGAATATCTTGACAGTATTAATCTAAAATTCTGACTGCAGCCAAAAGGCGACGTAACCTTCAGTCTTTGATAATGATGAGTGAAAGATAAACTCATTTATTGTTTATATATTTTGCCTGGAAAATTGAAAAGTTTGTAAAAAACTGAAAATGCGCTTTTCTTTGCTTAATTTCGCTACGTGCACCATATATATATATATATATATATATATATATATATATATATATATATATATATATATATATATATATATATATATATATATATAATCTTATAATATATTTCGTGAAAAAAACTTGCTGCATCCAGGCTTTTATAGATTCAATAAAAGACAAGCAGATTCTGTTTATTTCCGTCAATACTAAATACGGACCTACGGTGGTATATTGATACCTAGTTAGCCTGGAAACTTTACAGTAACTAAGTGAAGATTGGAGTGTGTGACGAGCACTGATAAGTACACTTGCAGAGACCAAAGTCATCAAAACATATTTTTAGAAACCTGAAGAATGGACGACCTGAGTATTTCATCATCTGTTGACGCTAATTTTGTTAGTTAAACGATTGTCAGGTGCTTAAAAATGTGTGGTGGTGAATTGAGTTTCTCCAAGTGTACTTTCCTGTAGGCAAAATTAAATTTAGTTCCTATGGTAACAACTATGTTGTTTTATAAATAAACTGTGTATGTTTGACAGCCATCGAGGAGTAACAAAGCTCTACATTTTTGATAACAACATGTTTGAGAAAAAAGGTAAACTTTAATTAAAACAGTTTGGGTCAAATATTTACTTTTAAAATGGTTGAGTACAAATTATTTTTGCTGAGATGGTACAAACCTTAAGTGACCAATGTGCTTCGTATGCTACTAGTATGAACTAGATGTCAGAAATGAACATCGCTCAGGAAGAACATTTATTCTGTAAATGAAATCATCTTAGAGGATTTACGTGTTGGGCTGAAACGTATACCAGAAACATGTAACATTTCCCAGTACGGTGTTGACCATAACTGGGGGTTTAGAGGGCTTTTGTCAAAATGGAAATCGAAATGCTGAACACTGATCAGAAACGCTTTAAACTTTTCGGTTTGTCTTGTTGTCGTGGACTAATAATGAGTCCATTAGTATGATCTACGTACTAAAGAACAATAAAAATTGTGTAAAAACGCCGGAGAAAACTAGCTCAAAACTCAACAACAGCACTGAAAATACTTTATAAATATGGTTTTGAATAGAACGACGTTCAGATATTCTCCCGATTTAGCACCATCAGACTAATATTTATTTCAAAAGTCAAAAAACATATAAAGGGTAAACGATTTTCGAGAAACAACGATCATATGTGGTCTGAAGAACAATATAAAAAGTTTTTCCAAGGGTTTAGAACTGCTTTATAAACATTAACTTAAGTGGGTAAATCTTTTAGGAAAAAATTATGCGTAAATAAAAGTTTGTAAAAAATAGTCCATTTTCTATTGTGGACTGAATACCTATCTTCTCGTGTAGAGAGAGGCTTTTCCTTCGACAATAGCCCTATGTTTCCTGCCCCCTGACGATGCCGTAAAGGCAAAAGCGATTCAAGAAAAAACTATTATGAAGCCAAAGTCAGAGCCTCTACGTTGGTATTTAGTATAGAAAGGTTTCCTCAAGTTTGAGCTACTACAATCGTGTCAACCTCTTTAATTAGGTCTATCAAGAACGTACTGTGTCCTCAAAAATGTCATCAGAAAACAGAATTTTTATAATAATTCCCTTGCCCAAGAGAACACTAATGCCACTTTAATTCCAAATCTTTTCACCACACTGTGAACGAGTTACACAGTTTATATGCTGTGCATGTAAACTATTTATATAAGAAATATTATAATCTAATAATATATAAATTCCTGTACAGAATCCGCTACATGCACACTAGTCTAATGTATGGCATACAAGCTCATGCATTGGGGCTACTTTACATAAAGTAAATTAGGTCTGTTGTAAGGAAGGTGATTTAGGTATATCTGCATGTGGTTTTGGCGTGTGTATGGAGACTGTTTGAAATATTTATTCACGATATTTGAAATATGTCAACGATGTTCTGAGTAGGGCGACGTGATGCATTGCATCATAAATAATATAAACCAGCGTGCATGTTCACCGAACTCTAAGAACTACTCTTCTTCCCTAAAAACATTTTATTTAATAAAAAATTTAAAACTTGTTTTTCGCTTTCGTTTAGGCATGACTAAACTATAACGCTATGTATAATGAAAAACAACTTACTGTATCAGAATAAAATAAAATCAAATACTTTTACTTAATTACTTCTTCTAATTTTTATTCTTCGTGATGCATTAGTACAAGGACCATAAAGGCTGATTAACGAACTCGACTTCGGTTTTCGCCCAAGCAAGATTTTTGCCAAGTTTAATTGAAATCAGTTTAGCATTTTTTGAGTTATTGCTCGGATACATACATACATACATACATACATACATACATACATACATACATACATACATACATACATACATACATACATACATACATACATACATACATACATACATACATACATACATACATACATACATACATACATACATACATACATACATACATACATACATACATACATACATACATACATACATACATACACACACATATATACAGGGCTGTTCAGAAGTCCGAAATAAAATTAATATACCGTTAACCTTTAGCTTTTGGGGAAAACGCTCGGACACATCAATTTATTTTTATATATGCTCACCTTTTTACGTTATTCGTTTGTTTTTTTATAGACATTTGTCAAAGATATGACGACATCGATATTTTTTTAAATAGAAACATACAACTTGTGATACATCATTTGAAAGATGATATCTCGTACAGTATGCTCATAAGTTTTGGCGCGATTCTGTCAAGCTATTTCAAAATGGCGACTATTAAAAGTTTTTAAAAAATCCCTGAATAAATAAGCGGAAATGATAAATCATTGATGTGTTTTTTACCTTTCTAGGTAAGAAATTTTCTTTGTTTCACGTTCTGACATTTTGTGACATTGTGACTTAACAATACATAGTTATGGTTTATTTGTTTTTTATTTTGTCAAAAAAAATGTAACAGAGCAAAGCAAAAAACAACAAAAAGGCTGTTTAAGGTGGCAAATGCTGGAAATGTCCCTCAACCTCTACTTGGCATGCTCCCAGACGATGGTAAAATCCGTCGACGGAATTCCGAATGGCTTCATCCGGTATGTTATGTGTCTCCAATCTAATTTTGTTTTTCAAATCTTCAATATTACTTGGCCTATTTTGGTAAACTTTTTCTTTTAAATATCCCCAAAGAAAATAGTCTAGAGGCGTTAAGTCTGGGGACCTCGTTGGCCATTCAATTGTACCACGTCGTCCAATCCAGCGACCTGGAAATATCTTCTCGCATTGACACCAAAATGCGGGGCAGCACCATCTTGCTGAAACCAAATTGTGTCATTAGGTATATCTGGATCTACTTCGTTGGGAAAAATTACAGCTAGAGCAGGCATCAACTAGAATGTTAAGAAATCTAGGTACCGTTCAGCTGTGAGGTTTCCTTCAAAAAATAATGGTCCTAAAATTCCGTTATTAATGATACCTGCCCATACATTTACTTTCTGTGGCCGCTAAGTATGCGCTTCAAATCTCTATCGTGGATTTTCTTGACTCCAGAAACGATAATTATGTCTGTTAACCACTCCGTTTAAATAGAAAATAGCTTTATCAGAACATAATATGTTCTGTGGAAACCTATTATTCTCGTCACACCGTCTCATCATTTCTTCGCAAAATTGCAAACGCCTGTCACAGTCATCTTCTGAAAGCTCTTGAGCAAGATATACTTTATAAGAGTTGTATTTTTCTGCTTTCAAAAATCTTCCAATAGTACCTCTAGATGTATCAAGATTTTGAGCCAATGAAACTGTTGAAACATGCGGATTATCCTGCAGAGATAATGCAATATATAATTTTTCATCGTCGCCTAAAACACGTGGCCGTCCATTCCTAGGAAAGTCCTTTACTGTGCCATATTCATCAAATTTGTGGAATATTTTACTAACAGTGCCCTGTGAAATTTGTTTTTCCGGATATTTAGCATTAAATAAAATGCACACTTCACTTTGACTTCTTATTTTATCTCCACATCCTAACAATATCAAGACTTCGATACGCTGCCTTTCTGACAAAACCATTTTTGTTTAGAAAATTGTAAAATAATACTTCCGAAATACCTAAAGTAATAGAAAATTGTAAAATAATACTTCCGAAATACCTAAATTAATTTGACAAGTTCAAAATGTCACAAAATGACAGAACGTGAAACAATAAAAATTTCTTACCTAGAAAGGTAAAAAAAACATCAATGATTTATCATTTCCGCTTATTTAAATAGGGATTTTTTAAAAACTTTTAACAGTCTCCATTTTGAAATAGCTTGACAGAATCGTGCCAAGTTTTACGAGAATACTGTACGAAATATTAGCTTTCAAATGATGTATCACAAGTTGTATGTTTCCATTTAAAAAAATATCGATGTCGTCATATCTTTGACAAGTTTCTAATAACGTCAAAATGTGAGCATATATAAAACTAAATTGACGTGTCCGAGCGTTTTCCCCAAAAGTTAATGGTTAAGGGTATATTAATTTTATTCGGGACTTCTGAGCAGCCCTGTATATATATATATATATATATATATATATATATATATATATATATATATATATATATATAAACATACAAAAATTTTAACGGACCTTGGTTTTGGGTTCTAGGGACCCTAATTCGCCCTTATCTGAAGAAATGTTTTCAAAACCTTTTCATCGTGACCTCTCTTATAGCGAATTTTTCTTAATGAAAATTTGCTAAAACTGTATGCGACTGGTGACCAGAGAATGATGGTTAGCAAAATCTATTAATCAGTTAATGATTAGGTTTTCTTGGCGAAAGGAATGTCGAAATGATAGAAAAACTACTTTAAGAATTTTAGAGTTTTCTTCTCAAAACTTCAAAGTCGAGATTTGAAGCGTCAAAATTGGCGATTTTTAAACAGATATTCCAAAACAAATGCAGGGCAAAGGAAACGTTGTAGGAAGTGTGTTCTACAGAGTCTTAAGTTTCTGCTTCAACTGTCACTGTCCTTTATTTAACTAAACTATTTGCAGAAAACTCTTTTCAAATCGACCCTTTCTCGGATGCTTTGGAAGCAGTTTAAGTTATAGAGTTTGTGATTTAATAGTCTACTGTCTCTAGCGAATTGTCATAAAAACAATTTCTTAGCAAGGAGATGGCGGCTTCTTTATTTAAAAAAAATTATTCAGATAAGCATGAACTGAGACTTCTGTATATATATATATATATATATATATATATATATATATATATATATATATATATATATATATAACTAAAAAAAAAATATTTTTGAAAACTTAATATTAACGGAGATACAGGTGTCAAAAATAGTTTTTAAAAGTTTTTTTTAGAAATTTTTTTAATAATGACTTCATTTTTTTCAAATCCTGTACATATATTACTAGTGCCCGTGTAGATTAATGTTCCAAATATGATGCAAATACTCCAGTGCCAAAGGGCGTAGCCTGACCTTAACCTTTGATCTATGGCCCACAACTTTTTATGTTTTCACTAGCTAATGAATCTAGAGAGCACCATGTTAAAGAGCATCAAAAATTATTCGAAAAAGTATCTCTTGTCGCGATACGATAAAATAAACCGATTCTGAGAACAACGACTTCGAACATTTTCATGCTTTAACCCTGCGCTGAACTGATTTGTACGATTTACAAAGAATGCTTTGAAAACCAAAGCTTGAAGTTGAACAATTTTTGACAGATAATGCTTATGTGAATTGTTCTGTTGTGATCATTTTTGTGTAATAAGTATCGTGATTAAAACTGATAACATGAATTATAATAATAATTATAATCAATATACGAATATATTAATGCAGGAATTCCTCAAGGTTCAGCTTTAGCCCCTACTTTGTTTCTTCTCCACATCAATGACCTCCTCTAGAGCACATCCAACCCAATTCACAGCTACGCGGACGACAGCACCCTCCATTCAAATATACAATATTCTAAGCCTGTCTCTTTAGCCCAATTAGATGAGGATCGCAGACTCATGGAGGGTTCTGTCTCCGTGGATCTCCAAAAAATATTAGACTGGGGAAGTAGAAATCTTGTACAATTCAACCCCACCAAAACTAAGTCTTGCTTTCTTTCTCACAAGAGATACACCAGCACTAGACCCATCACAATGAACAACCAAGTTATTCAAAGTAATGAGTCCTTTTCTGTTGTTGGCATTTCTGTGGATTGAAATCTTAATTGGCACCAACATGTCACATCAATTGCAGAAGCGGCTGCTAAGAAATTAGGTTTCCTCTTTCGGGCTCGCAAATACTTTTCACCAGCTAATCTCTATACCTTATATACTTCACAAATAAGGTCAAACCTCGAATACTGCTCCCACATCTGGGGTGCCGCTTCTACACTCGCTATCCTGGACTCCATTCAAAAGAGAGCTATACGTCTAATCAGTGACCCTACCCTCACCCAAAGGCTGCCATCCTTTGCCCACCGACGTGCCGTTGGTGATCTCTCTCTCTCTTTTATAGATATCTGCACGGGCACTGCTCAGAGGAGCTTTCCTCCATAGTTCCCCCACCTGCTGCCCCCCAACAGATCCACCAGGGGAACAGAGCGAATGCACCCTTTTACTGTCCAGGTCACCAGACATAGAACATCTTGTTATGCCCGCTCTTTTGTCCCGAGGACTTCCAAGTTGTGGAATTCCTTGCCGGCACATGTTTTTCCTTCTCCTCCGAATCTCCAAACCTTCAAGTCCAGAATTAACAAGCTGCCTCTTTCCTCCTTGTCAACACTCACGGTACGATAGTATTTAGGCTGTAAGCCCTCGTGATGTGTTGTTGAAAATAAAATAAAAACATTATTATTATGGCTTAGCTGCGGTAAATGCATCAAGAGCAAGACGTTTGTACCGAGATGCGTTTCCAAATAGAAGGATTCCACGATCGCAGTTGTTCAGTACTATCCAACAGAGATTAGGTGAGTTTGACAGCCCAGGCGGTTTGATGTCGGTGCCCAACGAAGGACTCGAACACCTGGAGCTGAAGTTCGTATTTTGGCTGAGATTAATAATAATACTGATATAAGCTTTAGGTTAATTGTATCGCAAGAAAATATTCTCAAAAGCCCAGTCAATGAAATCTTGCACGAACAACTCTTAAATCCATTCCATTATCAAAAGGTCCAGGCCGTACTTCCTGCAGATCCGCTTCCACGACAGAAATTTGCAGGACAATTATGACTCTCCATGATGGCAACAGCAATTTCATCAATTCCATTCTTTTCACGGATGAAGCGGGCATGATTGTGTAATAAATCTCCATAATAAACATTATTGTTGTGACGAAAATCCTCATTTAGTTGTGTAACGTGGGTTCCAGAATAATTTTTATGTAGATGTATGGGCCGGCACCGTGGTAGATCATTTAGTTGGGCCACATTTCTTCCAAGAAAGACTTGATGCTGAGGATTACCTACAATTTTTACAAAGTGATCTGCCCGTTTTGTTAAAAAACGTTCCTGTTGGTTAACGACGTGCAATGTGGCTACTGTAAGATGGTGCATCGCCTCATTACAGTTTAGCGGTAAGGAAGTACCTCAACTTCCCCGGAGGGGCGGATAGGGCGCGGTGGATTCATAGATTAGGCTGCCAGATCACTCGATTTGAGCTCGATCGACTTTTCTCTTTCGGGCTCTGTTAAGTCACTGGTATACAGAATGCCTGTAAATAACGTGGAAAAGCTAAGGCCACAAATTTTGACAGTTTCACAATAATAAGAGCAAAGGAGGGCATATTCTTAAGGGTTCGTTGCTACTTTCTGAGTAGAATGAATGTATGTAACGAAATGGAAGGACAACATTTCGATAACTTATTGTAAGAAGATGGACGATATTTACATTTAGCACGTTATGCACTTTGTAGTTATTAGCAAAAATGTTACTTACTAATGTAATTAGTGAATAAATTTTGTCTTGATTGAGACTGTGAAAATCAGTTTAAAGCAACGTTAGATCATGAAGATGGTTTAAGTCGTTTTTCTCAGAATCGGTTCGCTTTATCATATCGCAACAAGATATACTTTTTTTTAAGAATTTTTGATGTTCTTTAACACGATCCTACTTAAATTTATAAGTTGTTGAAAACAAAAAAGTTGTGCGACAGATTGAAGTTTTAAGGTCAGGTTAGGCCCTTTGGCTCTCGATTATTTACATCATACTTAAAAAATAAAACTACGAGGGTATTAGTAACATATGTCGAAGATTTGAAAAAAAATCAAAACATTAATAAAACATTTATCTGAGAAAAACTTTAAAAAATATTTTTTGACACCTGTATTTTCGTAAAGATTAAATTTTTGAAAAAATGTTATATGACTTTGTGGTCCTAATTTTTTGTGAGGAGCCAATCCTAAAGTCCTGTCGCATAATTTTCGGACTCCCGGTATATATATATATATATATATATATATATATATATATATATATATATATATATATATATATATATATATATATATATATATATTAGATGACAATAATTATGTTCATTCTCTCATTTTCTTATTTGGTGTTAGTCTCTTCTGAAAGTTAGATAATAATTTTTGTAATTAACCCGTCAAAATCACATCACAGCAGAAGCATACATTTGTAATTTAGCTATGGCATTTGCAATACATAATTATTATTAATAAAAAAAATATAATATAAAAATTAAATCTGGCCATGAATATGTCCTCTAGGAGTGTCAACTCGTACTTGTTTGAAGTAATTGTTTAATAATTTTAAAGTTGCGAACTCCTGGTTAAGCGCATTTTATTTGTAAAATTTGCTAATAATATTCGTTTAAAAATACACTTTAAATATTAACTACTCGAAATAACATAAATGACAAGCTAAATGCATGTAAACTCCACCCTTTGTTGGGGGCGTCGATATATTTCCCCTTTTTACAAAGGGTTTGGTAAAATTATAGGTTTGGTTAGGTAAAACCTGTCCATTGCGCCAGTAACACAAAAAAAAACGAGTTCCAATACACAAATAAAAAATAATTCGGTGATCTATTTTATTAATGATGCGGTTAATACATTTTTGACGGACTGGTTTATACTGAATACGATTTAAAGTTCAGATGACGTCGGTATGCTCGCGCTACTATGGTTAATTGGGGGCAGCTTCATTTTACCACCTGTGTGCCCACTATTGCACAGTACACGGGATCAGTTGATTCACACGGAAGATGCAGATGTTCGGCTTGCTTAAAAACAATGCAGCAACCTCAGTCCATCTTATTTCATCAGTATGTACTGGATACGCGGAAGAAAGCCGAGCTCATACTGGGATTCAAAACCACGACCCTTTACTTCAAAGACACAAGTTTTTACCGATGAATCACTGTAGCCGTTTATGAAATACCTAAAACCCCTTTTTTCATTCTCTAACCAGGTTTACACAATATCATAAATATAAAAGTGGGAATTATTTCATAATATGGCAATTATATTTTGTTACATTCTGTGAGCATTTTAAATCTGCCAAGATATTCTAAACTTGTCGCATCCATCACTGCCATTTAATTCGTAAATGTTTTTTTAATATTGTGCAGCGATCCGTAGACCACCATTTTGACAGTTATTTGAAACTTAAATAGCAAATTTTAATAAAGGTAACCCACTTATTATTATTATTGTGTTAAATAATCAGTACATTAAAACAACATCTCAATGTCTCTTTTTGATTGTTATAAGTGTACAGTTAAATCTACATACAAGTTATTAATGGGAGCCGGGACGTTATTATTTCATTTGTTTAATTCGTATACTGTTTGTTTGGCTATTATGTGCTTTTCTCTAAATTGGGCCTTGATAAGTTTATTTGTCGGTGTCAAATTAGCAAATGTCGATTAAATAGCTTTAACTATCTGCAACATATAGTATATAGTAAACTAATTTTTCTTTTAGAATTCATATTTGTTTTAGTGAATTTTCTTAAAAAAAATTCACTAATGAGGAGATCCCGACTTTTGAATTTTTAAAAAATTTCTTCAAATGAGCGCTAATTACGCCCCCCAGAACACATATCCGGGGTCAGTTTCAATTTTTATATGCTTTTATATATATATATATATATATATATATATATATATATATATATATATATATATATATATATATATATGTATCACACCGATAACTCAAAAAATAAAGGGCCGATTTTGATTAAATTTGGTGAATAAATTCCTTTTGCAAATGGCTTGGATAAGTTCGTTAGGCAGAAAAATCTGCCCAGGTTTTCCCGGAAAATTTTGTGTTTTCTTTCGAAAAAAAATATTATATTTCCGAAATTAACAAAGTAAGGGCAACCAAATTTGGTACGCGGATTTACATCCTTATAGGTAAGTTGACTACCAAAGTTATAGGCATTTAAAGAAAAATAAATTGAGGTTTTCCTCAAAACGTCAAAGTTGCGATTTAAAACGTCAAAATCGGCAACATTTAGGCAAATAACTTGAATCTAAGACAGGCTATGGAAATCAAATGCCTCAAGAAGGATGTTTTACAAACCCTGAAGTCTTAGTTTCAACCGTCATTGTCCTTCATTCTACTAAAATGTTTCCAGAAAATTCATTTCAAATAGACCCTTCCTCTGATGCTTGGCAGTAGTCTTAGCTGTAGAGTTTCTTGTTTAATGGTGTATAATTTTTGTCGAATTTTTGTAAAAACTCAATAAAGCTCAATATATCCGTTATTATACAAGATATGAAAAAAATCTTTATACATTAATTATAGGGTGTCTTGAGCAACATCTTAAAAAAATATTTCTACAATCACAGGGTGTCCCATAAGTCGTTGGTGATACAAATTTTCTTTTTTTTAAATCAAACACTCCTTATGTTATTGCATTTTTGCATTTTCCATCGAAATATAATGCATGTTTGTATGAAAAGAAATTCTGGATGCAGCAAGTGCGTTATGGTAGCGAATTTTGATCAAATGCTTTATATTTGAATAGCCCAATTTGCTATTAACCTATAAGGTTTACCAAGAAACGAGTTTTTCCGGGAACACTTTAAGTTTACTTTTGGAAATTTTTGTACATTTTCACACAATAAAGTTATTTTTATGAAACATGGCACATTGTTTTTACTATATAGGTTATACTGGTAACCAAAAATGATGCGTGCTTTCTTAAATAAAAAGAAAACACACATATTTACAATAAAAACATTTTAATGAAAATTCACTACCATAACGCACTTGCTGCGTCCAGAGTTTTATTAATATATTTGCTCATCTCAAGCACAGAGATGAGTGTAGTCGTTTTAATCGTTGCAAAATACAAAAAACTCTATTTGAAATACACTACGTGAGGACAAAATTGTTATGCTTATAAAATTCAATTACGGACTGTGCTTAACAAGTAATAGTAATATCTAATTCAATATTTATATATTTGTCTTATTTTTTAGGGGACGGAGGGTCACACGTCGGATCATCATCAGGTGACGGTGAGTTTTATAACTGCACTTTTTACTTTTTAAAGAGCACAATATAATTAATATAAACAATCTTCTAGATTTCATTTGTAAACGAGACTATTTTTGTGGGAGTAAATGTGTAACAAAAACTTAGTCGAATGCTATCTTATTTGTCATTAAGATCTTCTATATTAAGAAGTAGCCGTTTTTAGAAAGCATGAAAACAACATCGGATTAATGCAATAAATCACTCTTCGGTAATTAAAACTAACAAAATCATTGTTTTACTATTATAGTTAATGTTAAGTAAAATGTGGCGATTGCCAAAACTTAGTTCTCGCACAATTAGTTTATATATATATATATATATATATATATATATATATATATATATATATATATATATATATATATATATATATATATATATATGTATATATATTATAAATTTAATATAATTTATCTATAACTATTACGCCTTCAAAACCCTTAACATAACCTTTGATAAAAAACGCTATAATTACGCAAACCAAAATTTAGATCAACTGTTTTTCAATAAAGCTGTCGTTTTCGTATGTTATGTAATATTGAGCCAGCAAAAGTAAGAAGTGTCAAATCTAAAGCACAACTTTTCTGAAACTTTCTATTATAAAAACTGCTTACTCGAATAGGTAATTAGACGCAATCGTAAAAATTCAAGAAAACGCTTGGAAGTTAATTAAGATCAATGTTTAAACGTAATTTAAGTGTTAGTAATTCTACCATACTTATCCTGCAACTAAATAAAATTCAATTAGCTATATATAAACTTTCCTCAGTCAGTGTAAGTACCTAAGTTTTCTGGGCATATTTATTTCTAGCAGATATTATCGATTAAAGTGTAAAGATAGAATGCGGGGTTGTATTTTGTTGCAGGTCATGTGCATACCTAACCAATTACCTGACCCTAATTGCTGGTGTAACGCTACATTTGTTCTGTAATTAGCTGCGGTACAAGCGATCAGCCTGTCAGATATCATAGCCCACTTGTCAGTATATGTATAGGCAAACGCTGATTGTCCAGCATAATGTAAGACAATACAATGAATAAACTATCCATTATCAATTCTAACGTATTAGCATCTAATAAATTTAACTGTTTGACAACTTATTTTGTTCTTGCCATTATTGACCAACTTAATAAATGTTATATTTTCGTACACTGTTGGTGATTTCAATTATACAAATTGTATGCATTTCAGAAGGATAAAAGGTAGAAAGGTACTAATGCGATTTTTGTTAAAAACTGTCAGTTGCCAATATGTGCTTCTGAAACCATTCTTATAATAATAGTAATGATAATAATAATAGAGGCAGAGAGGAGGCTGAGCAGTACAAGTACCTTGGCTTACTACAAGCTAGAAGTATTGATTTTGCGACTGCTAAAGAAGCGATTACAAATACATACTTACATAAACTTTGTGCAATTCTAAAAACTAAATTGTCAGCTAAAAATATATGTAACGAAAATAGATTTACTAGTTAAGTATTGCAAGTCAAGAAAGTACCAAAGCAATTTGTACTAAGCAATTCTTTTAATAGAGTCTACAAAACAGACATCAATTAAAAACTATGATAGATAAAAGTAAAATACAATCACTGATAGGCGAATATTTATAATGATAATGCTCTTTTTTCTGGATGTATTTTAGAAGGAAGAAACCACCCACCGAAAGAAATTTATATCTTTTGCCACTTTTATTTTCTCAAGTGACTGTTCTCAATCCATGCATGTAAAATACATGCGCCAAAAACCTGTTAAGTTGATGGGGACTGTGTCTTTTTTCATTACACTATAGGCAAATTTTGCATGTGGCCAAGCTGTTTGTATAATCTATAATTAAAATTCGTCTAGTTCTTTAGTGAGTCAGTAAGTTTTATCAATTTACATAATGATAATTTTAGCAAAAATCATATTTAATACCTTTTTACTCATATCTGCTAAGGTTATAAAAAGAAATATTATCGTTCACAACAAAATAAATTGCAATGCTTTCTACTTCACATATTAGTTAAAAAGTTTTTTTCCGTTCAGCTGTGAGTTTAGTAATTATTTCTAACGTAGTTTGATATAAGCTGGCTTAGTGAATAAAAATACACATACTACAAACTGCGCGATTCCAATTGGTTAAGTAAAGTAAACATATACAATATTATTGGCACACGCAGTATAGACATGAAGAATGCAACTACTAACATAAAGAACCTATGTTATGCAACATCCAACTAACCTGACTATCACATCAAGAGAAATCTCAATTTGTGCTAACAACACAGTCATTTTCTATCGAGCTACTTATTGATGGTGTAATATCACGTAGCACATAGTTATTTCTGATTTTGTCTATCCACTATGCTTGTTTTGCAAATACTGTCTAGCAAAAATATTAACGGTAATTACACAACGCCTCCTTCTATGATTTCTACGTCACGAAATAATCAATGGACAGAATACAATTATACAAATTAATTTGCAATATCATTGCCTGGTAATTACGAGATGCAATAGGCTTCTTAATGGAGCTGATATGAAAAAAACTGACAAAAATCTGATAGAGTTGCAACGGTATTTCATCAATCATTGTACAGTTCACTATATACATATTTTATAGACTAGGAATCCTATTTATTAACTACTAATGTTCATGTTGGGTTAACCAAATAAAAAACGAGAATAACATAATATATTTTAATAAATTCCGACAATACATTTTATTTATTATCAGCTTTCTAAAACTAAAAGCTTACTGCATTTTGACAAGCCCTTTTGATTTGATACCTTCTACAAAATGCCAAATCATAAATTGATTAAGGCGTTTTGAATTACAGATTATCACCATTTAAATTACATTTTATGTATGCATGTATTGCAACTATGACCAATCAGATACCCTGAGATATTTTAAAATCGAGTCTAAACTGACCAGGGACTGTAAAAAATCATTGAAGCAACTAGCTACGAATAACAAAGTAACTTTGATGTAGGTACCATGGCATCAAGGCACTGAAATGAGGAAGCAGATAGCGTTGCAAAAAGGGCAGCAACAACACCATTCTACGGTCCAGTGCCCTATTGTGAACTAACAAAAAGCCATGTAAGAATTGAACCAAATATTTGGGGAAAGAGCCAAATGCTGCCAAAAACGCTAAACTTAAGGCAGGCAACAGATAAGCCTAAACTGTTTCTTGGTTTAAGCAGGAACGAC
This sequence comes from Tillus elongatus, assembly GCA_964006375.1. NCBI lineage: Eukaryota > Metazoa > Arthropoda > Insecta > Coleoptera > Cleridae > Tillus > Tillus elongatus. The sequence continues at coordinate 146,261,947 of OZ023263.1, read as the reverse complement.
TTCACAAGATTCTTCACAGGACACTCCTCAGTAAGGTATCACCTTATGAAGATGGGTAAGGCGGACACTGAAAACTGCAGATACTGCACTGAAGCAGCAGAAACAACAGAATATACATGCATGGCTCAGCTCTGAAAAAGGCTCAAATACCTTGGAGTGGTGATTCTAAAACAACAGAAAAAAATGTAAAATAGGCCCCAAAAACTAGTAGACTATATGAAAACTCTGAACATTTTGGACGACCATTATAAAATAGAGTCATGCACAAAAGTCGCAGGGCTGAGAGGCCAAAGGCCTATGGGACTTATTGAACAATCTACAATCTACAATCATCAACACCTAATCACACAGTCTAATTTTCATATTTCTTTAGTGAAGGTATGGATCTTTAACGTCCCTGACATTTGATGGTTCATGGGACCGACGTATTTATTCCTTTTCAAAAAGTGGAACGTGCATAAGTTTAACTTTCTCAAAGAGAATGACATAACCTCGGCAGATGTTAACTTTACAGTATGTACTTAAAAGTATGGCTGGCCCACGCTTGTACTGGCATTCCAACCTACAACATTTGCTTCCGAGATACATGTCCTACCACCAAACCACCAAGGCTGCTAAAGTACAAGTTATAATGGTAACATTTGTTTATTGATTATAAGTATTGTTAAACCCCGTTTCATAGTAAAAGTAAAAGCCTTTTTTGTCTTTTCGACAAACTGGTATGTCTCCTTTGCGTTTATGCTTGACGACGGGGTTACGGTGAAACCAACTGCAGGGAATAAATGAGTTTTTGTAAAGGAACAAAGTAAGCCTTACTGTTTATATTTAAAAAGGCTACTTCTAAAAAATTAACTTTAAATTGTAAAGTTTTTTAAAATTAAATTTAAAGTCTTGTATCCAAGATAAAAATGCTGTAATATAGGACATGTTGATATGTTGACGTGCTGAATAGTTATATTGCTTGTCATATAAAAGGAGTTCACAAATGACTCTGACAAATGTCAAACTCGCGTATCTAGTAATGTAAGCATCTGTGACAACTTGTGAACTGCAGATATGATGATGCTCTTTTTCTTATATTTATTTTTAGGCCAACATAGTTTTACTTGTGGGGGTCAGGTATATTTTTGTTAATTCTTTAATTTTTTTATAAACAGTGGTGTACAAGATAGTCCAATGAAAATTGAACAATGTCTTTAGAATAAACGCTAAGCCAGAAAGTCTGGACTCAGGCCTATAAAGTCATATTTTTCTTAAAAAAAGCTCTCGTTTTCTTTACTTACATTGAGCGCTAATATGTTTTGCAAAACTTAGAGTAGATGGCGCTACATGTACATTATAATATCAAATTTAGAATGTGTTTATTAACTAACTTGTTATAATGACATAATTGTACTTAACTAAATGTTTCAAATTGTGAATTGCCAAATATTTCTTGCAACATCTCACTTACTAAAAATCTTACCATATTTTATATTATTCAAAAATTTTCTCATTGCTAACATTTTTTTCACATAATAGCTTAATAGAAAAGTAAAAATGAAGACATTATGTGCTTAAAAATGTGTCCAAATGGTAGACACTATTTTGGATTTATGCAAATGACCAAGCAGATTTCTAAATTTGACAGGCTTTTTAATTGGAAGTACATACAATGAAAGAAAATACAAATATTACACCACTTTTTTAATTGTGCTCAAGACTGTCTGTACTTACATTTATATCAGCTAAGATAATACATATATTGTTATTCTTTTCGTGTGGCTGGTGAAGATTTAAACCCTTAAATATTGATTACAACCAAACAGAAGCGTAAGTAATTGAATTTTATATCATTTGTTGGTTATTAGAATCAATTCTCTTAACGAATACACAAAACTTATTGAGCTGTTTAGTTATTTAATATAAATGAGCAAAAGGACATACTGTGCTAATTGTTGGTTATATGTAATTTTTATTAAAATTTCTAAAAGTGCTAATGTATTATATAAATATTACATATTATACCATTCATGTAACAATTCCCAAATAAACGTCAAGTATTTAGATTAAAGTTTTGTCCAATCAATACTACTTTAAAGGTATTATGGGTAGTCTATATTTAAGGCGCCAGATCTAATCAATCAAAATGATTTTAGTTCTGCGTTTATATAAGGCATCATGCACCAAAAATAAGGACGGCAGTTTTCGTTTAGAAAAACAGTGTAATATGATACGAACCAACCACAAAGCAAGATATATGTTTCTTTTGTCACACATAAACGTTAAATTGGTGTTTTTCAAATATTGCATGATATATATTTAGCAAAGTCTCAAGTTTCTATTTAAAGTGTTTCCCTCGTTCGTTGAACTGAGATACTTGCAAAAGGTGCACCTGAAATTGACTATCGATGCGATGTTTCGGCACCAATTTTAAATATTTAACGAAATGTCACATACGATAATTTTTAAGCAGAGATTCTGAGAAAAATTTGATTTGCGCTAAACTATTTTTTTTAAATGTGTGCTTCTACTTGTTTCTCTTAAATTGTCATTTGTCATTGTTATCTGCTGATAATTCGATATAAAACATTATATAATAATGCAAAAATACGCTAGCCTAAAATTGTGAAATTTTTCTTAAATCGAGTTTCCGTGTATTAAGTTGCTGCCTATGTAATTTTTTAATTGAAAATCCAAATTTATAAATTGTATGTTTCATATAGCTATACTTATATATTCATATTCACCAAACATATGTTTATTAACAAATCTTTCAAAGGCTTAACATATTAGTGTCAACATTGTCAAAGTACTTTTCTCTAATAAAAAGCTTACACAATGTTTACAGCGTCGTTAATATTTTTACATTCATAACACTGTTAATAAGGGATTAAAAAAACAAATTCAGCTTTTAATTGACTAACATTAAATCTGACAAGAATCTGTTGAAAATAGTATACCTATATAATGTAATCAAAATGCATTTAACATACATTTCTAATTCTTCCTAGATTATAGATTTGATTTTGTCCATGATAACGTGTATGGCTCTCACTGAGCAGACTACGCATAATTTATGTGTGTCAGTTTTTTATATTTAATTATAGCATGAAAAAATAATAACGGTAGAAGAGGAAAATCGCTACAGGCAATGTTGCATTCAAGGTTGTCAGATATAATAAGACCTGCATTCTGGTCATATGGAGATTCCGATCGTGATAATAATGTGTTTTATTCTTTGCGTTGCTCATAATTTATGTCTAGTTGTATTTGTACTGCACATTCCATAACAATTAGCATAATAATTTGGCTTTCTTCTGCTATAACCTAAATTTAGATAATTTAATTATATGAACTTTGAGATTTCTTAAACCTTTTGTATATCTACGGATGTATAAATAGCTCTATTGTGTTCTCTATTTTTTAAAATGATTGTTATAATTGGGAGAAGTGAGTAAATGATTAGCTTATGTGGAGCTCTGCTTTTTAGTTTAATGGCGCGTCAATAAGGCTGTCGTTATATGAACATTGTAATGTAGGAAAGCACAAAACAAGTCATCTCCGTTTTGCAGACTATATTCTATTCAGTATTGACCTCGACATACTCGTTTACGGTTCTAATGTATTTTGGTACAAGCTGTTAAAATTTAGGCATAAATGGGTTAGAAGTTATTAGGCAGTTTATAGAAAAACGAGATAAAAGTCAGATATGTTACTTGTAGTTTCCAAAATGTTTTCTTTGTAGTAGGGAAGTAACTAATACGGCCTTTTTTAAAGCTTTATTAACAAAGAAATAATAAAACGCATTTACGTTCTTACGTAGGACATGTTTGTAGTAAAAACCTAACAGTAATCGATATATTATCGCAAAAATGTAAAAACAAAAATGAAAAATCTGCGAAACATCAACTGTGTTTAGAGATTTTATTATATTTGAAAATTCTCATGGAAGCTTTCGTAAATGTGTGGGTTTTCGGGCAGCCAAATAATTCGCTAATGAAGATATCTGTGTTTATATAAATATATATATATATATATATATATATATATATATATATATATATATATATATATATATATATATATATATATATATATATATATATATATGCTCCCTTTATATTATTTCTATTTTTCCGATATCTCTCTTTATGGGTAACGTGCAGTGTATATTAATGTTTTTAAGCATGATAATCTGACATATTTTTGATTTAAACATTTTTCTGTATGTTGTAATAGACGGTCTCTTTTGGACACCCTCCAGCCTTTTTTTTCTATTAGCATCTCGTACAAGTTTTACAATATTTAAATCTAAATGGAGATATAGCGGTAAAGATTTGGTCCTCAAAAATGAGGATTTATTTTTGGGGAATCTGTTGGCGCGTGTGCTAATTCTATCCCTCATTTCTTTCTTCTCTTCTAAAATATTTTAACTTATTTGACAGCAACCTATTTTTTTCTTTTTAGACACCCAGTTGAGAAGGGCTGAATGCTGCAAATGACCGCACGTGCAGTTTGTTCTGGTACCGCGAAAGTATTCACAAAGAAAATTATTCATATAGGAAATTGAATGCGTTCAATCAAACAATTCGGCGCTCTTCTGATACCGACAGATCTCACTCAGGGAGACGGTGACGGGTCTGTCACGGTAGGGTTTCTTCACACCGCCCGTACCCGGTGCACTTTTGCGTGCAGCTTTCGTGGCGAGATGTTTTCACTTAGTGAAAAATATCACGGCAGGTTTATCTAGTGTAATTAGGAATTATTTATTTTACACTTAAGATGTATTTACAAATATCTGCTATTGAACAGATCTGGCATCGTTAATTAAATAAACATATTTGCTTTAGTTTTTTACTTTAAGTTAAAACGCCGTTTTCTAGTAGTAAATTTACATGACATAATAATTCAGGCTTTACAGCTACTTCTCTCTCAATCGTGAATAGGAGTAAAGACAGTTTCAGTTTCAAATATTAATAACAATTAATTTTATATTCCCGTTTTGCAACAATTAAACTGCGTGTGTTTCTCATTTAAACTGCTAAAGCAGTTATAACAGAGCTTTCTCTATTTATAGGTTCTAATGTTTGGTTCTTACGCGCCACCCACGTGTGTCATAATAAACTTTATTTATTTGTTAGTATTAGCCAACAACCGCCTTATATTTCTCTCATTTATACGCATACCAGTCTCACAAGCGATAGTCGATTGCTGATTGGTCCTAGGTCAGGTGTTGCACCAGATCTACCAGAATGCTAGAAGTATTTGACATTTGTAGATGAGATTTTCTGATAAATTTAATTATATGTTGTTAGATATGGTGTCCGTATTTATTACTTTGATATAATGGCAATAAACAAGCAAATACAGATTAAATAAAGTAATTTAATATTTTGCAGGTGATTACCTGATAATATTAAACAGTACATATGCAGTGAAAATAATTAAAATTATTTCATTGAATGTATAGAGTCATACAAACGTATGAGAGCATGATCTACTGAAAATACTTACTTTTCTCTAATGGCAACTATAATTATATGTTTAACTTGTATTTTAACATTCTGTCTTCTGGAATTAATATTTTGTGGTACTTTAGCATACAAAATGCAGACGCAGAGGCGTTCCTTCAGATCTGCCATAGTTTCTGTCTTATTTTAAAATCAGGAAAAATGTCTCTTGATATATAATTTTTCGACCTCTTCTTTGGCTTTTTGCCAACCTCTGATATTCACTGTAGCCAAATCGTCGTATTTGTCATCAAAATACCTTATACTAGGTCATCTTGTCTTTTCTCTTGTGGTCATTCCCTGCGTAACTCTTCTGATATTTTTTTATCAAGAAGTCGACATCACCTCTAAAAAAATGTCTCGATAAATTCCCAAAACGACAATTGTTGCTTTTAGCAAAACATTGGAATTATAATTGGGTGTTAAAGGCCCCTTGTTGAAAACAGTATAAATTTCATATATAATTGGCGCGAGATACCTAGGACCCATGAAAATCTTTACAGAGTACAGAGCAACAATTCTACTTGAAAAGTGTAAACGAATTTGTGGTAAAACTGGTAAATTAACCCGACATAATCATGTGGAATGCAAGATCTATAAAAACATAAAACAGAAGTACAGCGGACGAGGATACAGCTGGTTGTGGTAATAAAGCTAATAAGTGGCGCATAAAGGCCTGCATGTCGTTGCCTTACGAGAAACATGTAGTGAATATTGGAGTGGTAAAAAAACTCCCAACGGCAAAGAACGTCAAAGATTTTATTAAAGAACCTTCGTCTGAATTCACAAAAGACCTAGTAAACTACTAAACTACCAAACCTCAGAAGGAGCAGACATGTGATTTGATATATAGTAAATCAAATACGGATGACTGGCGACTCATTATAAGCACATTATCTAAACTAGCCACAAAAACGTAGCATTGTGCAGATTATGCCAAAAGGAAGACAAAACTTACATCCATGTACTGTGAGAATGTAAAGGGCCATCAAAGTTAAAGTTTTAACTACCCGCAGAAGAGAAGGGGGCCTTTGTCTGGGCAGTAGGCTCTAATATAAATAATAAAGTTGAAGGAGACAAAACTTCAATTCATGTACCGTGCTTATGTGTGTGCATGTGTGTGTTTGTATGTTTATTTCTTTAACGTCGGCCTATTTCCGCGACTGTGGCCAATCACCGACGCCAGGGAGCAGTTTCACCTCACTATCCTGAAAATTTTGCCAAGCCCCCGCCTTTGTGCAAGGAGGGTAGGGATTTTTAACGTGCCCGTGTCGCATGGACACGGGACCGACGGCTTTACGCCCCCTCCGAAGGGCGGAACGTGCAAACATTCAACTTGCTCAAATACAATGCCACAACCTCGGTTGATGTTAATTGTACAGTATGTAATTAAAAAGTGAAAGGAGTACCCTGGGTTCGAACCCAGTACCCTTCGGTGCAGAGGCACACGTTCTTTCCACTGAACCACCGAGGCTCTACCGTGCCTATGTAAAGGCCCAATAAAATTTAGGTTCCAACTACCCGTAGAAGAGAAGGCTGACTTTATCTGCGCAGTAGACTAATAGAAGGCATAAAGCTCGACAAAGTTTTCTAGAGATTTACATGCAAGTCTCACAATTGAACCCGAAGGTTATGGCGACAAAGTCCAATTGATCCGCTCCCCACTTCCACCTGAATATATTACAGTCTAGTTACCTCATCAGCAAAGAGAGCTACTGTGGTCACACAACAATTTATAGTTATAATCATCGTTTAAAATAATTTTGCACTCTTACATATTTTTTTCTAAATTCATAAATTATTATTACCACTATTGTATTATGTTTTTTTGTCTTCTTTGTTATAGGTAATATTGCTTTGTATAAACAAGATTGAAAATTCACTAAATTAGGAAAGATTCATATTATGACACTTTGCATATGCAAACTTTTACATGAGCATTTAACATATTATTAATACAAAAAGAAATAAGTAAGAAAAATTATCTAAAGCTCATTTATCTTTTATTCGACTTTTATTCTTAGTTCTAGAAATTTTGCTAATAATTTAAACAGAGAAAGTTCATTGGCAGCGGAACTATATAAACTCAACAGGAAGCATGATTCGAAATAGTTTAAAGAAACAAAAGAACAATGGTCAAAACCGAGGATATGGTAAAAAGCGACTATTACCAAAATAAATTTCTCTGATTGAAATCAGATCATTAATAAACTAAATCAGTGATGCAAAAATAAACACACAAAAATAAGTAATTAGACAGGAGATTATATTTACGACAGAACGGTAAATACGAGTGTAGTAATTTTAAAAACTCTGTAAACATAGCTTTTATACTAGATTGCGTTTTACTTGTTTTGGGTACCGTATTTCCCGTAAAACTATCTAACATTATGCAAGAAAACAGTAAATAAAGCTTACTGAATGGTATTTTAAAAATATATTATTTAGTGAAAAGAACAAAAACTGTTTGTTCTTAGTTTATAGCAGCAATATAGCTGCGAAACGAAATATTGTAGAGCCGGCCTTCCTTAGGTGGAAGAACTAGGTTTGCAAAAGGCATGTGCAAGGCAGTGACTCAAATGTCAGCGGCATTATTATTACTTGTTCCACTATAATTACTTCCACATCGTCATGTGTAGAAGTAACGCATCGGCGACAAAAATTTCATTTTTTCCCCTTAAATGTCGTAAAAAGTGTCAGTACATATAAAAAACATGACTTGGAAACGAACTTTTTTTGTGTCTATCGCTTTGTCGGTCTGTATATCTGTCTGTTTGTAGCCACGATAACTTTAGAACAAATTGAAGTATCGTCTTCAAATTTGGTATACACCCAGCAAACGAACGGTTAGAATTGTTTTTGGGTTATATCGCTCTAGGGGGGCAGGGGATGAATGGGAATGATTTGATGAAAATTGACATTTTTTCGTTAAAACTCAGGTAATATAACGTTTTAGGGTTTGCTTAGAGAAATCTTTCAATTTAATTAAACATCCAGTATTCTGTGCTGAAACTAAATTAGGGATTTAATGTGTAGGGGTGGAATATCAGTGACAGAAATTTCAATTTTATTTTGTTGCTAAAACGGCGTAAAAAGTCTCTAAAACTTGATTCTGGAGCAAAAATTTTTGTATGTCGGTCGGTCTGTCGGCCTGTACGGCTGCCTGTTAATAGGCGCAATAACTTTCAAACGAATTGAGGTATCATCTTCGAATTTGGTATCCAGTTAGCGACAATTAAAAGAACGTGGAACGGATTTGGCTAAAATCGCTTTAGGGGTAGGGGATAAATGAGGGGTTGTTTGGTAAAAGTTGGCATTTCATCAATAAAACTCTTGTAATATAAGAAGTTTATGGATACAGGAATGCGAATATTTTCTTTGTGGTGAAGTCAGGGACACTAAATTCATTCCATGAGAATGTCTTTCTTAAGAGAGCTAATTATCACATCATCTCTACTATATCAGGATCGAGCATTTAACTTATTAATTACGTGCTTATTAAAAAGCAAATAGTCGGGACGAATCAAGTGCGTTATGGTAGTGAATTTTCATAAAAATGTTTTTAATAACAAATATGTCTTTTTTAAAGAAAGCAGGCATGAAATTTGGTTACCAGTATAACCTATTTAGTAGAAACAATGTACCATATTTCATCATAGTGACTTCACTCTTTGAAAATGTAAAAAGATTTTCCGAAAATAAACTTTAAATGTTCCCGAAAAACTGGTTCCTGGTCAACGAACGTTGATTTAAAAGCAAATTGAGCTATTGAAATTTGAAACTTTAATGAAAATTCGCTACCATAATGCACTTGCTGCGTCCAGTAAAAATTGAAATCGGGTGCAGAAAAGAGCAAGCACTTGTGAAGCTACGGGAAAAGTTTACGAGTGTATTAAATATGGAACGGTTTCACTAAGTTAGGGCAAGAACAAATAACCAGAGATATTATTCAAATTGAATTCAGTCTTAGAAGCTTTCATCTCCTCTTTATTAAATTTTCATTTGTACAAAAACTCGCTAAAAAATTCATCGGAATTACACAAACTGATCAGATGACGGCAAAATGAAATAAGACCAAAAAATAATAATAATAAAAAAAAATAATTGAAGTCACAAACTGAGATTATAGCGCGTGTTATAGGAGTCCATTATTAAATCCACACTGCTTGCTTCAACTCACGGACATTGTCGACATGATAGATGTATGTACTAACAGTTATGTATATACTCTAGTATATTAATTTCCTAACGTCTTGATTAATTACATCATACAATTTTTGTTTAAAATTCCTTTTTTTCTTTTCTTAGATTCTAACGAAATGAACGAAAATGACGGTTGAGACACAGATCTAGGAGCGTGTTAATCATTTCAAGCCGTATTTTTCACTCACAAATCACTAATGCGTACGACTACCAGAATTATCAATTTTGACGTTTCAACTTTTTTTCAATCAGAGGCTTGTAATTTCTTTGTGTTTTAACCTAGAGATCTAAATTTTGGTACAAAGGATAAACTTTATGACAGAAAACAGCGTCCAAAATTTGTTTACCATAGATTTTTAATTTTCGAAGATATTATTTTTTTTCGAAAAAAAAAGCTACTCATCAAATTTGATCAAAGTCGGTCCATTATTTTTTGAGTTATTGGTGACATATATATATATATATATATATATATATATATATATATATATATATATATATATATATATATATATATATATAAATTGAAACTAACCCCGGATATGGGTTTTAGGGGATCTAGTTTACGCTCATTTGAAGAAATTTTTTCAAAATTCAAAAGTCGGGATCTCCTCATTGGTGAATTTTTGTAAAGAAAATTAAAATATCTTCATGAACAGCCTACTTTGCAGAAAATTATTAGACTAGATTAGCTTAATTTGTTTATTAAGGTTATCAACCGAGGACCAGTGGTGTTTTAATCTTTTTAATACTATTACATCTATTTTAAGAAAATGTTCAGCTGCAATTGTCAACTGCTTATTGTTCATATGTTTTCTATAAAATTTTAAAAACTCAATTTTTTTAATATTTCTCATTTTAAAAATTGCTATACTGAAGTTAAATAACAAAAAAAAATAACGGCTAAAAATAAATCCCAAAGCAAAAATATTGTGCTTTACAAAACTTTTGGGATATATAAATTTTAATAAAGTGGAACAAATGATTTGCTTGCAATGCTTTGGATATTTGGAACTTTTGGAATCTGTCAGGTCACTGTTGACAAAGAAGAAGATAGTGGTTCTAACAGTATAGCTTCTTTTTAAAACGAAAGTAGGCAAAACTGAAACTTGAAATTGTGGGTTTGTAAACTTTTTTGATTAGCTCATTAAATCTTCTAATTTAAATTGTATAATTCTACAAGTACAAATAATGTACCTAGGTATAGTAATATACTATATAGTAATTTGCAATAAATTAGTAATAAAACAATAAAACACACAAACACACACACACACACATATATATATACAGTGTGGAACAGCCAAATGGAATAAATTCGATAACGGATAAATGAGGGCGTGTTGGGAAAAACGCTTGGACACGTCGATTTGTATTTTTAACTGCGCATCTTTTTCAAGAAAAAAAATTTATATAGGGTGCGTCATGTGACAGTGGCCAATACCAACTTTCTTATTTTAAATACAAGCCCCTGTATATTATTAATTTTTTGGATTCTTCAGAAAATTCTAGACATAATTCATGTACAATGTTCTATACCTATCTTCAACTGTTTCGGAAATATTAAGTATTTTCAGATTTATTACAAAAATTAACATTAAAAATAGAAAATTATTTTATTTCACAAATTCGCTACATTGCATTCAATACTTATTTCCCATTCAGCTCTTTTTCTGATATGAAATGAAACAAAAACAAAAACAGTTTTCTTTCTGTTCGTATAAAACTCGTAGCCTTAGCAACTTGTTGTCTGCCTGCATGACAGTAGTGATTAGTGTCAGTGCTATTGTCGTTTGAATTTCGTTAACTGTACGTAATAATATCAGAAAAATGGTTCATTTAACAGAAATGCACAAAATAACCATTCTACAAATGATTGGTTATGGAGATAACACACGGACACAGATGGAAGTGTCTCGCTTATTTCACGAAAAATTTCCAAATTTGCCGCCTGTATCCCAAGGAACAATTAGCAAAATAGAAAAGCAGTTTCGCGAGCTTGGTCATGTGAGACAGATAAAAAAAGTAGCTGCCAATGCAGTAAATGATGATACGAAATTGGATATTACGCTTGAGTTTCAAGAAAACCCACATACTTCTGGTCGACAAGCAGCCCAACTATTCAACGTTAGCCACACAGCAATTTTTCGAACATTAAAGGAAAGTAAAATGCATCCCTATAAAATGATACCAACTCAGGAGCTCATGGAGGACGATTTCGATAGGAGAACGTATTTTTGTGAACAAATGATGGCAATGTTAGATAACAATGTGATCCAATTAGAAGATGTTTTGTTTTCTGATGAGAGCACATTTACACTTCACGGTCATGTTAATCGTCAAAATTGCCGCTATTGGTCTAATGAGAATCCTCATTGGATGAGAGAGGAACATACGCAATATCCTGAAAAAGTTAATGTTTGGGCAGGAATTGTTGGAAATCATATCGTAGGTCCCTTTTTCATTGATGGCAACTTGAATGGGGATAAATATTTAGAACTGCTCCAAAATAATGTCGTGCCAACTTTGACAAACTTATATCCAGATCCAGCAAACCCACAAGTTCCTGCCAATAAAATATGGTTTCAGCAAGATGGAGCACCGCCTCATTACCAAATCAATGTCCGGCAGTACCTGAACCAAATTTTTCCAAATCGGTGGGTAGGGAGGCGCGGATCGATAGAATGGCCAGCACGATCTCCTGATCTGTCGCTATTAGACTACTTTTTGTGGGGATATGTCAAAAGTATTGTATACAAAACTAAGCCCCTCAACTTAGATGACTTAAAAAGACGAATCACGCTTGCGATTAGATCAGTCACGCCTGAGATGTTGAGTAATGTTAGAAGACATTTCTATACCAGATTAGCATGTTGCCAAGATGTTCGTGGCGAGCATTTTGAACATTTACTACATTGACATTAATTTTTTTTTGTTTTTTTAAATTATTAAGAAATAATCAGTATTTCTTATTAGAATTTGTGAAATAAAATAATTTTCTATTTTTAATGTTAATTTTTGTAATAAATCTGAAAATACATAATATTTCCGAAACAGTTGAAGATAGGTATAGGACATTGTACATGAATTATGTCTAGAATTTTCTGAAGAATCCAAAAAATTAATAATATACAGGGGCTTGTATTTAAAATAAGAAAGTTGGTATTGGCCACTGTCACATGACGCACCCTATATAATTTTTTTTTCTTGAAAAAGATGCGCAGTTAAAAATACAAATCGACGTGTCCAAGCGTTTTTCCCAACACGTCCTCATTTATCCGTTATCGAATTTATTCCATTTGGCTGTTCCACACTGTATATATATATATATATATATATATATATATATATATATATATATATATATATATAATAATAATAATAAATTATTTTTTGATCAACCTAAAAAAGCAAAAGTTCTTACACTTCGTGGCGTTTTAGTGTATTTAGATACCTAGTGTTGCATACCTATATCCGCATCCTATTAACGATTTTTATATTACTGGAATGCGCCACCATAGTGTAGAATAACATATTTATCTTTGAAAAATTCGTTGTTGTTAGTCTCACAACCATTATGAACTTTATACGCCGTATATTTGTTCAGTATTACTCACTGTTCGATAAAATATGGAACACTAACGTTAATTTTATACAATGAGTAACGGTACAAATTTCTAACACAACTACATAAAGTTTTTGCTTATTAGACCTACACTATAAAATAGCTTTTACAAAAAGATTAGCTTATATTCTGCGTTACATATTACTTTCCAAAATTTTATGGTTACAATAAATGTTTTTCTGTAGACAGTAGAAAGTAAAGCAGAGGTTTCTTGTCTATACGCCTATTGAAGTCTCTCCTATATTCTGCTTTATTATAGATAACTGTTACAAAATAACATACAATTATTTTTTACTATTTGTTAGTAAAGCTAAAATACAACATTTGGCAATTGTCTGCAGTTATTTCCATAGCGCACTCCAAAAGATATTTAGACAAAGTAGTATATTTTATTGCAAGCTACAAGGCAACCGCAAGAATATTTTAAAACCAGTTTTATTTGTACTTTAACCTCGGTCTATTTCCACGACTATGCCCAATCACCAACGCCAGGGAGCAGTTTCGCCTCACTATCCTGGAAATTTTGCTGAACTCCTGGCTTTCTGTAAGAGGGGTAGGAATCTTTAACGTGCCCAACATCGCATGAACACAGGACCGACAGCTTTCCGAAGGACGGACCGTGCAAAAATTCAACTTGCTCAAATATAATGCCACAACCTCGTTTGGTGTTAATTCTACAACATGCACTTAAAAAGTGAAAGGGGAACCCTGGGAAATGAACCCAGTACCCTTCGGTTCACAGGCGCACTTTCTTACCACTGGATCACCAAGGTTCTGTCTTTTAAAACAAAACTTTATTTACTTAACATAATCTTCACCTCCTCCAAGATTTTACACAATTAGCAAGACTGAAAAATCGTCCAAAATCACTTACCTTTCAGCTAGTTTTGGAATTTTGGAAAAAATCATTATTTGATGCTAAATCCTCAGCATAGAATCGGTGGCCAATTAATTATAAATCAGTTTATGAACCTATTTTCGTGCAATAGTCGTCGAGTTGTTAGCAAGGTCGCTGTCTTGCAGGCAGATCACACCTTTGGCCAGTTTTCCGTGACGCTTTTCCACAATTTGCTTGCGGAATTTAGTTAGCAACTTACTGTAGTATGCTCCTGTGACATTTCTACTTTGTTTCAAAAATATAGCAGCACAATATCATCCTTGTTCTAGAAAACTGAAGCAAAACTACATTTGAGCACAGAGTTTTTCAAGCGTTGTGGATTATCTGGCAGCCCACACATTCTTGGTGTGTGGCACTCCGATGGTAAAAATTTTATTTATTTTTCTCATCCAGTTGGTACGTTTAAAGCACGCTCCTCAACAACTTTCGATCCCCGCGTCGTGAGAAGTAATGTAAAACACACCATCATAGAAAATGCGCAAGGTTTCGTTTCATGGCCCAATTTGTCAATTTTATAAGATCATTACATGGACATAGTCAATGATTTCTTGACGAGTCATAGAAATTGGTCTTCCAGAGCAATGTTTATCTTTTACGTTTAATCGTCTTCTAAATTATGCAACCCAGTTTTTAATAGTAGGATACGAAGGTTATTTATCACCTAAGCTTTATACTATATCAGAAAAAATGTTTTGCCCTAAAATGCTTTAAAAATAAATACTTAGTAACTGACGGAAACTCTTTGATCAAAATCTAACTTCCTTTTTTTTTACATGCTTTTTTTTCAGTTTCCTCGCTATTTCACTTTTAAACATATAACTTTGACAGCTTATTTATAAAACACCATAGCCGTTACCATAGCAACTAAATTCACTTTTGTTTACTGGAAAGTTTTCAGGCTGACATCTTTTCATACTTGCAAGGAAATTATTTTAATTATATTGTATTTATTAGTTGTCTTTATATGATTGCTAAATTTTGAATGAAAAAAAAGGTAAAATTGATTTTTTAACTTGAGATAAGTTTGATAAACACAAAAATGCAAAATTATTTTAGTTAATATATAAGCCTTAAGTTATTAATGAAAGAACTATATTGAGGTTCAAATCATTATTTTTTTAAATTACATCATCACTGTCATATCTGGCGATAGGTTTTTTTTAATCAAAAGAAGGTTTGGCTGCGGCATAATAGCATGTTCTATATATTATGCCTGGATCTCCGCTACATTGTGTCGTAATTTTAATAAATTTTTTTTACATTATATCATTACTTTTTTTATCTCGAGAGAGGCTTTATTAACACAAAAATGCAAAATTATTTTAGTTAGTATATAAGCCTCACGTTATTAATTAAAGAAGTGTACAGCGGTTCATAAGTGACGAGGCTGTGTAAGCCTTCCAAGGTTAATTTCTTTTTATGTATGTATTCTGGCGTCATTCATCCCTCTAAGCGACAGTTATTCTAGCTCTGACTGATAGAATATATATATATATATATATATATATATATATATATATATATATATATATATATATATATATATATATATATATATATATATATATATATATACAGGGTGTTTACGGAAATCGGGAACAATAGCTATCTTCGTTATTATTTGAGCTACAAAGTCGGTTAAATGGCCAAAGTTGATCAACTGAACATCCCGCTTCTGAATATGTCACGGATATCTGGATTTTATTACAACTGTCAAATCTGTTGACATAACCTCAATTTTTTTAAATGGAACGATACGAATATTTTGCGTTCAATCGACTCAGGGCAAGCCATTCTGTACGCACACATATTAGTCTTTTCATCCAAGTACAATATTCCGAAGATAACTTGATCCCAAACGTTGCCAATTGTAGGTGTTTACGGAAATCGGGAACAATAGGTATCTTCGTTATTATTTGAGCTACAAAGTCGGCTGAATGGGCAAAGTTGACCAACTGGACACCCCGCTTCTGAATATGTCACGGATATCTAGATTGCACTACAACTGTCAAATCTGTTGACATAACCTCAATTCTTTTAAATGGAACGATATGAATATTTTGCGTTCAATCGACTCAGGGCAAGCCATTCTGTACGCACACATAATAGTATTTCCATCCCAGTACAATATTCCGAAGATAACTTGATCCCAAACGTTGTTAATTGTAGGTGTTTACGGAAATCGGGAACAATAGTTATCTTCGTTATTATTTGAGCTACAAAGTCGCTTAAATGGGCAAAGTTGACCAACTGGACACCCCGCTTCTGAATGTGTCACAGATATCTAGATTGCACAACACCTGTCAAATATGTTGACATAACCTCAATTCTTTTAAATGGAACGATATAAATATTTTGCGTTCAATCGACTCAAGGCAAGCCGTTCTATACGCATACCTAATAGTCTTTCCATCCCAGTACAATATTCCGAAGATAACTTGATCCCAAACGTTGCCAATTGTAGGTGTTTACGGAAATCGGGAACAATAGCTATCTTCGTTATTATTTGAGCTACGAAGTCGGTTAAATGGGCAAAGTTGACCAATTGAACATCCCGCTTCTGAATGTGTCACAGATATCTAGATTGCACTACAACTGCCAAATCTGTTGACATAACCTCAATTCTTTTAAATAGAACGATACGAATATTTTGCGTTCAATCGACTTAGTGAAAGCCGTTCTATACGCTCACATAATAGTATTTCCATCCCAGTACAATATTCCGAAGATAACTTGATCCCAAACGTTGCCAATTGTAGGTGTTTACGAAAATCGGGAACAATACTTATCATCGTTATTATTTGAGCTACGAAGTCGGATAAATGGGCAAAGTTGACCAATTGGACACCCCGCTTCTGAATATGTCACGGATATCTAGATTGCACAACAACTGTCAAGTCTGTTGACATAACCTCATTTTTTTAAAATAGAACGATATGAATATTTTGCGTTCAATCGATTCAGGGCAAGCTTTTCTATACGTACGCATAGTAGTCTTTTCATCCCGGTACAATATTCCGAAGATAACTTGATCCAAAACGTTGCCAATTGTAGGTGTTTACGCAA
Organism: Tillus elongatus; assembly: GCA_964006375.1. Classification (NCBI taxonomy): domain Eukaryota; kingdom Metazoa; phylum Arthropoda; class Insecta; order Coleoptera; family Cleridae; genus Tillus; species Tillus elongatus. The sequence continues at coordinate 146,244,663 of OZ023263.1, read as the reverse complement.
ATCGGGAACAATAGCTATCTTCGTTATTATTTGAGCTACAAAGTCGGCTGAATGGGCAAAGTTGACCAACTGGACACCCCGCTTCTGAATATGTCACGGATATCTAGATTGCACTACAACTGTCAAATCTGTTGACATAACCTCAATTTTTTTAATTAGAATGATACGAATATTTTGCGTTCAATCGACTCAGGGCAAGCCATTCTGTACGCACACATAATAGTCTTTTCATCCCAGTACAATATTCCGAAGATAACTTGATCCCAAATGTTGTCAATTGTAGGTGTTTACGGAAATCGGGAACAATAGTTATCTTCGTTATTATTTGAGCTACGATGTCGCTTAATGGGCAAAGTTGACTAACTGAACATACCGCTTCTGAATATGTCACGGATATCTAGATTGCACAACAACTGTCAACTCTGTTGACATAACCTCATTTTTTTTTAAATGGAACGATATGAATATTTTGAGTTCAATCGACTCAGGGCAAGCCATTCTGTACGCACACATAATAGTCTTTCCATCCCAGTACAATATTCCGAAGATAACTTGATCCCAAACGTTGCCAATTGTAGGTGTTTACGGAAATTGGGAACAATAGCTATCTTCGTTATTATTTGAGCTACGAAGTCGGTTAAATGGGCAAAATTGACCAGCTGGACACGCCGCTTCTGAATCTGTCATGGATATCTGGATTGCACTACAAACGGAATGCATTTATGAAATTATGGGTGGCAGGTATGTATTTTTCCACATTAATCGCTTGAATGATCGGTTTTAATCAACTCAATTGAACCAGTTTCTTCAAACAAAATAACAAAATGGGTTTTTTACAACAGACTTGTGAAGCTCTTTGTGTTTTTTTTAATTTAGTATCCGCGCTGCTTTTATGTAGATTTTACTATGTATTATAACTGAAGATTCTAGTTTACGTGATGGAAAATTGGGTTATCAACATTTGAAATATTTTTATGAAAGTTCGCTACTATAACGCACTTAAACTGTTTATATCATAAGTTCCTAATAAGGTACTACCTAGTGTTGTGAGAATACATTGTAAAATATTCGTTTAATCCGAGTATTGAAATATTCGTATTAATCCGAATATCTCTGGCAGCGTGATATGTAATACCAAGTCGTATATAGTAAATGGAGTGTACATGTACGATACAAAATCTTTATGATACGTAATACAGAAGCGTTTAGAGTAAACAGTGTATGTGTACGATACAAAAGTCTATGAGCTGAATGACGTATAATAAAACAAAATTATATTTAGCACGTGTACGTTATTATTACTACTTATTACTATACGGCATCTACGATTCCATCCCATACCACGCTAAATATAAATATAATATACCCTTCTTAATGTGAAAACGTAATCGGATGATCATTTCGAATATTATTTTATATGACTCCGTATCATCCGAATATTTGCAACGCTAGTATTGACAATTAGCCTCAGCAGAGTCGATTTCAAGGTTATGCGATGCGCAGAGCGCGAGTGTACACGCTTCTGTGATAAATAGCTATGTGTGGTCAGATTAAACTAGGAGAGAGAGAGAGAGAGAGAGAGAGAGAGAGAGAGAGAGAGAGAGAGAGAGATGGCTTTTAATTTTAAATACAGTGAACGTGAAGAATGGGAAGCCTAATATATTTATACATAATGAAATGTCGTTCTAGCATTGAAATATTCGTATTAATCCGAATATCTCTGACAGCTTGTTACGTAATACCTAGTCGTATATAGTAAATAGAGTGTACATGTACGATACAAAATCTTTATGATACGTAATACGGAATCGTATATAGTAAACAGAGTGTATGTGTACGATACAAACTCTATGAGCTGAATGACGTATAATAAAACAAAAATATATTTAGCACGTGTACGTTATTATTATTACTTCTTCAAGGCCGCGGACGAGCCCTAAGGGAAAAAACAAACTATAGGGCATCTACGATTCCATCACATACCACGCTAAATATAAATATAATATACCGTTCTTAATTTGAAAACGTAATCGGATGATCATTCCGAATATTATTTTATATGAATCCGTATCATCCGAATATTTACAACGCTAGCACAATTAATTAAGACCAGCGGAGTCAATTTCCAGGTTATGCGATGCGCAGAGCGCGAGCGTAAACGCTTCTCTGTAACAAACAGATACGTGTGGTCACATTAAACTATGAGAGAGAGAGAGAGAGAGAGAGAGAAAGAGAGATGGCTTTTAATTTTAAATACAGTGAACGTGAAGAATGGGAAGCTTAATGTTTATACATAATGAAACGTCGGTCTAGATTGTTTTTAAACAAATTGCATAAGTGTTATTAATTTTTTTTATTTATTAGTATAAATTCGCATGCTGATATTTAGCGCTTCGGACGCAAACTTTGTATTGGTATTAATAAAGAAATGGTCCAAGGCTGACATTTTACAAAATTTTTAGTTACACAACGCTATCTATCAAATTTTGTGCAAACTAGAGTCGTCGTGACACCATATTACCTGTCCTGCGCCGAGATGGCGTCCCTGTCGTATCTCTTACAATCTGTGACCTTTTTCAATAACTTCCATTGCTTAGATTTTTATCTACTATTTATTTAAATATCATAGCGGTACAGATAACGTCATTTGTCTTTGTCCAACATTGTAGATATTGGATTACAGAATCTGAAGTGATGTCGAGGATTGTTTTATTATTAATTTCGTATAACTTTATTTTCCTTTGATCAAACGACTTGAAAATTGGTACACAAGTTTGTGTCATTTTCAGTTGTAAATTTTTGTTTCAATCACTTAGAAAATTTGAGAGATATTGCGTTTTAACAAATATTTTTTAATTTTTTATTAAGAAAAATTGGCCGTTAGGATTTGATGAACAAACTCATCCAAGCCAATAGCATAATAAGGGTAATTCCCAAATTTGTTCCAAATCATTGAACTATTTTTTTAGTTACTGGGATGGAAAGACTATTATGTGTGCGTATAGAACGGCTTGCCTTGAGTCGATTGAACGCAAAATATTCGTATAGTTCCATTTAAAAAAATTGAGATGATGTCAGCAGATTTAACAGTTGTTGTGCAATCCAGATATCCGTGACATATTCAGAAGCGGGGGGTTCCAGTTGGTCAACTTTGACCATTTAACCGACTTCGTAACTCAAATAATAACGAAGATAGCTATTGTTCCCGATTTCCGTAAACACCTACAATTGGCAACGTTTGAAATCAAGTTATCTTCGGAATATTGTACTGGGATGAAAAGACTATTATGTGTGCGTACAGAATGGCTTGCCCTGAGTCGATTGAACGCAAAATATTCGTATCGTTCTAATTAAAAAAATTGAGGTTATGTCAACAGATTTGACAGTTGTAGTGCAATCTGGATATCCGTGACATATTCAGAAGCGGGGGGTTCCAGTTGGTCAGCTTTGCCTATTTAACCGACTTTGTAGCTCAAATAATAACGAAGATAGCTATTGTTCCCGATTTCCGTAAACACCTGCAATTGGCAACGTTTCGGATCAAGTTATCTTCGGAATATTGTACTGGGATGGAAAGACTATTATGTGTGCGTATAGAATGGCTTGCCCTGAGTCGATTGGACGCAAAATATTCATATCGTTCTATTTAAAAGAATTGAGGTTATGTCAACAGATTTGACAGTTGTAGTACAATCTAGATATCCGTGACATATTCAGAAGCGGGGTGTCCAGTTGGTCAACTTTGCCCATTTAAGCGACTTCGTAGCTCAAATAATAACGAAGATAGCTATTGTTCCCGATTTCCGTAAACACCTACAATTGGCAACGTTTGAAATCAAGTTATCTTGGGAATATTGTACTGGGATGGAAAGACTATTATGTGTGCGTACAGAATGGCTTGCCCTGAGTCGATTGAACGCAAAATATTTGTATCGTTCTATTTAAAAGAATTGAGGTTATGTCAACAGATTTGACAGTTGTAGTGCAATCTAGATATCCGTGACATATTCAGAAGCGGGGTGTCCAGTTGGTCAACTTTGCCCATTTAGCCGACTTCGTAGCTCAAATAATAACGAAGATAACTATTGTTCCCGATTTCCGTAAACACCTACAATTGGCAACATTTGGGATCAAGTTATCTTCGGAATATTGTACTGGGATGAAAAGACTAATATGTGTGCGTACAGAATGGCTTGCCCTGAGTCGATTGAACGCAAAATATTCGTATTGTTCTATTTAAAAGAATTGAGGTTATGTCAACAGATTTGACAGGTGTTGTGCAATCCAGATATCCGTGACATATTCAGAAGCGTGATGTTCAGTTGGTCAACTTTGCGCATTTAACCGACTTTGTAGCTCAAATAATAACGAAGATAGCTATTGTTCCCGATTTCCGTAAACACCCTGTATATACTTGTAATTTCGGAACAAAACTTTTCTTTATTTGGATGGTCTCTTTTTTATGTGACTGCTTTTTTTTCATGTTTTTACACCGGAAATAAAAAATAGCAAGGGTCAAAGCAATAACAACCTTTACAAAATTAACATTTATAGAATAAATCATGTCACGTTGTTCGCTCCGTCTTTGGCAGCAGGCTCAAACCTAAACTTTAATACAGGACGAATAGCCCAGTTTTCGAGGCGAATAACCTCAAGGGTTCGTACAATAAGGGCGCGGGTTCGAGTCCTGTATTGAGACAATCTGTTTTTTTTTTTCATTGGAATTTGGAATGATGAGCTTCTGATGAGGTGTGTGGGGTGTCCTCTTTATCTGTGTTCAATATTTTTTGTTGCAGCTAATAAGATAATTAAAAAGAATCCTAATCATTGAATATCTTATTTCCTAGAAAAAAATTGTCCTCTACTAGATATTTATAAACTTCTTGTTCCAGCGACTGTATACTCGTTTTGATTCGAAAAACACAAAGATTTATCGCTTTCACGACACTGCTTTTAATGTATACTCGTTATTTAACAAAATCAGGTACTGGTTAATTATTGCGTTAATTTAGGCAAGTGAATGTTTGCTCAACACTCTATATATTTTTTGCATAACGTCTTTCACATATTCGCGGTTATCTGCTAAAATAATGCCAAAATTTGAAGATACAAAATAGAATCTAATTTTCCATTCTTATATATTTTTTGAAATTAGACCCTGCCCAATGATATTTTTAATGCTATACACAGTCGTAAAATTTTATATATTAATGTATGGTTTTTAGGTTTTTTACATGATATTTTTCTACAAAATGTTCAGTTTAATTTGGGCGTTAACTCAAAAACTTACTTAAAGCAATATTATATATACTGCCTGTTTACTGCACAAGTTGTATTGATTTCTGCCCTTGACTAACAAAATAAGTCGTCATTTTTAACTGGTGCCGAGAAACCGAGAAACAAATAAAATTAAATAGGAAATTTAAATTTTGTTAATGCCAATTTTTTAAAAATCTCACGCAACCATTTTTACTGTCTTTTCTCTAGAAAAAATGCTGACTGTAGTGAATTTTTAAAGCAATAATTTTTCGGCAACTATTAAATTCAATCTATATTTTATATATGGGTATGTATTCCGCCCGGAGTAGGTATCAATAGTACGCTGCTGTCAAATTCATTTACAATATTGATAGTAATTATTAACAAATTATTATGTTATATAACACAAAATTATAATTGTCAAATTATCTTTATTAAATAAGAGTCGGTTCCTTTCACAATCGACTGTTTTCACTAACCACGAGCAAATTTTTGTACACGCGGCGCCAAAATGGAATTCCGAGGTTCATGCAGGACGTTTTAAAGCGTTTAGAGAAACGTGTTCAAAAATAAAACCGTTCTTGTATAAGTATCGTGAATATCGACTGTTACTCAACATTGCGGGCAAAACGAGAAGGCAGGCATTAGGCAACTGGGATTGTCTGTCCTGGAGATCAGAGATCAGGTAATTGTCTGTTAGTTCGTGCCACTTCTAGATTATTATGTGTCGTTAAATTCATTTACCGAACGTGACCCTAACAACATTGTTCATCTGTGAATGAAACTGAAGAAATTCCGTCTTTAATGAAGCCGAATGAATGAATACTAATGTCGTATCGAAAGTTATTGTACTATATTAACTTCAGAATTAAATCAGTGTTAATAAGTATCTTATAATAGTTAGTCATTTGGTGACAAAATAATATTCCTGGTTGCCAATAAGATTAATCATTTTATTTGGTGCAACTATTACGTAAGCTGTCGGTGAAGAAGTAATGTGTGGAAAAATTGTCGCTTAATTACCTTGCCGCATTCATCTAATTAACCAGAGCATTTTATTTTAATCAGGCAAAGTGCCAAATAATGTTGATATTGACATTACGTAATTGAATTTACAAAAGGCAACCCTTGATTTAAATACGTCAGGAGTTGAAACTTATTTTGGAAACAAGCTTTAATTATTTTGGTGTAAAACGAAAGAAACAGCAATTCTAAAATTCTAAAGGCGCCACGTAGCTTTCTGTATTTTGCTCGTGAAGACCTTCCATTTGATACTTATAGCAAGCTGGTGGTTGAAAAAGGAACAATCCATCAAATTACATCGGTCGCAATTTTTAATTTATGAAAGCTCTACCTAGCCAACTGTATTTTAGTCATGAAGCTCTTTCTTTAATAAACTACTTAGCTATACACGTAATGCCTTTTCATTTTATACTCACATTAAAAAAGTTCTAGAGAAATATATATTCCGCCGTCTTGCGTTGGCAACCATTTTAAATTTATGAAAGCGTTACTTAGCCTACTGTATTTCACTCGTAAAGCCCTTTCGTTAGACACCCATATCAAGTGGGGTGTTGAGAAAGAAATATCTCGTCATCTTGCGTGGACCCATATTGTGACTTCATGAAAGCCTTATCTCCTCTACTGTATTTTATTCGTAAAGACCTACTATTTGATACCCAGGGGGATTGTGAGAAATGAAAAAATGCGCCATCTTGGAACGTCCGCCATATTGAATTTATGATAAAAGCATATAAACCACCTTGCATTATTACCTGACTTAAACAAATTTTAGCCCAATCCGTTAAGAGAAACTGTTTCAACTTTGACTTGCAAGATTTAGGCTAAATATACTAACAGGTGGAGTTAAATAAAAGCTGGTAAAACAATGAATAAAGGGCTCTATCTGTTAATTTCTATCTATTGCTACCCTTTAAGAAATAGGTCGCAATCGTTAACACACTGTCTTTATATTACCGTCAGCTATGGGAGACCTCTAAAGAAAACGTCATTCAATTTTCAACTGAATGTGAAAAAATTGTCAACTACGGCAGTAATCTATATAGCCGTTCAATGCGCTGATTATTGGTCACCAATTATAACCTTTGTGCTCGATGAACTAATTATAGTCAAACGGAATTCATCTATTTTATACCAGTTCATGCTATAAATAACGCACATTATCTAGGATACATTCCTTTCTGTCCTCTCTGGTTATTTTATAACCTGTATTGCACTACGACTATAATTCTTCGGCGAATATAAACGAATTCATAGGCGTAGTTCTATTAAAATGTAGGCAGTTATATTATTAAATTACTAAAAATACGTTATATAATATTATTTAAATGTTGTTAATGTATCTTATTCTAGTTTTCAAACAATAATGGAAAATAAAAGCCTAATGCATTTGTATAACTGGTAAATGTTAGTAGAGCTAGTTTTAATGAAGTGATTACCTTGGTCTTGTGTATCAGACCGTTTGTCAGTTTTCCAGACTCCCATATTTCACCCAAATGACCCATCCGGGAGAACTTCTTTGCATAACCCACGTGTTCCCGGAGACCTAATTTGGGTTTCTTCTGGTGTTAAACTTACGTATTTATTTCTTGAACAGAATTTTTATCATCAGTTTCTAAGTTTCTAAGCGGAGGTTATCCTGTGAATCCTTGGGATCAAGTTGAAACCAGGTTGGCTTACAATGTTTTAGATACGATGCGACTGAATGAAGAGGGATGAATAAACTGAAACGTCAGTTCTAAAAACTGTATTGTGATGAATTGGATTCTCGATTGTACTTATCAGTGCTCATCACGGTCTCCAATCTTCGCTCATCCTATGAACTTTTGCATATGTAGGTTAAAATCATTTTAAAGAACACGACAAATATAAATTGTGGAATTACAATCTGTGAACCATTTAGTACATTTTTGCAATAAAAAATACTGAAGTTTGATGATAATTTAAATGAAACAAAAATATTGATTTCCTAATTTAACATGCACTTTTTTTAGATTTAGATATCGTGGCAACCTCACAATAACATAACCTATGACAGTTTACTATGTCATTTTATTTTTTTATCTCAACAACACACCACGAGGGCTCACAGTCTAAATACTATCGTACCGTGGGTGTCAACAAGGAGGAACGAGGCAACCTGTTAATTCTGGACTTGAAGGTTTGGAGGTTCGTAGGCGAAGAAAAAACATGTGCCGGCAAGGATGCCCACAACTTGGAAATCCTCGGGACAAAAGAGCGGGCATAACAATATGTTCTATGTCTGGTGACCTGGACAGTTAAAGGGTGAGTTCGCTCTGTTCTCCTGGTAGATCTGTTGGGGGCAGCAGGTGGAGGAACTATGGAAGAAAGCTCCTCTGAGCAGTGCCCGTGCAGATATCTATAAAAGAGACAGAGAGAGGTCACCAACGTCACGTCGGTGGGCAAAGGATGGCAGTCTTTGGGTGAGGGTAGGGTCACCGATGAGACGTATAGCTCTCTTCTGAATGGAGTTCAGGATAGCGAGTGTATAAGCGGCAGCTAATTTAGTACGGGAAAAATTTTTAGGTTACGATTCCTCATCCAATCCAAACCAAAGAAGTTTATACCAAAATATGTAACAAACCTCTTTTTTCAGATACAGGGTGTTAAGTCTTAAACAACACTTTTTTTTTAATGTAGAAAAGACCCAGTATATAGCAGAAACATGGTGGCAGTTTCAAATCCATAAAAGGGCATTTGGGACAAACACTTTTTTCCAAAGTTCCGTGCTTGAGAGTTACTTATAGGATTTTATAATTTGAGAAGAGGGTTTGGCTCGAATGATGCCCTTTGCATGTATTGTCACCAGGTTTTCATTTTATACTATCTTGACTGTTTTCCATATTTGGCAGAAACTGTTTTTTGGGGAAAAGATTTTAGACCCTGTATCTGGAAAATAAAGTAGTAATTACATTTATATGAACTTTTCGACTTCGTATACTGAAGTCTTGCCCCATACTTAATTTTTATCCTCGCATATAAAATCAGCTAAAGTCATATATCTACAGTTTTCTCATCGGCCTATAAGACACGGTATATAGTTCGACGTAGCAAAAAAAACAAATAAAATTTTTGTTTCTTTTTTTATGGGAAACAAACCTCTCTTTAAAAGTTCTAAAAAATTTTAGAACTCAAACCATTTTGTTAATCTTTTCAGTCACGCTTTGTCGGGACTACATCTTGCATTGCAGCATTAAGTAAATTATTTCTCTATCAAGTATTACATTACGAATTAAAATAGTGACTCTTATTTTTTCACATGCATCAAAAAGGTAATGAAAACATTTTCGTGTCAAAGTTTATTGTTTTCCTAAATAAATCTAAAATTGGCTTTGCTTTTCTGAAAGTATAACTGACTTTTTGTGAAGGAATACATAATCTTTAATTCGTGTAAAATTTTGCTTGTTTAAACTAGCAGCTATATTGGTTCATTAAATACAACGCATAAAACATAATAAATCTAACGGAACGCATTACACCTGGACAGTGAAATCTCCAATTCAGAGATAATTTTCATTAAACTTAAACTTGTACGTCACTGTTTTCAGATGTAACTAGAATTGTAGGTGTAGAATGTGAGTGCATTAACATTATAGTAGAAGGAGTGTGCAATAATATTGAAGACCGTCGCAGACCTGTGAACTGCAATGACTCCTTCAGAAGGAGCATGCGGTATATTATCAGAGAGGGTCTACTGACCCGTTGGTCGTTACTTCTGCCGTGATCTTTACCTAGATAATCATGCTTTTGCATTAGATATGTCAACAAAACTTTGAATTATACATCAATCCAAGTGACCGATAATATAAATGCCGAGAAATGGTTAACTGAAATTCGAACGGCGTACCCATGGAATATAAGTTACGTCTATCACACAGGTATATATATATATATATATATATATATATATATATATATATATATATATATATATATATATATATATATATATATATATGCAGCGAGAATAGTGTGAAGCGCCAACTTTGGTCTTGTGATGATTATGGGCCTCCACAGTAGCTTCCACATACATAAGGGGCAGCAGGAAGGAACCTCTGTGAAGAAAAGCAGCAAGAATACCACGAGTGGCATTGAACTAGATCACTCGGGAACCACCATCACTTCAGTCCTGGCAAGACACGTAACTTCGTTACTTGAAATAAAACAACCTACATATATATTATCTCATTTTTGGATAGCCCGTTTAAAGACACGTTCGAGGATATGTCACTTGATGTGCCTATCTTTCAGTAGCGTAGAGTAATATAGCACTTTATAAAAATACTAACAGATTTCCATCTGCCCAAGAGAGTTTTATTAAGCGTGTTAACATTACGTTATCTCAACTAGTTATCGTATTAAACTTAGAAAGTAATATAATTCTTAAAATTCTTAGATAATCAGCCCCATGTTTGATAACTGAAAGGTTTCTTCGTAACCAAAATTGTTAAATGTCTTCATGATCCTATAGCCAGGTCAGGTTGTTTTTAGGGTGTCAAAATTAAGATTACAACAGGTTTTTTTGCTGCGGTAAGTTAAAAATATTTTTTTGAAAATTTCTCGATTTTTTTTGGTTGATATATTAGATTACTCCTTTCTCGGTACACTCCTTTTCCTGCAGTTACCTATTATTATCTATTTCTCAGATTGAACTCTGCCGTTTTTTGACTGAGTGGGTGGGGTGGGGGTGGTGTCTCTGCCACTTTATCCTGGGGGTTTTGCTTTCACTTCTCCATTCCTACAACCACCCTCAATGCATAAACCAGAAAAAATTCTTGGAAAAAACCCAGGGGGGGGGGCAAATAAGGATGCTGTCCGGACTAAATGAGATTTGAAGAAGGTAATGGGTGCAAAATGTGAAAAGGGTTGCTTTTCGAGGTATAACTAAGCTGTTTTTTTCACATTCTCTGTTCGTATTTCCTTTTCGCCCAGCATCCCTATCTCACTCCTAAAAAATTCTTCAAAGAAGCGTATATTAGTACCTTTAAAACCTATATTCAAGGTCTGTTTAATTTTATATATTTATTTTAGTACTATGCCGTACTAATAGTATACAATTCTTATGAACATTCACTACTATAACGTATGTGCTGGGTGTCAAGATTTTTGATATATTAGTAGGGGTATTCATTTTTTTGTATGAACTGAACAAAGTGGAATAAATAGCTTAGCTTCTGTCTGTTAACCTCATTAGTTTTCTGGATTTACGAAATATAGTACCTAAAATGTATTTTTTTCTAACTAAAGGGGGTGTGATATATTATAATTACTGTAGCTTTACAAGAGTTAGAGGATAGGTAACAACCAGAAAACACAAAATTGCTGAAAACGCCTTATTCTCTATAGAGTCGATCAGAATGCACTTAATTTATGACACCAAGAAACGTGTTTGATAGAGACTTGGCGCAAAACTGTAAGTTGGAACTCTGCTTGCTTTATTCTTCTTAATAGAGTCTTTATACGGCAAAGAGGAGAAATATAAAGCACTAACACTAGTTTATGAAACAAGAGTCTGTTTGAAATTTACATGTTCAGCAAAGAGCAAACGAGACGGTAAGAAAACCAGAATGGACATGTGTAATAACGTATCGAACAAGGTGTTTGCTTATAAATGTTGACATGGAAATTATTTACGAACCATTGAGAGTCTCATTTCTCTTTCTGTACCTGCACAAATTGATTTCTCAATTGGTCGAACCGGGCTCCCCACACAAACTTGATGCTAATTGAACTTGCACTATCTCCTATCTCCTTCCATAAATTGCTCAAATCACTTTTCATTTTTCCCTATGCCACTTTAATTGAATAGTTAATTGTCTACGCTTTAGCGAAAGAGTCTTTTTAATTATCATTTAAAATTCATTTTGACATAATGCCTTCCATATATTATACCTAATTAATTGACATGTTACCGTTGCTTTTATTAAGAGGAATTTATTGAAGCATATACTTGTAATACGCTATTTATAGATGACATCCTTTTAGAAAAAATCAAAAACCGAAAAACCGTGTTATCAAGAAAAAAATTATAAAACTGCGTGCATATATATATATATATATATATATATATATATATATATATATATATATATATATATATATATATATATATATATATATATATATTTATATATGTGTGTGGGGGGGGGGACTTTTGACTGCAGACAGCTTTGAGATGTCGAAAAGTATAAGTTGTACAATTTTTGAGGCATTTCGGAGGCTTTTTTTAGATCTAAGGAATACACCTAAATCGCGAGATAAACAGAAAAAAGTCAAAACTGGCATTTTTTCTATCTTTAATATTTCAATAACTAAGTCCTCTACAAATATAAGATTTTACGGAAAGTAATAATCGGTTATTTCACGGTGGTCTCAAAAATTAGCCTGACCTGACCTGAACTGACCTGATACATTTATAATGTATAAATCACGATAGTGAATTTTTTTGTGGAAGCCCCGTGGACTTTTTCACCCAATGTTTTTCTTTGGTTTTAGTGGAGCAAACATGTATAACCAGCAGTAAAAATGAGAAGGCGGCAAGTGAGTTATGGTGAATTTTTATTTATATGACAGACTTAATAACCCTAAGTATTTTTGAGTGCCACAGAACCTACTCTCTTTCAGAACCTTGTAAAAATTTCTAACATCTAACATTTGCGTGGAAGAACTATCGTCATTTTAAACAAAATTACTCGGAATCTTAATTACACAATATTTAGTTTTATTTAGTTACATTTAAAATAGTTGGCATGTATAAACATGGATGTGTCTATGTACTTATATTTATATGTATCTTACAGCATATCGCTGGAATGCCTGCTGCTATTTTAACCAAACATTTTACGCATACGACCTGTAAAGAGATACTATATAGGTAAGAAACTCCTTGCGCTCTTAGAAACTGTTGGAAAGAAGTTCCATGCAAAAATACAGATATTGGTGTCGACTCCATGACCTCGGGGTCGCTGAGATGAAGAGTGACACTCATGATGCCCCACAAAAATACTGTGTGGATAGAAAAAGCCTAACACTTATATTGGTAAAGTGGGACTTTTTATTGTGTTTTATGATATAATAGACCCTATGTCCTATTTAATGGAAATTTGGGATAGACAATACCCGGACAACGCCAGACAATCAGCTACCGTAAACGACTTGCAGCCCTCAGACTTTCTTAAATAAGTAGTTTTATTGAAGAGACGGATAGTGCAAAGATGTAATTGCAGCACTGATTTATCCTTGTGTAAAAATATCTAGAAATTAATAAATTAAAAAAACTGTGCAAAAAGTAATTTTAAATTAATTTTTACGTTAAACTCAGGTACGAAACGCATGTATTTAAAACTTTAACACAATTGGCCCGATTTCTAAGAGGTAGTCTTCTACTCTAGGTAGATAGGCTATTTTTAAATTTTATTTGGTAAAGTTATTTTTTCTTAAATTTAAACATACACCAGAGAGCCATTTTTAACTATATAGGGTTGTCCATTTTTGCTGTACAGTACCCAATTGGATTATTGAATATGGGCGATCCTATATATTATTGCATCTCAGATACTATGTTTTATTAAAACATTTTTTTTTAAAAGCCATGTTTTGCAAGTTAGGTAATTTTTGTAAGGGCGGGTTTGAGCATTATTTCTTCATTTATATGTTGATTAGCACAAACGGTTATAAGCCTTTCGTAATAAATATTTAAAGTGCAATAAAAAATTATAAATTTGTTAGTAGCCCTTTATTAGTGAATTTTTCTTAACAAAAATTCACTATTAGAGAGGTGTCGATGGTGACTCTTGTAATATTTTTTTTCAAATGAGCGCGAACTGGGATCAATAGAACCCATATCCGGGGTCAGTTTCAATATATATATATATATATATATATATATATATATATATATATATATATATATATATATATATATATATATATATTACAAAAATTACAAGAGTCACCATCGATACCTCTCTAATAGTGAATTTTTGTTAATAAAAATTCACTAATAAAAAATATATATATATATATATATATATATATATATATATATATATATATATATATATATATATATTTGTGTGTGTGTGTGTGTTTGTGTGTATCCAACCGATAATTCAAAAAGTAATTAACCGATTTTAATTAATACCTTGGACGAGTTCGTTATCCAGGAATATCGGACAAGGTTTTCCGAGAAAATTTTAAATTTTCTTTCAAAAAAAAAAGTTATCTCCGAAAATTACAAAGCTATTGTGATGAAATTTAGTGAATATGTTACCCTGGGAAAGGCCTTACCACGCACCAAAATTAAACTTTCTAGGCTTATATAAAATGGAGTTATTTAAATTTGAAGCATTTAATGAAAATTCGCTACCATAACGCACTTGCAGCGTCCCGAACTTTTAATATTATTTAACTTTTGTTTCCTATGCCTTTCTTCTACTAATTAGTTAAACTTGTGTTTAGACAGCAGTCATAAATTATAACATTTTTTAAATGTAGTTTTGCCTTTGCGACTATATAAAATGTACTAGATAAAATCATGTATTTTTGTTGTTTTAAACAAACTATGATTGCTAAATGCAATAAGATATATAAATCAACAAATAGTAAAAACGAGACTAATCTTATTTTTATTCTTAGGCACTATTTAAAGCAAGTGTTCTCAAAATCTTATATTATATCTTATGTCAAACTTTAAGCTATAGAGAAGAACAAAAATTACTTTTTATATATCTCAAAAACTATTGTGATATTTTCGTTATTTGTTAATGGTAAAATCTGTAAGACAGGATTATAAGAAGATACTGAGCAGCACTTAAAGAAGCAGAGTTTTTACAAGGTGGTATTTAGGTATCAGAAATAAATTGCAAAATCAAAAGCAAAAACTCAGCGTATGCGTTTATATGTAATTGTTTTACAAAGCTACGACAGCCGCACCCCATGGATTAAAGCTCAGCTACTCTATAAAGGAAATATTTTAGGATTTTAGTCAACTATATCAAACAAATGTGTTAAAATATAATGTAATTCTAGAGGCAATTATCTTTGCATAAAGCTTCTCTAATTATTTGTAAATGTATTGTCTAAGACCGATAATGATAATTTAGTCCTTATCTTGTCCTGAAAATTAAAAGTTTCTTGTTGGCAGCACACGCTGTTCAATCATGCAACTATTCTTATTTTATGTGCACGATAAGCACCATGTACAACTTAATTACTTTATTGTAAAAATCTACAAGTGCTTTTAGTGTACTTGTGACATGAAAAACTTTAATTATCTTATCAATTAAGCCAGGTAAAATGAAAATATGAGTGTCATGAGTGTTTTGCAATTCGTGTGGCAGCCGAACGTTTCATATAAGACAGCTAAATAAGCCAAGTGAATTTTATAGTTGGCGTGGGTGATCTAAATGCGAATGTTTGTTACAGTGACGTACCTAATTTAGTTCTCTATTGTATATCTACCGAGACACTGATTGATTTACAATAAAAGCTCGCAGTATAAACAAATATATACTATGTGTCTTATAATGTTGAAAGCGCTTTATATAAAAGTGTACTTACGTATTATGTAACGAGTTACCTTCGCTGTAACTTAGAAAATGTACGTAAATATTTGCTAATGAACCTTACATTACTATGTTGTTGCAAAATTCTGAGATATTACAAACCTATAATTATATTGAAATTAGTATATTAGTTTCTTTACTATAGGCGAACCGTTTCTTGACATTATGATTTTGACCCACTCTCAAAAATTCCTGTAGACCCTGGACTACGGCTCTGTAGGCCGTAATGCCAATTCCAATTCTCCAAGCTCAGCATTAGGGGAACTCTTTTTATACCTTACCGAAGATTATAAGAAATACGTTGTCTCTATCTCTAAAGGTTGATAAGTAGATTCGTTGTGTCAAAATTTACATTCTGTATTATTTTTCTATTTTGATTTAATGTTAAAATGCTCTAAATATTGTGTGATTGAATAAATATGTCCTTTGATTTTTATAATTATATATTTTTATTGATTCTATATAAATAGGTTATACATATTCTCTATTCATTAATAGTATACAATACACGAATCCAATGCATTTTTTATATTACTTGCGGGAAACGTGCCGTTGGTTGCACATATGCTACCACACCTAAAGCTTATTGCTAAGATGCCAAGATGACAAAAGAGGCAGTACTAAACTAAAAATTTACAAATATTTTAAAGTGGAATTTGGGAAATGATGTTTTGTTTTATGCTTTAAAACCATATTCATAGATAAGTTGACTTTCGTAAGTCACATTTTTCAAATTTCCCTCAACTGCTGTGGTTATTACAGGAGTGGTTTGATACTACTACAAGAATTCGATGTGATTGTTATATACCTCAATTAGCTAAACATAGGTATAATATATATATATATATATATATATATATATATATATATATATATATATATATATATATATATATATATATATATATATCATCTGCAACCCTTTTTGCCCATTAGAGTGTAAGGGGTTTCTTCCTTGAGAGCGTTACACAGTTTGCTAACCTCTAAATCTAATTTTCCTACCACTGTGATTCTACCCATATATAATTCTTATTTACATTTGATTAATTTGTTTAAATTACAAAAACTGATCGCTTTATAACTAAGTTTAACTGCCATTTACACACTTTACGTTTTACACCACTGTATACTAGTCCTGTGCTAGTAGCTTTACCTTTTGCCACGTCTCGCCTTTTTCCTGCAGTATTTCCGCCATGCTATCATTCCGCATTTTCTGGGGTTTCCCTCTCTTCCTTTTCGGAGCGATTTTCTTTTGCCTCCCATACTCTCTACCCAACCACTGTAGTTTTTTCTTATGTATACATTATCCGACTGATTGCACACCCAACCCCTTCCTTATATCATCATTTTTGACCCTGTCTCTTTTCGTCACGCCATTTACTCTTCTCAAATATTTCTTTTTGAGAGCTTGCACCTTGCTTTTTAGACTCGCAGAGGACTCACTACAGGAGTGGTTTGATAGTATCAATACGCTTTAATTATCTACTACAATGAGAAAACCCTACAGATATACTTATGCACACCTATGTACAAACAATTAATTCAATTAATAAAATCCAAAGGAATGTTTTCTTTCAACTAAATAAGTGTGTATTTTATATTACTACTTTAAGTATCATACGAGTGAAATAGTTTCTTTTTAGGTTAGATTCTTTATTTGTACCTAACAATGGTAGATTAAAATTGCAAAATGAAATCGTGAACTGATAAAAATCATGTTATGGATTATTGTCGAGCAAAGCAAATAAATTTCACATTCACTTTATATTTAATATAAATTTCATTTAGGAACACATAATAGACCATGGCTTTATATTACAGCTTTCACGTAACAAATTGTATATAAAATAATTTATGTTGGCACTCCATTACCTTTTTATTTTATTTCTTTTGTTTTACAATACGTGTAGTTGTCATCAACCTCTGTAATGAAACTACCTCACAAATAGGTGAAATTTATCGACATTATAACTAAATCGTTTGAAATGCATATTTACGGAAAAGAAAGAAACTTAATAAGAAAATAAACTATTAATAAATTATCTTTGGAAAAATAGCTACACCTATCAAAATTATGTAAGCCTGAAACGAAAAATATTAAACCAAATATGAAACCCCAATTTAACATCTGTTTAAATTTTTATACATTTACATATTATATTTATATTGTCGATGTATTAACTTAAAAATTGATGGACAGAATTAAATAAACTGAATGGGGTTAAAATTAATTTTTTGTTTGTTTTGGAATAGCTCTATTCCCCAATAATAATAAAATTACTTTAATTTACTAAAAATTCTAAACTAAAAAAATATATAGGCAATGAAGAAATGAATCTTTCTGAAGCCCAAAGTAGAAAATTTAGAATAAGATTTCGTTCATTTTAACCGAGAAAATAGGTGAAACTGGTTAAAAACTATAAAAGTCTAAAATTAGTAAAATACCAAATTCCGACGAAAAAACTTATTTACTTTCTGTGGTACAAAATTATAACTATTTGGTTTCTAGAGATCGCAGTTCGAAATTACGTATGTGGTATATATATATATATATATATATATATATATATATATATATATATATATATATATATATATATATATATATATATATATATATATATATATATATATATATATATATATATATATATATATATATATATATATATATATATATATATATCTTCAGGCTTTGTGCCGTCAGTTAAAAGGTAACACACTGAATTATATTACAAAGCTTTGGAAATTATTTATTCCGTTATCGAAGCTACAACATCGAAAGAAAGAATTACAATTTACATAAGAAGAATAAAGATGGTTTAAATACTTGCATATAAAGTAAGTTTTCAAATTAAGTTGGGAATAAAGCAGATAATAAACATCTACAAAATTTTGATGTTGAAGGTCAATCTAAAATTCGCGAGCCAACTGGATTTAAATGTCTCCGTTTGTTTGGCAAGGAGACATAAATAGGGGCAATGTTCCAAAAAGTTATTAACTTTCTTTGTGTTTGTTAAATTTTCTTTAAAAGTAATTTCAAAGTCTTCTAAACTTATTCGTTATTATTTAACTTTTCACAATGTATAATAGAAACATTGCTAAATTGTATGTTATGGTCGGTATTATATATATATATATATATATATATATATATATATATATATATATATATATATATATATATATATATATATATATATATATATATATATATATAAAGGACGTAGCCAGCGCGTAAGGTAACTAGAGCAAGTGAACCTTCTGAATTCTAGATGTTCTATATGTTCTTTAACGTTTCTGTGACCGGTTTCGCTGCTCGACAGCATCCATCTAGGACATCTAGAATTCAGAAGGTGCACTTACTCCAGTTAACTTACGTTTTAAGTGGAGCGTTGCCGACGCTCAGGCTAATCGGATCAAGTGGCCCCACGAACCTCTCATATCACCGCGGAACTGTCATCTCTGACATAACATCATGGTGAAGAGCTGTTTTTTCTTTTGATCTTTTTTGTTTTGCTACATCTCCCTTCCCCCATTATTTGAGGGTTAAGAGATCGGCAGTTGCTCTCCCTGTTCTTTTGTTCATCTGCTCGGATTTAGGTCGGTTTGGCTCCTAACTTGCTGCAGTCTTTGGCATTCTTAAGCTTTTATTCTCTGCAGTACTTTCCTGACAAAACAGCAGACACTACTCCATCCGCCCTCACTTCCTAACATTATCTGGACAATGTTTTCTCTATTAATTCTCGAACTCAGTTCCGTTTTCAACTCATGTCTCCACTGGATCCATCTATCGCACAGTAAGACTGTGTGCTCCGCTGTATCCGTGGACCACAATACGATCATAAATTGTCTTCTGTTGCAATTTTTCTTTGGGTACTGCCCGAAGTTGCCGTGTCCCAACAGAAAAAGAGTGATAAAAAAGTCTAACTTTCGATGACCACATCTCACTCAGGAAAGAATGTCCGGAATAAGTAATATGTTGTCACGCCAGCTCCAAATAACACAAAGTGTTAAAAAATAGAGACCGTATACAACCAACTAATAATTTTAGTAAACTGTCAGCCCTGGCCCATTTCTACCCTAATATAGGGACAAAGTATGTAAGGCTAGATGTACAGTTCTTTGCCGTATTGACGAGCTCTAATTAAAGCTAAATCGGTCTACGGTTTTAATTGTTGTGAGAATGCATCTAGCCTTACATACTTTATCGTCTCTTTTGTTAACTTAACCAATATTTTTATATATTCACTGAGCTCTTCGTCTGGGGAAGTTTGTTCTCGTCCTCTTATTAAAGCAGTAACTGAATTTGTTGAGTCAGATCTACGAACCGTAGTACGTTCGTTCTTTTCCTTCGGTTCAGTTTCGACCTTTGCCGCCGGAGATATTCCACTAGACATGATATCGCCTACCGAGCTCTCTGACCCTTGCCTTGGTCTTGGTGGTAATCTTCCTATAAAACCACGCATATTAAACGGGCCATCGATGCTCATTCAACTGTACAAAAACCTTGTTTGCGTGCCTCTCCCATGCTAAGACTCTCTGTTTGCTTATCAATCGTACCTTTTTCCGCGCCTTTCATCATTCGCAAAGTTGCCCCCTCCGTATTCCATGGGACAGACTGCGGCGGTCCCATCCAAGCCCCCCTACAGGGATTCCCGGTTTCCCGGACCCACCCGGAGATATTTTTTTTCTGCGTTTCACTATCCATCTTTATTTTTGTTGTCATATGTGTAAAACATGAAAGTTGAAAAGAAACCTAGCCCTCAGATACCCTAATAGCATCGTCGTCGGAAAATAACAAGAGTCGGCCGATAATTAGAGGAATAGAAGTCTGGCCAAATAGGAAAGATAAAAGATGAGGGGCCTCACCCAAGACAAGTTGAAGAAAGGCGAGTAGTCCAACTCATGTGTGTATGCGTATAGGTGCTCATGTGTATGTGGGTTTGCATATGTGTTTCTGATTTCGTGTTAAAGTGCGCCCCTGTAGTCGCCATCCACGTGCTCACCAAGAGGGAGCCCTTAAGGGCTAGACTGATTCTGGTATGGATCAGTTTCACCAAGTAAGCGCGACAGCAATCAATGAGTAGTTTCTATGTTCTCTGCAATCTGTTTTACCTTTATTTTGAAGCCAAAACAAGGTGTTGACGTCTGTATTTAGTGTTGTTTTGTCTCCTAAGTTTTAGAGTAAAATTAGTAACACTTTATCAGTTTACGTCGTAAATATAACTGGTGTCGTGTTACTAAATTACTTAGTTTTATACCAGGATTAAATAATTATGTTAAAGTGATAATAAAGACAGGTAAGGCCACTCGTCATCTACCGTCGGCAGTGCTTTACGTATATGTTATACGAAATTATGCAATATTTATACTGCAATGTAATTATATTTATTGTGTTATGAAATTTTACATGGTCACGTTACAATATTGTGCCTTTGGTGATTATTAGATAAGTACGGAATCTATATATGGAAACACAGAATGTTCTATATTATTACTCAACACAAATCTAATGCAGTATGAAGATGAACTAAACACATTTCATAATGTGTAGCAGTAGGAGTTTGAGTTTACCTTTATTACCTTAGCAAACTGTGATATACAATATAAGTTGTAATGGACGTGAAAAATATTAGACACACCTTCGTTGTGATTGTTTCTTAAACTCACTCATTTTTAAATGGTAGCCATTTAATATAAAAAAGATGCTCTTACATAAGTCAACAAACATACATATTGTTACGGAATAGGTTTGATTTGATTCTAGTAACATAACAAAAGAAGTTAGAGAGGGACCTGCTTTGTCGCCACCTGCCAACGTTTACGCTCAAGGAACTTTTCCAAGTAGGACTTGAAAATTACACTATCGGTATTAGACTAAATGAGACACTGATAATCAATGTGCAAATTTTCAGCGATACAGTTACATTGGAAAATATTATGTAGGATGTAAATAATTGTATTAAATTGGAACTAAAAAATAAATAAAGACTAAATTGATAATATTAAGTAGACAAAACCTACGAATAATCAACTGTATATGAAGTCTTACCGATCATGATCAAACAGCTAGTTTTAACATTAACATCTAAATGTGACAATAATGAGAAAGTAAAAATCAACACTTGCCGACATTTTTGTCTTTTAGTGGCTAAGGTAATGTAAAAATAATTTTACTTTATAAAGCGAAAATCTAATCATTAAATGTTTGACCCTTAGATGGAACATAAATTTTCGAAATATGCAATCTAAGATTTTTTTTTTTTTTTGACGATCATTGGAGCCAAACTTAGTAAGAGCTAGTACCCAGTGAGAATTAGGAAATAGCTGAAAAAAGGTATTGTATGCTATTTGTGACACATTTTGTAACATCACATAAATTATCTAGAAACACTTGCATTTACGCAGAAGAGGCTTCGCAAGGAACACCAAATGAAGATCAGAAATTGGTGACATACAAAAATGGTGTTTTCTGAAAAACTTAGCAACGTAGATAACCGTAGACCCTCTGGCCTCGCAAAAAGAAGGAAACATTCAACACAAATCGTTTGGTAACCCTAAGTACCGATAGAAATCAAGTATATTTCTGCAAACGTCGCAACATCCTGGAAGCAACCAAATAGAAAACAAAGACCTATTGAGCTCTGTAATACCTTGATCCCTCCAACTAAGAGATAGTATGATTTGTAGGCTAAAAAATTGTATTAGTTGAAGCGCACTAGAGCTAGTTAGGTCTTTTCAGATTGGATTGTCCATAATATTATCTAGGTCTATATATGTCTTTAATTATTTTTATCACGTTATAAATATAATGCTGTAATGTTTTTTTCAGTTCCTGTTATCATACTATTATTACAGCTAAAAGTTTGTAGCTTTTATACACTGTGTAATTTTTCTACATATAAATGAATATAGTAGAATAAACTAGAATAAGACAGTTGACAAAGCTAACGTCTTTCTCTGGGCCTGAAAACTTGCCAATTAGCTGCATTACGACAATGTACCAACTTGTTAACATTATATGCAAACAAATGCGAATGATTTACTTTCCAAAATTATCACTTCACGCACCTAAGTTGCCAGGCTTACCCCCTACTTATTTCGATTTTTTTTCGGTTTCAAAAAACGCTTGCTGAAGACTCATTTGTATTAAATTAGGAAATTATATTTAAAACTGACACCTGTTTTAAAGACCTTAAAGAATATTAGTTTAAGGTGAGTGTACAGAGGCTTAAGACGACTAAACTGATCTTGCAGAGTCTAAAGAGGACATTCAATACCTTTAGCGATTTAACAAATTGTTGTTCAAATTTGAAGCATTTTATGAAAACTCGCTACCATAATGCAATTGTTGCGTCCAGTTTTTTTAAAAAATAAAACCGTGTTTTTTTGGTGAGGTGAAGATTTTTTACTCCACCTTCGTAGTGTTAAAAGATTAATTAAATACAAAGTATTCGAATAGCTAAACTTTTATCATGAGGTTGCTATAGAAATTATTGAATGTAAGTAATTGGATAAATCACCGAAACGTGCATATTAAAACTTACATTTTTACCATTTACATGGCAGCCAGGTAAGGGTAATCATTTAGTTAAACAGTAATTTAGAGCAACAGAGTATTATAATTAGACCTTGCTTGTTGCACTTCCTCATAAGAAAATCCAAAACAAACAAAAACGCTGATAACTTCCCGACCAGCAGTTGTATGTTCAGTCTATGGCCTACTCTTCACTACACCAGTTTACAGTTTTACAATTACATACAAAGTCATTAACGCACAGCATGACTGTAATTACATGAGTCCTATGGAAAAAACACCACGCCGACCTATCTTCCTACTTCGTGCATCAATTCTTCATATTGCGAACTTACGATATGTAACCAATAATCATTTTGTCTGGATTACAGACAGACAAGCAAAACGTGATCATTTTCATGCTATCTAAAGCAGAAGAGAGGTTATTTTCTTTGTTTGGTAAGCTGCTATGCATGTATGCATGAATTGTATAAATAGTACGCTGCAAATTTGATGGGCTCTGCGTGGACTTATATACAACGCTTTGATCGTTGAGGTAGGTAAAGCAATAGATAAATTGAGATGTTCTAATTTTTGTGTAAGTTATTTATTTAAAATTATTAAGAAATACTGTGTAAACCCTTTTTAATTTAACTGTAGGTAATAGAGTTGCAGGGAATTTTTGGCTTTTATGGACATGAAAATCAATTTTTCTATATATGAAGTGTTCTTCTATAGTCTTTTCATTATTGGGTTTAATTATCTGCCATAAATTTACTATGTTGCTAGGTAAATAGAGGTTTTCTAGGATAATAAGAAATATTTGCTTGCTATGACGAGATACATATTAATTTAATACCATGCTTAAAATATACAACCAGCTACATCTATATAAATACAGACGTAGAGATCTTTTCACTAGCTTCACAAATGGCTGTTTTCCCTGCAGCTGGTTTCTCGCTTTACGGAATACTTAGATGGGAGAAAATAGAAACGATTGTTATGCCGTAAGAGGTAACGCCAGTTGTAGACAAGGAGAAAAAAGTATCTACGTCTGTATTTGATTTGGAATAATTTCGTCAAGTTACAGCAACAATAGACAATAATTTTATATAATAAAATAAATCTAAACATTTAAATAGATATTAAATGAGACCTATTAAATAAAATAATATAAATATATGGATTATAATCTATAAAATAATACGTCGTATTTGGCAAACTGCTTTACGATCTTTATTTCAACTAGCAATGACTGTATTTCCATACTAAGCCAACTCATTCTTGATCCCACCAGGAATCGAAACAGGTACCTTATCACTAAGCTCATTAATCAGCAACATAAAATGGAAATTTATATTCTTATTAAATATCTATATTAATTAGGACAACTTCATTTACCCAGTTTAGACTATCACAAAATTAATTAATAGAATATAATGAATATTAATTATATGCATTTATTTAGAAAGTTATAATAAAAAAATATTTTACTTTTCCATTTCGAGAAGCTAACCTCATTATTTTAGCAAAACAGTCACTAATAATTTAGAAAACATTGATTGTCTATAGTTAGTTATAAAAGTCTTGTTGTAGCAAGTGCGTTATGGTAAAGAATTTTTGCAAAAAGCTATATCAGTGCTCCAACTTTCCATTATCTTCAAAGTTTTAATGTCAATAAATGGTAGTAAGTACAGTCACTTTAGAGGTAACTTGCGTACTAAATTTCATCGAGATAAATATATTATTTTTGAAAATGTATCAGTCCTTTGGAAGAAAACCATTGTGTAAAATATTGTTTTTTTGCTTTAGAAAAATTAATAAACAAAATTTATATTTTTCTAGAAAAACTACCTGATCTGGGTAACAAATAAAACTATCCAAACTATTTATAAAATTTGAGCTTCCCCTTAACTTATTTGCCTTCATGTCGCTTAATAAAACGCCTATGTTAAATCTGCTGGTAAGATTTGTCAGTAAGTCCAACATAAAAATATAGTTATACCTTTTTGTTTTTGTGTTCTTTCCTTTTTATCATTTTGTCTAAAGACATTAATTTGCACGCATTTAATGAAGATCTTTGGAAGTGATCTAATCATTAGCCAACATTTTTCAAAAAAGGTAGCTGAAAGCATTCATTTACAATTTTTTTTGTTTTGCTGATATAAATAATTATTACTTATATTATTTTAATACACGCTCTAAGAACGTACACACTACTTTGACGTTATATACCTATATAAACTACAGCCGGCATGTTTTTTTTTTGATAAACCATCATTTTAAATGAAAAGAACGTATGCGTATGTTGTCGTCAGAGAATTTACATATTTTTCAACAGCTACAACAACATATTATTTTTCAGTTAAACGTTGCTTGGTGTGTTATTTACCGGCACTATGTGCAAACTTTTGTTTGACTATTTTAGGGCAGTTGCTGTTGACGTATTCGTAAATAAATAAAATGTTCTGAAGCAGCAAACTATATTATAACATATGACAGCAATTTTTTTTTAATTTTTTTTAATGTAAATAGCCTAGTTTTTTATTAATCCAGAGACATAAATTTTATTATCCATGAAACCGGAACTTAAATTATTTTCTTATAACGTAGTCAAGTAGTACCGACCATAAATTTTTAAGCTATTAGGTAAAAAAACACACAATATCTCATTAAATTCAATCAAACGTTTTTGAATCTAGTCCAGGCGCTTTTAAAAAAGTGTTTTTAAACTCCTATAGTCGTGACCTCGTCAACATTAAATTGTTTTCCTTATATTTGCTCTTAGCTTTTGTTAATAAGCAGTTCTTTAACAACTATGCTTTTCAATTTAATTTAAAAAAAATATTAAAAATTACATTTGCCATTAATACAAACGTTTCCAAATATCTAAACTTTAAAAATAAATTAGGAAGTTTTACCAAACCAAATCAGCATATCATTTGAATTTAATTGAATCTTAACAGTTATGCAACTATTATTGCCTGCTGCAATACAACCCTTTGCTTTTTCGCTAGAAAATCAGTTGACTTACACATTAAGACAGAGAAAGAGAGATAGAGAGAGAGAGAGAGAGAGAGAGAGAGAGAGAGAGAGAGAGAGAGAGAGAGAGAGGGAGGGTGATGGGTTTAATCATATTAATAGGGTATTGCAATAAACCTTCGGTCTCTGGCTCAAAGGCCAGCCTGGGTGACTACACGCTTTAGCCTAACCTAACCTATAAAATAAAAGAGGCTATAGAGAAACACACTTATAAGCGACATCCCTTGATATCAGACCTTTCTGCCTTTCTACTGATTCAGTTAAGTCTTGCTATTCAAAACAGCCCTGAGTGTAAGTGTAAAATAGCAAACTGATGATGTCAAATCAGGCCGAAACTTGTTTTTGTCTTCTACGTGAGCTGTACACCATATTTGCCATAATATGTGAAACTATTAAATATCTTTAACGCACGACAAAAATTAGAACAATAATTTACAAAGAGAAAAATTCTTGCAATACCATATAGTTAAAACATGTTAAAAAACTAATGAGAATAAACCACGTTATGCATTTGTAGCAGTAAATTATTTATCCTATGATTGTAATTATAACAGGATTCCATAGTAACCGGTGATAATATCTTTGCATAAATGCCCCCTGATTTTTCAATTAGTTAATCATGTCCAGCAAATAACCTGCACATTGAATGTAATCGGTTATTTAAGATCCTTATCAACTCACATACGTTCTGCACAAGCTCAGATTGCTTTATTTCATGCCGTAATTATATTTTCTTTTGTTGTCTTTGTTCAAAACATTCTATCGGTTGGATAGGAGTATGTTTTTCAGCTGCATTATAGTTACATAAATTTTATTGAAATGTTATTTCTTGACAGTCGTAAAATTGATTTATAAAGTTATCGAAATTAATTAATTATAATGGCTGTAATAAATTGTGTGGTAATTGGGCACTAAATGATTGCATGCTAAATGCTAAGAATACCAATGGGTTGCTACCAACGGTCTGAGTTTACTAATAAAGTTGTCGGTGTAGTGCTCAAATTCAACATATAAGGCATTGTAATTAACCAGCCTATAAGAGAGTTAAAAAGCCTGATTGTATGCCTAAACATTACACTATTTATGTAGAGTATTACAAAAAACTTGTTTATTTTATTTCAAAAGTGTAAATCAGCCAAAAACCACTTCTAGGTTTATTACAACAAAGGTCGGGACAAAAATGATATCTGTAACTATACATTATTTAATAAATTAACTTGAAATCCTCGGTGGTCCAGAGGTAAGAACGTGTGCCTCTGAACCGAGGGGTACTGGGTTCGATTCCCAGGGATCCCCCTTCACTTTTTCAGTACAAACTAAAAAAGTAACATTAACCAAGCTTGTGGCATTGTATTTAAGCAAGTTGTTGTCTGCACGTTCCACCCTTCGGAGGGGCGTAAGGCTATCGGTCCCGTGTCAATGCGATGTTGGGCACGTTAAAGATTCCTACCCTCCTTACAGAAAGGCAGGGGTTCAGAAAACTTCCTAGGATAATGAGGTGAAACCGCTCACTGGCGTCGGTGATTGTCCATAGTCACGAAAATAGACCGACGTTAAAGCACACAAAAAACCTATACTGGAATGAAATTGCTGTTAATAACGTGAAAGGATAGTTATTTTGGGACATTGAATTCTCCAAAGGCATTATGCAAGACTGTATACCACCACCTGTAATATTTATTGCAAAGTGTGTGCCAAGAAAGCTACACTAATTTAATCTTGGGCTGATGGTATAGTTAAGCTATTCTGAAAATGTTGGCAAAATCGATGGCTCCGTTTTCATGAAAAAAGATTAGGCTAGAAAATCATGGCTGTGCTTTTTACAGAAGAAAAGTCAAAACAATTAAAGATTTTTAAAACTTAAACCTTATGGAAATACGATGCCAGGAATACACTAGAGGATAGTGTATTAAGGTAAAATTCTTTAATAAAATAATTAAAATAAGCTTTAAGCTGAAGAGGTAAATACTTGTCATTACGATTGTTTTCTAAAAGGTGGCTTAAGTGGTGCCTCTCTCATTTCTCTCTCTTTAAAAGTTCATGATGAGGTATAGTATATTTAATCTACTAGTACCTACACAACTTAAAAATAATTAGAAAATTGGAAAAAAAAAGTACACAAAACAGTAAATGGGTTTTTAATAATCTCCATGTTAAATTGCATTAAAGAAAAGCAAATTAATTTTGAAGCTAAATGCAAAGCCATAATTCACGAATGGACTAAGATTTAGTATAAGCATAAACTGCATTAGATCATATTAAATATCGTTATTGGGATGGTAATTAAATTGACACGCATTATATTTGTATTAAAAAGACTAGGATAATGTGTGTAAAAACCGCACTCTAGATCACAGATGTCTATGATGAAAGCGTCTGTCAGCATACAATTCCTTAAGAGACCAGATGTTAGACTTTGTTACAATTTGTGACACCCGAAAGCTGAATAGACACAAATGATACCTGCCTTACGATAATTAATCATTCATTAATCTATTACCTTAGACAAGTAGACAAAGGCTCAATTTGTGGAAAAATGGATCACTATTAGCAGTCAAGTAAGTCTCATTTGAATTAGTTTTTTATATATAATTAATTGATAGAAACAGTTAACAAATTGCTGTATCAAGTTCACTTTAAATTGCGTTGGTATCCTGCATATTTAGATATTTCGACACATCATAACTATACAATGGAAGATAATTTTATTAATTCTTTTCTAGTTTATATTTTCAAATGGACACTCTCATATAGGGCAGCTTTTCGCTTTTTTTTAGAAAGTTAATATTTTCTTCAACCTAAACTTTCAACTACTTAAAATTATAAATTTGAACCTAATTTGCTCAGTTTTCCTTTTCAAATGCCTTTTTAGGCAGTTTGGTTCCTTAAATTATCTTTTATTGTAGCTAACTTTATACTGTGACAACATGTAATATCTTAATTTTATTTTTAGGAGACCACCCACTACAAATTGTAGGTTACCTATGTTTTCTCTGCTCTGGATAACTTTAAAACGTGGAAAAAGTTAAGTTTCTTTTTAAATACATATGTAAAGGCTACTCCTCCGGCTTCAAAAGTGCTTGTTTTTCCCCAAATCTCTCCTGCTATCACTGCTATGCAAAACACTCCCCTGTAAAGTATGATTAAAGTTGGTACTGGCAACCATCCTAAAATAGGCCACTACAGTACATTTACTTACATTATATTATCATGACACCAGTTCTGGAGACCAAAATCATCCTGCGACATAGAACAGTCCCGCAGTGTGTCTATCCCACGAAACATTCGTCACCATACAATAAGCACTCACAAGATATAAGATGACAGAGGTCGTCAATGAAAATAATAAAAAGTAGAGGACCCAGGTTCGAACCTTGTGGAACGCCTGATAGAGGATTATAGTTTTAGGATTTAATTCCCATATATTCTAGTACATAATGTGCACGGTTGGTCAAATATGAGCAAAAAAGTTTCACCAGAGCCTCAGCGAAACCAATGGCTGGCAACTTAGACAGTAGTATAGAATGATCAACTCTGTCAAAAAAATCATGCTGCTTGATTAATATCCTGTTCTTTAAGTTATTATATATATATATAAATATATATATATATATATATATATATATATATATATATATATATACATATATATATATATATATATATATATATATATATATATATATATATATATATATATATATATATATATATATATATAAATAGTGCTCCAAATTGAATCATAACTTCCACATAGCTATGATAATCTACTCTCCTAATAAAGACGTTTTCATGAAATTAGTTTAGGCTCCATAACTTGAGTACAAAGAAAATGTTTATATTTCTGTACACATAAACTTCTGAAACGTTATATTACTCGAGTTTTAACGAAAAAATGTCAATTTTCACCAAATCACACCTCATTTATCCCCTACTCGATGAAGCGATTTTATCCAAAAGCAATTCAAAGCGTTCTTTTGTCGAAAGCTGACTGGATACCAAATTTGAAGATATCTCTCAATTCGTTCGAAAGTTATTGCGCCTACTAACAGACAGACGTACAGGCCGTACAGATAAAAAAATTTCGTTCCAGAATCAAGTTTTCTATATGTTTTGAGACTTATTACGCCATTTTAGCAAAAAAAAAAAAGAAATTCCTCTCACCTATATTCTACCCCCACACATTCAACCCTTAATTTAATTTCGGCACAGAATACCAGATGTTTGATGAAATTGGAAGTTTTCTAATGAACAAACTCTAAAACGATATACTACTTGAGTTTTAACGAAAAAATGTCAATTTTAACAAATCATCCCCCATTCATCGCCTACTCCCTGGAGCCATTTTACCCAAAAACAGTTCGAACCGTTTGTCGGGAGCTAACTGTCTACAAAATTTGAAAACGATATCTCAATTCGTTCTAAAGTTATCGCGGCAGACCGGCAGACCGATAGACCGACAGACCGATAGACTGACAGATCGACAGACCAACAGACAGAAAGACCGACAGGCCGACAGATCGACAGATCGACAGATCGACAGACCGACAGACCTATAACTGTAACTGGTCTTGTTTAAAATATGATAGTAAAAATTTCTAATTGAAAATTTTAAGAAAAAAAGATTACGATAAATAAATTTACTTTAATCCACGTTTTCGATTGAGATGCTCGTTGTTGTGGACACAGTTTTTGTGTGCAAAAAATATCTGGTACCACTCGGGTCTACCTGTATTAATTTATACCTCCTTTGTACTCTAATTTTGTTTACTTTCTCACAAAATGTAAACATATCGCACCGGGTTATATCAAATATATATTGTTGACAACTTGCAAGCTTTCAAATTAACACTTAACAAATTAGCCAGACAGTAGACAAACAAGCGACTACATAAAGTGTCCTAATATGTGTATGCATGGGAATCCAGGCGCGTTAATTTAATGTAAAATATGGCAATCAATCACTTGTTGTTAAGTTTGGGTCAATATTAGATAAAAACTGTTATGTTTAGAATAAAGTCTTATTTCAGTATGTGTAAGAACACATACTTGCAAGTTGTCAACAATATAGATTTGTTATAACCTGAAACCTGAAAGCAAATGGAACACTC
Source organism: Tillus elongatus (assembly GCA_964006375.1). NCBI lineage: Eukaryota > Metazoa > Arthropoda > Insecta > Coleoptera > Cleridae > Tillus > Tillus elongatus. Next base: position 146,213,125 of record OZ023263.1, on the reverse strand, counting down.
TGGATATCTTTATCCAGGGTGTTCCATTTGCTTTCGAATATTTTTAAAATACGATGCTTAATTTGTTCTAATTCTACTCTTTCACTCAGAGAAAAAAAAAACGTAATCTACTTAAAGGTTAAATCAAAGGCTTATACTTAAATTTTTTCATTGCATTATGTAACTTTAGTCTTTAGAACCTCAGTGGTTCAGAGGGAAGAACGTGTGCCTCTGAACCGAAGGTTCGATCCCAGGGTTCTCCTTTCACTTTTTCAATACAAACTATAACATTAACATCAACCGAGGTTCTGGCATTGTATTTGAACAAGTTGAATGTCTGCACGTTTCGCCCTTCAGAGGGGGTGTAAATCCGTCGGTCCCGTGTCCATGCGATGTTGGACACGTTAAAGATATCTTTCCTCCTTACAGAAAGGCGGGGGTTTGGCAAAATTTCCAGGATAGTGAGGCGAAACTGCTCACTGGCGTCGGTGATTGGCCATAGTCGCGGAAATAGGCCAACGTTAAAGAAACAAAAACACACACACACATCTTTAAATAATATATTTTCTCTCATTTTATAATAAAAATCTGTCTGGAAATATAAGCCTTTTACATTACCCTGCAAGTACGTTAACTCCAGATGTTGTGACGTTGAGAAATTATATTCACACATACCTTTACTGATTTAAGCAACCTCCTGTAACTTTAAAAACAAGTTAGCAATAGTGCTCGCATTAGCTTGAACAGACTATTTGATTACTTTTATAACAAAGTGTCAAGCAGATGAAGCATTGAAAAATGATTTTTTGTAATATTTTTTCTACAAAAGTAGTTACTACTATCGTGTTAGTTGTAATATGTATTCTTACAATTGTTAAATGAATGTTTCCTGTGAAATTAAGAAACAAAAAGTAATCTCGTCAGTAATCACGCATTTTATCCTTCTGTAGAGACCATCAATTAATGTCTAAACAACATTTGTTAAAACCAGGAGCTGGTAAAGCACTATAATACTCAAATTCATTTGCAATGAGTCACTCGTTATAGCAACATTTGTGTCGCAATTGTAATTTCGCTATTAAATCGCTTTATAGAAGGTTTATAATAAACGGGCACGCTAACAATAAAGTAAAATAACCTAAAATTATTGTAAAGAAATTTAATGGCAGTGTCCTACTTTAACCGATGTTAATAATATATTCATCGTTTGTAAAATAATCGGTAAAAGTAAAACATCTTTTTGTCACAACCATTATCATACTTTTGGTTAGCTTATTTTATGTATAACGATTTTGTGTACAATAAAATTGATTTTATAGTAGTTTTTGTTTAGTCATGTTCTAAGAATTTTTGTGTATAATCACAAGCCGCAGTAGCCGAATGATTTGAGACCGATAAAACTTCAATTTAGTGGAAACAATTTTACGAAACTGTGTAAAAAAGGCTAAGTGTAGGCAGGAAGTCATTCCTAGTATCAAAATTATCTTTTGTCGTTATGTTGATTACATTTCATTGTTTTCTCTCGGCATTGATTGCTATTTCCTTTCTAAAATCTTGCACACAATCAGCTTGCATGAATTACATGTATGCATCATTGTTTTGATGTATGCCTGTGTCTTTTAAAACACTAAAATAATTTTATGTGCACGTATAATACAAGGTAATTTCTGCCATTTTGTAGTTTTTACCTACAGCCTAATTGATTTTTGGGATAGACAACATATCGAGATATTAAAAACCTCAGCATTTTTATAAGCACAATGTGAATCAGTTTTTAAGCATATATATATATATATATATATATATATATATATATATATATATATATATATATATATAAGCATTAGTAAATGATAAATTTTTTGTTTTTCCTTAAAAATCTTTCGCCCTTATCAAATGTATTCAATGTTTTTTACAAATTATGTTTGTAAGTTTTCTAATTCACTATCTAAGAATAAAGTAAAACAAGGTATTTTCTTAACGGATAAATTAGACAAGTGAAAAGTTCTGAAGCAGTAAGTGATTATGATAGCGATTTTCATTAAAAAATTGCAAATTATAATAGCATAATTTTTCGTCTAGACTTCAATTTTGGTACATCATTAAAACAAAAAATGTACAAAATTAAAAAAAATAATCGTCGAAGACCCTCATGGAACAATAACACGTGCCAGCTTGTCAAAAACCGTTTTTTAATGTTATTGTTGCAAACATACATATATTAGCGGACTTTAATTATGATATCTAGAGCCCGTCATTTGGGCTCATTTGGAGAAGCTTTTGAAACTTTTATGCGTGAGTTTTTAATAAAGATTATCTAGAAAGTGGTTTAATACATCTTATAGCTTCAATGATATATAGGTACGGTCAACTGACATAATTTAACAGAGACCCAAATGTTGAACAGAAAACCTGAAAAACATATTTCCTGCAAAAAAACGTGCCGAAAAATGCTACAACTGAAAATCTATTAGTGCCACTAAGTTTTTCAGAATGCGACACCCAGCGCAACTTTTATTGTCAAATGGTAACTAAGAACATTGAACGCCATTGCTGAAAAAACTCGCAAAAATTGTTGCTTGCAGAAATTTCCCTGAAAAACATGTTCTAGTTGTGTTTTGAACAAATTTTGTGCTAAGCAGACCTCCTAAACAACGTTACATTTGACATTGGATTAAAATTCATTTACCAATATTTTGTAAATTGATCTTAACATTTCCAAAACGTCTATAACTTCGAACGCTAATGTTCAGCCCATAAGGGTCATTTTAAAATCATGCACTCAATTTCCATACATTATTTTAAACAGGTTGTTTACAATTCTGGTCAGAATTTCAGAGTGAGTTGTTAGTAGTTTTTAGCACGTCGCGTAGAGCGTTAAGCCGTTGGTCCCGTGTACTATACCATGTTGTGCACGTTAAGGATCTCTACCCTCCTTACGAAAAGACGTTATTCGGCAAAACATAAGGATAGTAAGGTGAAACTGCTCACTGGCGTAAATGATTGGCCGTAGGCGCGAAAATAGACCGACGTTAAAAAATATATAAAATACAAAATACTACCTTATCCAAGAAGTTAAAACAAACGACACACTGGCAAAATTGGAAAACGATTTATTATGCCCATTACCACCGCAAATGTTATGGTTCAGCATATTTAGAAGACCAAAGAGAATCATGAATCAGTAAGTGTCTTCTCTAATATCTAGAAAACATGTTTAAAAAAATGAGAAATGGTGACCAAGAAAACTCGCAACGCCAGACAACAACTACAACTTAAGTTGTATCTGGGAAACGCCTTAGTTTAAAGACTCGTAAAAAGTTGTCTGTTTACCAGCAAAAGTGCTGTTAAGAAACCTGTGACAAAGACAAACAAGAAATATGGCAAAAAGAAAAAAAATCTATCTAGCGACTACTGGAGCGATTTAAGTTCTGATTTGAGTTGTATGGATTCTTCAGATAACTAACAGTTAACGAGACAATAGCAAAAAGACCAGAAGCTCCGTCTCTCCTTAATTCTTCTTAAGAATCGCCCAAAATTCGTTCTGGAACAATCAACCGATGGATTTTTGAATGAATCGCACAGGGTGATACCAGTAGATTTTCATAAAATTGGGTCACTTTCTATCAATTAATATATTCTAGCAGAATCTACATAGAAACAAAAGTAAAAAGAAACAAATAGACAAAAAAAAAAGATTTTTTCTCTAAAATTATGGAAAAAAAATTAATGTAGTTAATATGGAACTGTCTCGTCAAGTTGGAGCCGCAAAAGGAAGCTATACATTTTGAAATTACGGTTTGTGGCTAATAGAACTGGCTTCGGATGCCATACAGTAACCATCACACACATATTTTTCTTAATTTGTAGTAACTTCTTCTAGAATGCCGACGTTGAAAACATCAACAAAACATGCAGAATAATAATTGAGATATAGTGGGTAATATATATATATATATATATATATATATATATATATATATATATATATATATATATATATATATATATATATATATATATATATATATATATATGCTTGTGTGTGTGTAATATATAAATATATACAAACATATGTACATTTAAGAGCGACAACAAAAAAATTTAGCAACAACATTATAATTTTTAATGCAATAATATCTTTAAATTCGACTTTTTCGATCCTGATGCTTATTTAAATTATTTGTAAGCAGTTATCGTTAAAGACTATATCTGTTTTCCTATACAGGGTCGCCCACATAGCCTGCGTGTCGCTTATAAATTTCTTCTATCATTCTTGTATTTAGCATCTCATTATGTCTAATAGAGTAATATATGAATCTTATATATTACATACAATTTTCGTTACTTTTACTAGTACATTTTTTATAGTGGTATTTTATATAAACTTATCTGCATAATAATCGTATTGGCATATAATAATACGTCGTCTACTTGGCTACGCTTGCACATTGATATTAATATTCTTTAAATATATAGAATTACTACACCTACAAGATATCAGTTACATAGTTAACAAGACTCTGTGACATATATACTCATGAAGGTAAAGTCTGGTTTATGTATCATGAAATATGCAATATTCCATATTTTTCTGATATAATAGGACATATGTACTATCGATTTATATATTTTATATACCTAATATACCCATAACAAATCTATGCAATTATTGAAATTTTGTTGACTATTAGATAACAACTGTCGTATTAAGATTACAAGCCTTACTTGTTCAATACTAAAATTTTTATACTCGTAAAGAGTTTCCCTTTCTAGATGCCTCTAGATACTAGATACAAATTGGATTCTAGTTGGTTTGTAATTAGTTTGGGCTTGTCGGCTTAATAGTGTCTATACTGACAAAAACTTGATACCTAGGATCAAAAAAATCACTATTAGATCCATCCTACTTGTATAGGTAGTCCTATATCCTTTACTTTAAAGGGCACCGTATGCAATCGAGTATGTTGCAACTTATAAATTTGATGCATTATAGTAGCTAATTTTTAAATGCTTCAAATTTTAATAACTTAATTTTCCATTAACCTAGAAACTTTAGTGAAGTATCTGTCAAGACCACATCTCTCTACCAAATTTCATTAAAATGGCTTCGTTATTTTTAGAGATACATTTTTTTAAACTGGTTCGACTCAGCTGGCTAATAAACTAATCCAAGCTCTTAACAAAAAAAAATACGTGCCCAGTTTCATCAAACGCAGTTAATAATTTTTTGGGTTATCGTTTGAATACATACATATATATATATATATATATATATATATATATATATATATATATATATATATATATATATATATATATATATATATATATCAAACCTATATATAAATTCACATACTGAGCTGTAACATGTTCAACCTCATAGTGAAAGAATAACTAGTGTTTTTAGTACATTTTCTACATTATAAAGTTTAGAGGAATAAATGTAATAGAGACAGGATTTCATTAAAAAAAACTAAGACCTTCTTCCAAAAATTATTTCTAAAGTTGAAAACAATTTGGAAGAATGTCACAACCATACTACAGAAGACAGGAAATGATTATTATAAGGGTAAAATTCAGTAAAAATCCCCAAAAAGTATTGTCTCCCGAGAATTCAGACATCGACAAAACCAGTCGGACCTATTGCTTCCGATAGAGATTATTTCACATGCAGCATAGCAAATAGTTAACATATGAATTGAAAAACGTATCTGTCAAACAGACATGTTTTTCAGTTTGCAATTCACTTGAATTTATCAATAAGGTTAAGTGAAGTTAGATACAACAAAGGAATTGGAGCACGCCAAGAACGTAGCTAAATATATATTTTGGTACTCTGTTTGCTCAATACAAGTTAGTAAATAAACATAAAACAAACAAAATCCTAGCGGAATATACGACTTCAGAAAAGAAAACCTTGTCTTCTTGCCATTTGAATCACGAATTATGAGAGGTTTTAGTAGCATTTAAAAAAAAAGCAATTTACCTCTAACATCTAAAAACATATATAGAGAAATATTTGCTAGTCAACCCAAAATATAAAGATGATGCCGGGGGTCTATTAAAATTGGTCTATTAAAATAGGTTGGGCAAAATGGAACATCTAATAAAACTAAATTTTAAGAACATTTATGGCAACTGAAATATAGCCCTATGGATATATCACGCGTTGCTTAGCATATTTGGAAAAATAATCAACACATCGCTTAGATTAGTCACCACTGTGATGACGCTTACTTTGTTAATGAAAGATCGCCAGGCCTTAAAATGTGTCGTAGCGAATTGTGGGTTCCCCAATGTAAACTTGTCAGTGTTTATCACAAGTTTCAATCCTCGATTAGTGAAATTTGCATCCATTATAAATCACGTATAGCAAGAATGTTAATAGGAGTTTTGAACTGATCGGCACCCAACTTATGTTTTCTCAATGCCTGCAATTTTTCCTACCAAAAACTTGCTGCTGCATCATAGCACAATTACAGTAAAACAATAGAGCTACAATTATCTCTCTACAAAATACATCAAGTTGTTGTCGGCAGAATAATTTTTATCTAATATTTCCACCGCTTATAATAGAGGAGTAAAGGTGGTAGTCAGGTAATTACAATATCAAAAGCTGGTTATGACGGGCCGTCACTCCTGATCAGACATCAAGTTAGCCGTGGTCGAGCCACGACCGTTGTTTTTAAAACAGTTGATCACGACTAACGTTCTCCCGTTCCATGGAATATGCGATATATGCGTATTGCTGCTTAGAAGTATGTTGGCTTATTGCGAAAAATACAATAAGTTCTGTATAACACTGGATTTTACTTCATAATCGTGTTTTGTAAAGCGATCAGTTTTTAAGCACAATTTTCATTTACTTATTAGTTATTCTGCTAACGATCTGAACGAAAGAGTACTGTGTTCGGTCCCAGTGTTCTCCTTTCACTTTTTAAGTAAATACTGTACAATTAACATCAACCGAGGCTGTGGCATTGAATTTGGGCAAGTTGAATGTCTGCACTTTCAGCCCTTCGGACGAGACGTGAAGCCAACGGTCCCGTACCCATGCGATATTGGGCACGTTAAATACCCCTACCCTCCTTACTGAAAGGCCGGGGTTTGGCAAAATTTTCAGGATAGTGAGGTGAAACTGCTCTCTGGTGTCGGTAATTCGCCATAGTGCCGGAAATAGACCGACGCTAAAGAAACAAATACACACATCTGTAGGCTTTGGTTTATTGTATTGATCTAAATACATAAAATTAGTCAAATTGGTAGAATTTTATTGCACATGGTTCCTTGTATCCCTATAATCAATATTCTATACAATATTATTCTTACAGATTACATGCAGTTCTGTGTACTATGTCGTGGGTTGGCCATTTATATCTTTTGCTAGTTTTACGAAGCAATGTAATGGTATTTTGGTCCTGATAGTAATTTTTATTTATAATACTAATAATAATAATAATACTAATACCATTCTTTGCGAAGATTGTACAATATGTTCTACTTAGGAAGTCAGACACTTGTGCTGTATATTAATACCATTTAAAGACTTTAAAACCAAAAACTGTTACATATTCCAAAATCAGAAAACTTCAAATTGTGACATATACCAATATTACTTTCACCTCCATTTTCTCAATTTTATATTTATGTATATGAGTAGTGTTGACTGAAACACTGCGGTCGGAACCACCGGCACAATGTATAACCTTTGTTTTCCATACCTCTAGAACTATTTATTACAAATTTTTGTTTACCAGTATTTTCTTAATAATCCAAATTTCTTATAAAACTACAAATTTGAAACAAACTTTGAATGAAGTTGTGTATAGACAAATAACTTTTTTTTTGATAACTATATTTGGAAAGGAATCAACTTATTTAAAACTTTTGAAATCACACACTGCTACTAATCTTAGGTTGTTATCTACTAGAAAAGTGTTAAGCGTTGCACAATCTTAGCTTACTTCGGAAGATTTTATAGGCACTCTCGGTATTCTGAACCCTACCGATTAAATGTCGAAGATCTACCCACTTGTAGAGGGTACTACTGCCACGCTTTAAGTGTTATAGAATGTACCAATTCAGCGCACGGACACCAAAGCTTCCTTAGTCACTTCTAAAGTTAGGTTACCATTTCACAAAATTACATTCCAATGCATAGCCAAAACTATTTAAAATATCAATAAGTATGAAACGAGACATAATAACTTTAACAATGTGTGTTGAGACACACATATTTTATATATTTTTTATATGTATATATATATATATATATATATATATATATATATATATATATATATATATATATATATATATATATACATATAAAAATTGAAACTGAACCTGGATATGTGTTCTAGGGGTCCTAATTAGCGCTCATTTGAAGAATTTTTTTTAATTCAAAAGTCGGGATCCCCTCATTAGTGAATTTTTTTTAGGCAATTCAATAAAAAGAGGTTAGAGTTTTAATTTCTAATATTAAACCCTCTTCCGAAAAAGTTTCCTCAGGAAGACAGTCCCAAGGATGTCACTATTAAATATCAACCTTGTTTTTAATTTATTATTCATAAGTTAATTATTAATAAATTGTGCAGTATATATATATATATATATATATATATATATATATATATATATATATATATATATATATATATATATATATATATATATATATGTATGTATGTATATATATATATATATATATATATATATATATATATATATATATATATATATATATATATATATATATATAAACATATAAAAATTGAAACTGACCCCGGATATGGGTTCTAGGGGTCCTAGTTCGCGCTCATTTGCAAAACTTTTTTGAAAATTCAAAAGTCGGGATCTCCCTATTAGTGAATTTTTTCTAAGAAAATTCACTAAAAGGGGGGCTCTCTATAAAATTGATTTGATTCTTGTAAGTTAAAGGGTGTTAATAATTTGTTTTGAAATAAATATATAAAAGGCTTACAATTTTATTGTATATTTGGAAAACCCGGCAAAATTGATAATATTAAATATCAGTTATTAATGGAAGATAAATTTAATTTGGGAGCAACGAACCTTTAAAATAGAGCCCTGAGATTAAGAATCTCCGGTATAATTTGAGTTGTGGTAAGATTATTTATTCATATTTGCAATTTAAATTTACATTCCTTTTGGGCAGTTGGCAAAATTGTGAAATACATTCAGTTGGCTATATTATTATATGTAACTGTGAAGCGGGTAACAGAAATGGGATTAGAATTTTGATCTATTTTAATACTATAATTTGCAGTAACTATATTTTAATTCAAAATATAAATAAATAAAACAGAGTTTAACACACAGATATAAACAATACTCATTTATTTACAACGACTGATTGTAACAGCTACACTACTTTGACCTTTTAAATATTTTTTTTAATACAAACATATACACTAAAATATCAAATTAAAGTACATGCATATGCATTATTAGCATAATTTAATATACAGCGTGTCATTAACACAAAATATCTAGAGATAACATAAGACAAACATAGATAACCATTTCAATATATATATATATATATATATATATATATATATATATATATATATATATATATATATATATATATATATATATATATATATTATTATTATTATTATTATTATTATTATTATTAAAAATATAATTTACAGAAGATTGAAGTTATGCAAATAAGCGACTCATGTAGCACGACCCGCCTTCGAGTGGCGCTCCTATACCTTCGTCACTTTTTCATAATTCTCAATTAATTTTTTTTTTTGAAGTTACAAAAAATAAGAGAGAATGGGTGAGTTCACCAGGCGCCAGCACATACCAGCGCTGCATTGTTATTTTTTAAAAATGTTGACGTTTGTCAATATTTTTTTGACATAACAATGCAGCTGTTTGCAACTACTGGTTACTGATGAACTCGACAATTTTCTCCGTTTACTAAAGCTATTTACGTTTAAGTAAATATTAAATAAATTCCATTTTTTTGATAAAATGCAACATACTGATTTAATAAGAAAATTTCAAAAAACACAAAAACATTTTAAATTTTTCTTGCCTATGCAAAAAAAATAAACTGTAAATAATTACCATCTATGCATCAGCTTTGCAGACTAAATGTTTTTGTGTTTTTTTTTATGTTGTTTTTTTTTTGTAAAACTCCAAGTTTACTATTCACAAGTACATTTTAAAAATTGCTAAGTTAATGAAAAAACAATAAATAATAATAATCTTAATTGCAGCTAATTACACATGCAGCAACTAAAATCAACTATAAATAGCAGAAGGTAGAAGATAAAGAATTTTAAAGCACATTTGTTTTCCTTTCACTATCGCTCATAATCATCAGTTTAAAACAGACAACAGACATATACACTACAATTAAGAGTTGTAGATTCATCACTGTTATAATTGGTCATCGAGAAGGAAGAACAAAACCATTTGACAGATCTCATCAAGCTGACACTACACTTTCTGTATCTTATATATCCGCTGCATCCCATATGGTGCATCTCACAATTCAACTACCCATCTACCTAATTACCTAGTTCCGTTTTGCCAACATTCAGAAAATTGTGTTTTAATACTACTGACAATAACATAATGCTTTATTGATATTTGAGGACAGAGGGGAAGCATTCTGGCCACGTACTAAACAAAAACACCGTAACTTATTCGAGACCATCAGGTTTTTGAAAAGGAGAGGCATCTCTAATGTGTGATACTTTCCCATTCTTCTGGTAATTGTGTTAGGAACATTTGTTTCATGGATCAGCGTTAGGATGTTAAGACTATTTTATACATTCAATTATCAGTTTTTGCCTGCGCATAATGTAGCCGTTATAGTTTAATTTTGTCTTTGGGCTAGAACGTGTTTCACACTTACTTTTTATACACTAAATAGTCGTTTCATGTTAGAGGATCGTCGATGAGTTTATTCCTATGTGTAACGCAAGCCTTGGGATATTAAAATAATAATTTGTTGGCCGTTACTCTGTTATACATACTTTACTAAAGTTGACACTAAGATGTTTGTATTTATCATTATTGTTACGTGTTAGAGAAAGGATGTAGATATATAATATGACCAGTATATTAATTTATTTTTCTGTAAATCTATGTAGCCTTGTTTGTTTGTAAATACATTTAATTAATAAAGTTCCACTTTACGAAGTTTTATTACACTGGATCCACTGTGTGGACACTGCAACTCTCAGAATTACAGCAAGCCACAATAATGAATGAACCCAATCAATTTTCAAAGCAGCCGCATACAATAAAAAAGTCTGGACGCAGAAAGTGCGTTATGGTAGTGAATTTTCATAGAAATGATCTGGCACTAAACCTTTTTTTTAATGATTATGCCTATCATTTTTTAGTTAATTTTTATTAAAAAAATTCACTAACAGAGGGGTATCGATGGTAAAACTTGACACTAATTTTTTCAAAGGAGCGCGAACTAGGACCCCTAAAACCCATATTCGGGGTCAGTTTCAATGTTTATATGTTTATATATATATATATATATATATATATATATATATATATATATATATATATATATATATATATATATATATATATTCTGAGAATGTTTCATCCTCTGATGACGCTAACTTGGTTAGTGAAACGATCGTCAGGTCTTTTTAAAATGTGTTGTGGTGATTTGGGTTCTCCAAGTGTACTTATCAGTGCTCATAACAGGTTCAAATCTTCACTTAGTTTATATATATTTATATATATATATATATATATATATATATATATATATATATATATATATATATATATATATATATATATATATATTCAACCGATAACAACTCAAAGAAGAATTAACCGATTTCGATGAAACTCGGCAAGTGCCTTTCTTTTATTAATGGCTAGGACGAGTTCGTTATCCAGAAAAATCGGACAAGGTTTTCCCGGAAAATGTTGAGTCTTCTATCGAGAAAAATTTTTTCTTCAAAAATTACAAAGCTGTTTTAATGAAATTTTGTGGATATATTGTCTTCGGTAAGGCCTTACTACGTAACAAGTAACAAAATTCAACTTTCTAAGTACATAGAGAATTGAGTTATTAAAATTTTGCGTTTTTTTTTTTTTTAAATAATTTCTTCGAAAATTACAAAGTTATTTTAATGAAATTTCGTGAATATTTTTCCCTGGGAAAGGTCTTGCTATATACCAAAATTCAACTTTCCAAATTTATAGAATTTTGAATTATTCAAATTTGAAACATTTAATAAAAATTCACTACCATAACGCACTTGCTGCGTCCCGAACTTTTTTCTTGTAACGTAGGAACCTAGATTTTGCCACATAGTTTACCGTTTATAACGTTAACCTACGTACCAAATTTGGTTCCATAGCTTTGTTACATTCGGAGATTTTAAAAAATCCGAAAAAAAAACCAAAATTTTCCCAGAAAACTTGTCCGAACTCGGCCAAGCCACTTGCAAAAGGAGCACACTCATCAAATTTAATCAAATACATACATACATACATACATACATACATATATATATATATATATATATATATATATATATATATATATATATATATATATATATATATATATATATATATATATATATATATATATATATATGTGTGTGTGTGTGTGTGTGTGTGTGTGTGTGTGTGTGTGTGTGTGTATGTATATATTTATCAAAAAGTTGTGGGAACGCCGTCAGTTGCAAAATAAAACTCTTTATTATATGCCGAGCTTTCGGAAAAATTTATTCCTTTCTCAAGGCAACAACATGGAAAGAAAAAAGTTTACAATTTACATAGGGAAATTATAAAAGTTTAAAATACTTACATATAACGTGAGTTTTACTAAACTAATTATTCAATAACAAACATGAAAAAACCTTTTTATAAATTTGAGTGAAGTGGAAATGTGCCAAACTGACATATAAAGCTAACTATTGGCTAATTGAATTTGTTTTTTGTTTCTGTCTAGGAAATATATATATATATATATATATATATATATATATATATATATATATATATATATATATACATATATATATATATATATATATATATATATATATATATATATATATATATATATATATATATATTTAATTGCATTTGGAAGAATTCTATATCTTCAGGAATAATAAAATCCATTTAATTAGATTTAACACTTCCCGCCAGAAAGGCCAAGTTCAGAGTTTCTAGTTTATAGCATTGTGAATTAATAATATACTTTATTAATTGTTGTTAACTTAGTGAAACTGATCCATACTACATACAGACTTGGAGACTACTTCTTTGGCTTGGTTTCCGTTTTTGTAAATGAAGGACGTAGTCAGCGTCAGGTTGCGGTCTATTCCACCATTCGTAGCAGCTGTTTTTTGTAGAGCAATTATAAAATAATACTTGCTTCAAAAGTTTCCATTGTATAAACAAATAATTCACCTCATAAAATGTTACAACTGTTAGGACGCACCTAAAGCCAAAAAGGTCCGAAAGATGCTCTCTTCTCTTAATACCAGGAAAGCCTTTGGCCTTGACGAGATCCCAGCAATTGTTCTCAAAAAATGCGCACCAGAACTTGCTCCTGTCCTGACTCGTCTGTTTCAGACATCTTACAATAGACGCATATTCCCTAGTAATTGGAAAACTGCTCGAGTACAACCCGTCCCCAAGAAAAAAATCCAAAGCGCTTCCTAGCAACTACAGGCCTATTTCCTTTGTTACCCATTCTTGGAACAAGTCTATCAAATTACACGGTGAATCCCAGATTGCCCCTCTAGGCATATCCAAAGCATTCGACCAGGTCTGGCACGCAGCGCTGCTTAATAAACTTCCGGCCTTTGGCCTACCAGCAAAACTCTGTACCTGGACAGAAAATTTCCTCTCCAACCAGAGCATTTCTGTTGCCGTGGATGGCCATTCCTCTAAACTATATCCAATTAATGCCAATGGGGTTCCCCAGTTCACGGATGAGAGCACCCTCCACTCAAATAATCAATTTTCTAAGCCTGTCTCTTTAGCCCAATTAGATGAGGATCGCAGACTCATGGAGGGTTCTGTCTCCGTGGATCTCCAAAAAATATTAAACTGGGGAAGTAGCAATCTTGTACAATTCAACCCCATCACAATGAACAACCAAGTTAATTAAAGTTATGAGTCTCCTTTTCACTTGTTGGCACTTCTGTGGACCGAAATCTCAATTGGCACCAGCATCAGTTGCAGAAGCGGCTGCTAAGAAATTAGTTTTTCTCTTCCGGGCTCGCAAATACTTTTCACCGGCTAATCTCTATAGCTTATATACTTCACAAATAAGGCCAACCCTCGAATACTGCTCCCACATCTGGGGTTCCGCTGCCGCTTCTACACTCGCTATCCTGAACTCCATTAAGAAGCAAGCTATACGTCTCATCGTTGACCCTACCCTCACCCAAAGGCTGCCATCTCTTGCACACCGACGTGCTATTGGTCACCTCTCTCTCTCTCTCTCTCTCTATCTCTCTCTTTTATAGATATCTGCACGGGCACTGCTCAGAGGAGCTTTCTACCAGGGTAACAGATCCCTTTTGCACTCTTTTACTGTCCAGGTCACCAGACTTAGAACATCTTGTTATGCCCGCTCTTTTGTCCCGAGGACTTCCAAGTAGTGGAATTCCTAGCCGGCACATGTTTTTCCTCCGAACCCCCAAACCTTCAAGTCCAGAATTAACAAGTTGTCTTTTTCCTCCTTGTGGACACCCACGTTTCGATAGTATTTAGGCTGGAAGCCCTCGTGGTGTGTTGTTGAAATGCATAAAAACAATATTGGTACTGTTCTGTAGATATTGAGGTACCTTTTATTAAAAGAATACAGCGAAACCGGTTACAGAAACATTAAAAAACATCATAGAGCACCTAGAAATGTTGTTGGCTAACTCGCTGGCGATGTCCTTCATTTACAAAAACTAAAAAAAGCAGTGAGGCCAGACAAGTAGTCTCCAAGTTTGTATACCATATAATATAATATTGAAATTTAAAAAATCTTGACTTCTTCACAGGCCAAAGGAAGAAACACTACGAAAATTGTTTGTATGATAACCAAATTTACTATATATACACTTCCCTTCATAGAGACCAAGTCCAAAATTTCAAGTTTATAGCTTTGTGAATATATAATATAATTCATTGATTGTTGTTAACTTAGTGAAACTGGTCCATACTACATACAGACATAGAGACTACTTCTCCGGCTTCACTGTTCGTTTTCGTTTTTGTAATTAAAGGACTTAGTCAGCGTCAGGTTGCCGTCTATTCCACCATTCGTGGCAGCTGCTTTTTGTAGAGCAATTATCAAATAACACTTGCGTCAAAAGTTGCTATAGTATAAACAAATAATTCACCTCATAAAGTGTTATAATTGTTAGGAGGCATCTAAAAAATATCGGTACTGTTCTGTAGTACCTACTATTAAAAAAAATATACGTCATTTTGTATTAATACATATTTTATTCTGTCTGAAGATGCTGTCAAGCAGCGAAACGGGTTACAGAAACATTAAAGAACATCTAGAATTCAGAAGGGTCACTTACTTCAGTCGGCTTACTCGCTGGCTACGTCCTTCATTTACAAAAACTAAAAAAAGAAGTGACGCCAGAAAGTAATCTCCAAGTTTGTATGTCATATAATATAATATTGGAATTTAAAAAATCTTGACTTCTTCACAGGCCAAACGAAGAAACAGTACGAAAATTGTTTGTATGATAAACCAAATTTATTAAGTATTACAAGGCAAAATAAAGTTAGTTTGTGCTGAAGGGTCAAGAAGTAACAAAATCTTAGAAAGTAATTAGACCACAAAATAAGATGTAACTAAAACTAACACTAGAGTCACAGTTTATCAACTAGGTATGAAAGTTAGCCTTGAAAACTACCGGGCGTTATCTAGTTAACCTCAAAACACTTTTCTGAACTGGTGTTTTACTACTTCCAAATATTTAACACTAAAAATTTTTGCATCTAATAGTTCTGGTCCAGGTTTAAACCTAAAATTCAAGAGAAAATATTATATACGATTGTATTTTAAACATGAATGTCACTAAGTGAAGATTGGAACCTGTGATGACACTTGGAGAACCCAAGTCACCATAACACATTTAAAAACTTGATGATCATTTTACTAATCAAGTTAGCGTGATCAGAATTACTCATCCTCTGATGACGCTTACTTGGTTAGTGAAACAATCGTCAAGTTTTAAAAATGGGTTGTGATAATTTGGGTTGTCCAAGTGTGCTTAGAAATGTCAATTATCAAGGCACATGGTTAAACACACGCGCGAATGAGATATGGCATATCACTTTTAGATTAGGAGCTTCGGTGGTTCAGTGGTAAGAACGTGTGCCTCTGAACCGAAGGGTACTGGATTCGATCCCAGGGTTCTCCTTTCATTTTCCAGTATATACTGCAGAATTAACATCAACGCCCCTCGGAGGGGCACGTTAAAGACCCTCCTTATAGAAAGGCAAAGATTCCAGGATAGTGAGGTTAAACTGCTCCCTGGCGTCGGTGATTGGCCATAGTAGCGGAAATAGACCGAAGTTAAAGAAAAACCCACACACTTTAAATTATTTATTTAAATGGATTTTGTGTTAATACAAAATTACCTATATTTCTTTTTAATAAAAGACACCCGAATAGCTACAGGACACAGGTATCAATATTTCTTAAATGCGTCCTCACAATTTTAACCCTTTATGAGGTGAATTATTGGTTAATACTACGGTAACTTTTCAAGCAAGTGTTATTTAATTATTGTTCTGAAAAAAAAACAGCTGCGATGAATGGTGGAATAAACCACAGCCTTACGCAAATATGTTCACTTTCTCACAGTAGGTAATTCTTTCAATTTGTACGCTGAATCGATAATGTATAAAATTAATTCACTTTGGAACACTAGTGTGTTAATGGTTTAGAGTACGTCTGCATACACATATAAATGCCATAACTGAAGTTAATATCAATAAAACAGCCGCTAAAATCGAGTAAAGCCATTAGCGTATAAAACGTGCCGATCGGCTCTTATCTAAAGAGCACCCCGGAACGTCCACGTCCTATCCGCTATCGGCTATCGGGATGCGGCCCAGTAGCTAACATAGGGACTTCATTACCGATCGGCCAGTCAAGTTGGCTACCCTGCGCTGTTACCACTAACTGCCATGACACATAGTAATTGATAGCGTGATAAAGATGTCGCCACCTGTATTACTCTTATCTGCCGCACCAGAGATTGATTACCACAAATGTATTTAACTTGTCTAATACTATATAGATATATCTGCTATTGAAACTTTACTTAGCGCTGACCGGGAATTCCATATGGTGTTAACAGTTACACTATCACACAATTTACTGCCAAGGAACGCGTGAGAATATGGAACTCGAAAATTTACAAGAAAAATCAATTTCAGAAAACTTTCAGAATAGAAATAATAAGAAGAAAGGATTGTGAAATATTTAATTTAGCTCACCTCTCTATACTAAGTGTGGAATCATATGTTAGCACGTATGCAATTTAAGTTCTTTAGCTATAACTTTAAATGCGTTGTAACTGATTTTTTACAAGAACTTAGCTCAATTTCAAAAAGTGTGGACGCAGCAAGTGCGTTATGGTAGTGAATTTTCATTAAAATGTTTTCAATAGCAAATATTTTTTTAATTGAAAGCAGGCATCGAATTTTGTTACTAGTATAACCCATATAGTGGAAACGATGTACCATATTTCATTTATATAATTTCAATAATAATATTAATATTAATTCATATTTATTGTTTTAAAAATTTACAAAAAAGTTCCGAAAATCAACTTAAAATATTCCCGAAAAACCAGTCCCATTTTCCTAGCTAACGAACCTCTTTAAACTATTTACCCACCTGCCAAGATATAAATTTTCGCAAAAATTATTTATATATATATATATATATATATATATATATATATATATATATATATATATATATATATATATATATATATATATATATATATATATATATGCATATATAAACATGTAAAAATTTTAACGGACCTTGGTTTTGAGTTCTAGGGACCCAAATTTTCGCTCATCTGAAGAAATTTTTCCGAAAGCTTTTCATCGTGACTATTAGCGAATTTTCATTAAGGAAAATTCGCTTATATCAACCAGCGGTGCCGCCACACTGCATTTCAGTAGGTTTAATGTCTACATGTCCCGCCACTTAAAGGTGGCGTTAAGTCATCGATCTCTTGTATCGCGCAATGTTGGGCAGGTGCAAAATCCCAACTTGCTAGCAACCAGACAAGGCTTTAGCAATATTTTCTTGTTATTCAGACGAAACCGCCTGCTATCCATAGGTAATTGTTCATAGTCGGACAAATAACCGAAGTTAACGAAACACTATACAATTCAATACAATAATTATAAAGAAGACAAAAGAGAAAAATGTAGCTTCGACCAGTTTCCCATAACGTATCATCAGCAACGTATCCATTAATCCGATTCGTTGAGCCCATAACAAAATTCAGATTTTACTGCGATTTCCGTTTTTTATACTAATATAAAGCATTTTATCTATCACAAAGTTTCTAAGCATTTTGCCTTAATTTGGCGTCCAAGATAACTCAAAAAATATGTGTTCCATACATTTTAATTTTCATTGGCCTATAAACTTCAATATGGTTACTTTGGTAGTCTTAACAAAGATGATCCGTAAAAATGTTTTCGAGATAACATCGCTATTTTCGATGAAATCTATATCTATTTTTTCAAAGCATTCCCCATTTTCTGAGAAAAAAATAGTTTATTGAATTTGACCACAAAGTTATCCAAGCTGTTTACTTAATGAAAATATCATTTCGTTAAGATCAATTAATAACTTTTTGAGTTATCGCAAAATGAAGATAGATCCTCGGCATGCATTTTGGTGGCACTAGTTCGTATATATTTCATTTTGAAAACTATTCTGTCTTTTTAATTTCGCTGTAATTCGAATTTGTGTTAAAGTTTTTGAAGATCTTAAACAAATTATAAATACAGATTACAGTGTGATGTATCCACATTTAAAAATGCATTAGTTATAAATTTAATAAATAAATATTAAAACCTCATACGTTTTAAGGCAGCATGGTAGAATAAATACAGCGTCTGTACGCATGTTTTCTACTCTACGCTAAATACTAAAATGCCGTTGTGATGGCCATATGAGACGGATATTATTATGCAAATGCTTATTGTCAGCCTTAAGAAGGAAACATGATGGCTGCGGGGATGCCTATGTTCAATGCTATACCAATACCAGGACATTTAATTACAAAATCAACCCATTTGTATAACTGAACATAAATCGCAGTGTCTTGTGCCCGGCGACTTGTGCACGAGCCTTAATTCATGATGAAAACAGTCTCTCTGGCCTCTTGAATAGCTTCGAAGTTTCCTATGGTAGTAAATATCCTAGTTGCTAGATTACAGTGTCCATGATCTGGGGCATGAGTGATATATTATCACCTGACTGAATAGGAATATTATTAAAATTGAATATAGATATCTGCTTTCTTTAGCCTTTGTTAATCCATCAATTTATTCTAGGTTTTAACCGGTCCTTAAAATATGTGTTTAATAAAATTTTAAGCAAAATAAAAATCTGATATCTAGTAAGTAGGCATGATACACAAAAAAAAATATCAGATGTTTAAATTGTGTAAAAATAGTACTAAAAATATATAACGAAATGAAAGTAACCAAAATGATTGATTATTATTAAGATACGCCGAGGTAAGAGAAACGGGCAATTTCAGTAGCTTCTGTTTGTAGTGACGTAACCAGAAACCCTGGACTTCAATCTTGTTTATATTTGACAAGCTGACTGAAGAGACAATATTTAAATGATGTATAAATATACGAACGGATAGTGGCTTTCCATTTTCTCCTAAAAGTTTTTATTTTATTTTTGCGGTCTAGTGTAATAGTAAACGTTCTTTCACTTTAAGGATAGGAAAGTTTTTTGCGGCGAAAGTACTAAATTAGCCTTAATGTATGCTGAAAAAAAATCATTTTGAACAAAAATCACCAGTTAGGTCCGATTACACGTGTCAAATATAATGTTAGGTAATATGTTTCTGAATCTATTGTAGACTAGGATGACGGCTTAAAAATCTGATCTTTGATCAGATAAATAAAGTCGATGTCTTACCGATGCTTCTACAAAATAGATATGTTTATTTTTAACACATCTAGTTGGTTTTCGTTGAGAAAATTAATTTCTTCGTTCATCTCTTCCACTTTATCAGTGGCAGTTTTAAAGGTTTGTACATATTTAAAACTATTATTATTATTATTATCATTATTACCTTTATTGATTTAAATCAAACAACATGTTAATTTAATGAGTAAGACTTGTGCTGGATATTAACATAATTTTATATACATAGTTTGTTATTCGTTGCAGTTTTCTTCCACTAAATGTGTCTAATTTTTTTAATTAGCTATCTTCGTTATCATTGTGCTAAGTTTTTTTTTAATTGTTTTTCTTCGGGTGGTAGTCTTCGTTATTTACTTCACAAGCAAATCTTCCAACGTTTTCTTCTGCTTACTTAGAAGTGTTTAGACTCCACCTTCTGATACACTGACCATGTATGTTGGGTACTGTATGTACAAAATTAGGCATATTTGCCCTGGATATTTATGGTGCAGGTGGCTTTTCTTCCACGATGTTTATCGTTGTAGGCACTAGGGCTGCAAACGTAGGTACTAGGGATGTAGTTGTAGGTGCTTTATCGCTCGCAATATCAGTTGGTGCAGCTTTAGGTGTTTGACTTTTTTTTAGTGCACCTATTTTTTATGCTTGTGGTTCATTTGTAGGTAGGTATATTACAAAATGGATACGTTCTTGCATAATACATAATTGTTACTTTGCTACTTCATAAGTTTTTCATCTCAGTTGATCTTTACAGACGGGAACACACTAAGGTACATTATCTGAGGAATGTGGCTGGTGTGTGGAAGCCTCAAAATGTGTGTGTTTTCTTATCTTGCTATTTGAACCAGTGATATATTAATGCGTGAACTGTGTTCATCGCAGATAAAAATAACATGTAACGTTTCTCCTGAGTGGAGCAATTATAATTTATTCTATAAATAATACTTATTTTTAGGTAGCAGTTAAAAGACCGAAGTATCGAACTGATGTGATTTATTCTTAATAAAATACAGACAATAAAAGATAACATTCTGATAAGTAAATATCATCTGATTTCTTAATATACTATATGATACATGTGAGGTCAGGTCAGGTTATCTAAACTTACATTTATAAGACATTTGTTTCTGAATTAATTTTGGATTATTTCTGCTTCTATCCGGCAAATTTTCCTGGGCGAATATGTTCTTCCTGCCTATCGTTCATCCTTTTTGGTGAACGGTGAATCCTAGTTCTTTCTAAATAGACAATGGGGTGGTAATTCCTTCCCAGACCCCCTTGCACCTAATAATACGGTGGTGACTTCTTTTCCAGACCAGCTTGTTGTTCTATGGTAGTCTTTAGGTCAAGAATTTTTATTCTGCCTTGATCAAAGCAGATACTCGTTTTGTCCGTTAGTATTATAGATTCTGGCATATTTTAATAGAACAAAGTAAGCATTGACGATAAGTGGATTTACACACCTTCCCATACTTCTACTGTTTGTGTTTTTTTCTTGATTTCCAATACTCTTTTAAATCATACGGAATATTCGTTGCCTGGCATCCTTTCTTTGGATCGGGTCTAAATCTAGTTTTACTCCACATAATGGCCTATAAGTATTAATAATTTTTGGAACAGCTAAACCCCTATTTTTCCATTTGCTTTATGTTTTTAGCTATTTTCAGTACCCATGATATACTCTAGCTTTTAACACTTCTTTGGCATTTAGTGAAATTTCTTTTAAAAAATCACTAATGAGGAGAACACGAGTTTTGAATTTTAAAAAAACGTCTTTAACAGAACGCTAACTAGGCTCCCCAGAATAAATATCTAGGGTCAGTATAAATTTATATATATATATATATATATATATATATATATATATATATATATATATATATATATATATATATATATATATATATATATATATATATATATATATATATATATATATATATATATATATATATATATAGGTGTCCCGGAATTCAATTTACAACCGACCTACCACAGATTTTTCAGACAAAATTAAGTCGATTAAGATCAACTCACTTCCATACAAAGTTGCACCGTTTAGCCGCCAGAGGGATTCAAAGTTATTAATTTTTTTTTCAACTTTTTTACCTATTACTTAAACAGGTAATCCGATCATATTCAAATTTAACAAAAATATTGTAATAAGCAAGTGATTTAGTCGTTATGAGAACTACTGCAATTGGACCCTTGCAGGGGTGTAAACTACCCCCACCCCTAACTTTTTTATCGTATTTATTTCTTTGGCCGTTAGATAAATGACACGTTCATTTTTTTTTTCAAAGACCGATCTTTTTTCAAATTTTTGTTGCGCTTGTAAAATTTTGCTTACTCTCTTAATTTTTGCGTAAAATGGTATTGAGCTAACCACGGGTAGTTGCACTAAGCGATACTTAAATAATTAAATCCTGGAGATGAGTTTGATATATGCGTATTTTGGCACTACAGCTTATTATTGCATTAAAAGTATTTGCCAAGGTGACAAATTAATAAGGTAATTTTTAGGAATATGGCTCATGTTTATACTTTTTCTGAGCAAGTAGATATGCTTTTAATGTTAGGTTTGTGTCAACATAACTTCAGCAAAAGTGTGCAAGTCTACAGGGAGAAATTTTCAAGTAGGCAAACTCCTGGTCGCAGAACATTTGCGTCTATCGAAAGACGGCTAAGGCAGACTGGAATGCTAAGTGTGCACAGACCTAATGCTGGCCGTAATTCTAACGTCTACCGTCTTTGTGAAGAAGACCTAGTATGGATATCGTAAGTGAGAATTTCAGCATTAGTACGAGGTTGTTAGAGCACCAAATTGGCTTTCCAAAAGCATCAGTCAATCGTATACTGAAGCAGCAGCTACTGCACCCATGCAACTTGCACGCGGTCCAAGAACTGTTGCCTGGTGACCATGACGCACACCTTTTATTTGCACGCATTATGCGTCAGAAAAGAAGGCTAGATGCAAACTTTCACAAAAGGTGCTACAAATTTTCATAATGAGCACTATTATGCAGACGAAAATCCTCATGCAATTGATGTAAGGCATTTTTAGGGCGAATTCAATATTAATGTGTGGATAGGAATAATTGATTGTCATTTGTTTGGCCAGTAAGGTTACCTAATAGGCTAACAACAGAAGACTACTTACACTTCTTGCAAGAAATTTTGTCCGAATTTTTAGAAGATTTGCCGATCGCATTACGTCGTGATATGTGGTACGTGCATCACGGTGCACCTCCCCATTTTGGACGCATTGTGAGGGATAACCTAAGTGAGCAATTTCCCAATAAATGGATTGGCAGAGGTCACAATAGTCCTGTTCCTTGGCCAGCACGTTCACCAGATTTAAATCCTTGCGACTTTTCGCTATGGGGGCAGATCAAGACGTATGTTTACAAGGAGGAGATAAATACCGAGGAGTAATTGTGGGATATAATTGAAGAAGCTGTTGTCTCACTCCGGAATAGGGAAAACTTAGAGCGTATGAGTTTTAATTTTTGACGTGGACTAGAAGCTTTAAGGCGAGTGAATGGTTGCCAGATTGAACAATTAATGAGCTGGATTTAATTTGTTTCAACTTTACACGAATTTTACTTTTCTTATTGTTTCTATGGTTAATGAATAAACATTTTATGAACTATTGCATTACTCCGTCAAACTTCAACTTAAAAGCTATTTTACGCAAAAATTAAAGAGTAAGCAAATTTACAAAACCAACAAAAATTTGAAAAATGAACGTGTTATTTATCTCACGGCCAGAGAAATGAATACGATAAAAAAGTTAGAAGTGGGGGAAGTTTACACACTTACAGGGGTGCAAATGCACTAGTTCTCATAACGACTAAACCACTTGCTCATTACAATATTTCTGTGAAATTTGAATATGATAGGATTACCTGTTTAGGAGATAGGTAAAAAAATAGAAAAAATAGACAAAAAATTAATAACTTTTAAGCCCTCTGGCGCCTAAACGGTGCAACTTTGTGTAGAGGTGAGATGATCTTAATCGACCTAATTTTGGCTGAAAAATCTGTGGTAGGTCGGTTGTACATTGAATTCCGGGACACTTATATACACACATATATATATATATATATATATATATATATATATATATATATATATATATATATATATATATATATATATATATATATATATATATATATATATATATATATATATATATTTGTGTGTGTGTGTGTCATAAAAAATAATGGGCCGATTTCGATCAAATTTGGTGAATACCTTTCTTTTGCAAATGGAAAATCGGTCTAGTCTATCAAAGAAGTCTATTAAAGAAAAAAATTTTGGAAGCCACTGATGACAAGAAAAACACACCAAAAAATATTTTGTATGGATAACAAAATCTATCGTATATTACAAGCAAATATTAAGAATTTTGGCGCGAAAAAGTCAAAAACATGCCAAAAAATTACTTTGAAAATTTTAGAGTTTTTCCTCTTAAAACGTCGCTATTTGAAACCTCAAAATTGGCAACCCTTAGGAAAAGCACCTGAAACTAACACGGGTTATGTACAGAAAATATAGCAAGAAGCGTGTTTGGCAAACTCTTAAGTTTCAGCTTCAACCGTTAGTGTCCTTCATTCTACTCAAATGTTTCCAGAAATTTCCTTTCAAAAAGAACCTTTCTCTGATGGTTTGCCAGTAGTTCTCGTTAAGTTTAAGGTCTAATGGTCTATAATCTTTTTAAATTTATTTTCAATTGAGCAGTGTGGGAGTCTTTCATGGAGAAACGGTGTGGTCGGTTGGTGGCAAGGTACGGTTGGTAAGGAGTTTCTTCTTTTTATGGACTTCTGTAAGGTGAATTTTGTACAGTTTGCATTTCTAGCCCCTTTGCAACATGTTTGCCCTGCACAGGACATCAAATCTGCTTTAGGTCTCTTAACTGTATCGTGGAGTTAAGATCACAGAATTTCTCTAATGGTTAGTACATAAATCGGTTCCTCTAAGCATGTTTTTGATGTTTTTTCCAAAAAACCAACATTGCGCTAATCTGAAAATTTACACATAAACGCTATTAAGAGGTAGGTTCAATACAATGTTTAAAATACATTATATTTGTAGCTTGGTTATTTGTCTCAATAAAATCTTTAGAATAAAAATATTATATAAGACTAATGTTTAAGGCAAGGCAATAAAGAAATATTTAAAGAAATTTGGTTTTTATAAGGAAAATGCAACGTTTTTGCCAAACCATGATTTTACAATTTTTGTCACGGAATTTGCTCAAAATCACTCGTTGCCTAGAATAGGCATCCGAAAATACGTTTCTTAAATTTCAGGTGTTTCGTATTCCAAATAAAAACATAAATCCAACTGAAATGTAATATATGACGTTTGTTAATTATTTAGTCGATCCGTAGATTATCTATTTTATAGGAGATAGGGTAATTAAAATTTAAGTTATGCAAACAGTTGTGACAGTTTTAGTTGGTCATTCATTTACAATAAACAATCTCCGTATCTTCATAGAAATGGCAGTTTATTTTCTGTTTCTTCTTCTATTTACAAAGCTAATTTGCCTAACCTATTCAACCTATCTCGTGTCTTGTCTATATTTAAAATACAAAATAATGAGTATGTACGCTTGATTTATCCTTGAACTGGAATCTATTTGCTATCCAACGTAATCAATATAAAACGGTGATTTGATCACGAAACAAGAAATTCGGTCATTTACAGCAGATATGAAAACGTGAAAACGGGAGAAACTGCCGCAACGGCAAAACGACGAACCAAAACGACATGACAGGAGTGACAGATATGTCAAAGATAGACAAAACCAGCGGGAAATCAAGGGGAGTCACAGAACAGTCATCTTCATCTCCATAATAACTTTGGCAACACAAATCTCATAGAGTTAGGAACACTAGTCCACTAGATTGTTGCGAAATGAAAAAAATTCATTATGTCTGTGTTGGATAAGTTCAAAACCTCACCACTGGTTATGTTTGAAAATCTCAATCTCTTTTAGGACAAACTGTTCTACACCCAAATGTAGTGGAGGTATGTAAAATCTTGGCAACAGTCTCTCTGTCACTGTTTCGACAGCTTCTATGTCTAAATTGCGCATGTGCGTTGGAGATGATCTAAGGAATCCCTAATCACATTTCCAGAAACGAAACTTATCACCTAGTGGCGCAACTTAATTTACGCATCTACGTACGGAATATAAAAACAACAATTTATCGATTTCACGTAGTTGCGCGTCTACGTGACGAACCAATATTAGTGAATTTTCGTAGAAAAAATTCACTACTAAGGAGATCCCGACTTTTGAATTTTGCAAAAATTTTTGCAAATAAGCGCGAACTAGGACCCCTAGAACCCATATCCGGGGTCAGTTTCAATTTTTATTATGTTTATATATGTATATATATATATATATATATATATATATATATATATATATATATATATATATATATATATATATATATATATATATATATATATATATAGGTATCACACCGATAACTCAAAAAATAAAGGGCCGATTATGATAAAATTTCGCATATACCTTCCTTTTGTAAATGGCTTGAATAAGTTTGTTAGTCAGGAAAATCGGCCGAAGTTTTTCGGGAAAATTTTGAGTTTTCATTTGAAAAAAATTTATATCTCAAAAAATAAAAATCTATGATAACCAAATTCGGTAGGTAGGTTTACAATATAAAAAGTACACTACACACCAAAATTTAGATTTCTATGTTACAAGAAAAAAGTTTTAATAAAATATTTTGTGCCAGATCATTTCTATGAAAATTTACTACCATAACGCACTTGCTGCATCCAGGCTTTTTTTATATTAGATAAATACACCATATATACACCACGTTATTTTTCTATAACTCAGCAGGTAACTCAACTTTTGATTCTTTTTTTGTCGGACACGCCTCTACGTGCGTGGACCATGGATATAGGTGTCCGCAAATGATAAATTTAATTTCAATGATATGGATATTAATTACACAAAACCAAAACTGTCTAAAACTGTATGAAAGTTATGCCTAAAAATGCAATTGAAACTGATTTACTAGGCAAGAGGCAGATTTATCACAAACCCGCAATAAAAATTAATTATTGAATCGTGCATGCATTTACAATATATCTAGATCGTCAGATGCATGCTGCGTTTTGTGTAATATGTTTATGAACGGCTTTTATAAGTGACAGGTTATATTTATTAGCTTGGCAGGATTCCGCTATTGAAATTCTACACAAGATGCGATTTGATATAAGAAGTGACAAGTAACAGAACAAGAAGAACTTAACCTTAGCACTACTTTTTACATAAATATGTAGGTTCATTTAACGTGGTGACTTTCAGAAAATTACTAATCCTAATGTTTTTATTAATGTTAGATATGCACAAATTGTGTTAGGTTCTTATCTTTTACTAAATACAGACGTATAGTCTATTTCTCTGGCTTCACAACTGTTTGTTTTCCTCTCTGTTGTGAAGCCAGATAACCAGTCTCTACGCCTGTATTTAGTATGGAATGGTTTCACCAAGCAAGGGCAACAACAGTTCATAAATTTTTGTCTTTTGATCCAAACATACAAGGTTAATTTCTATTGAGTGTGCCATACCTCCTATATTCAAGACATAGGCATTATTGGTTGCATCTATCTTACAAAAATTAGTATTTATTTTTGAAACTAAGTACCAAATTGTGTTTATCTTGTGATTAAGATACACGACTATTTATTACAAAGTTCGCCATCGGGTGTCCTTCACAAATATTTAATGTGACCTCATTAGAGTCAATTACTCGACTTAATGATGATTCCACGAGCTCAGGCAATAACACAGAGTATAATATCTAAGATGAGAAGGTGAAATATGAATTATGAGTTAGAAGATGATATCATATGTAAGATAATTTCAAAATTACACTCGCCTATGATGATCGATGGCTCTGAATATAGTTTAGGTGATAATTTGGTGATCACGTCCGGGAAGATTGTGGGGTCTCTACTTAACCTGATAGTAATACAGACATCATGAAAGACCACCTACGGATCATTTTACTATTTAAATGGTCCACTTCTGAGCAGAGTTTTTTTTGCATTTTTTTATACCTATATATCTACTACCATATAAAATATTTAACGTCATAAATCAGTTAGTTACTTCTTTTCCATTGGTTTGTTTGTCATCCAATATAGACAGGATTGAAAAAATTGTTGCTACATCTGTGAGTTATCTTAAATAATAATAATATTGCTGCTAATTATTGAGCATCTGTTTATAATATGAACAAATGAACACTTGTTCCTCTTTAGCGTTTCCAATGAGAGGAGCAACCATTGCACTTTTAAAGTATCTGTAAGAAATAGGGCAACTTCTTAACATTAATAAAATACGGTGATACCCTAACAGAGCTTTTTGTAGCTTTAATCCCATAAAACAAAAGTTTATACTTTTCCATAAAACAAAAAAGTCTGGACGAAGCAAGTGCGTTATGGAAGTGAATTTTCTTAAAATGTTCCTAATAGAAAATACGTCTCTTTAATGCAAGCAGGAATTAATTTGGTCACCTGTATAACCTATATAGTAGGAACAATGTACCATATTTTACCAACATAAATTGTTTGAAAATGTACACAAATTTTCCGAAAATAAACTTAAACAATTTCCGAGAAAACTCGTTTCCTAGCTGACGAACCTTAGGTTAATAGCAAATTGCGTTATTAAATTTTGAAGCGTTTAATGAAAATTCGCTACTAAAACACACTTACTGCGTCTCGATTTTTTTACATCATATTTCGATGAAAAATGCAAAAATGCAATAAGGAATGTTAAAAAAATGTAGGTATCACCAACAACTTATGGGCCATCCTATGGTTGTCAAAATAATTTTAAAAGATGCAGCTCAAAACACCCTATAGGTAACGTATAAAAAATTTTCTCGTATATATATATATAATAACAATTATATTGAAATTTACCATACAAATGCGTCACACTGTATATAGTCATTTCTTGTAGTATTTTTCACTCACATTGTGATCAATGAACTTTTACATTTTTACAACTTTCTTGAATCAGATTTAATTAATAAAAAATTAATTTACCTCTAACTTTTTTGTCTTTTTAAATATATATCTGAGTTTTGGTACATAGGATACTCTTTATGGTGGAAACTAGCGTAACCAAATTTGGCTGCACTCACTTTGTTATTTCCAGAGATATACATTTTTTAGTGAATTTTCGTAGAAAAAATTCACTAATGGGGAGATCCCGACTTTTGAATTTTAAATTTTTTTTGCAAATGAGCGCGAACTAGGACCGCTAGAACCCATATCCAGGGTCAGTTTCAATTTTTATATGTTTATATATATATATATATATATATATATATATATATATATATATATATATATATATATATATATATATATATATATATATATATATATATATATATATATATATATATATTTGGATTTTGATACAGGTTGACATGTACCTTCCTTTTGTAAATGGATTGGATATGTTCGTTAGTTAGGAAAATCGGACAAGGTTTTCTGGGAAAATTTTGAGTTTTTATTCGAAAAAAAAATTTATCTCAAAAAATAATGATTTTGTAGGTTTACGATATTAAAGGTAATCTATACACAAAAATTTAGATTTCCATGTTACAATAAAGAAAAGTTATAATAAAATATGTTGTACCAGATCATTTCTATGAAAATTCACTACCATAACGCACTTGCTGCGTCCAGGCCTTTTTCGAAAAAACACAACATTTTCCGGGAAAGCCTGGGCTGATTTTCCTGACTAACAAACTTATCCAAGCCACTTGCAAAAGGAAGGTATTTGCCAAATTTGATCAAAG
The DNA here is from genome assembly GCA_964006375.1 of Tillus elongatus. NCBI lineage: Eukaryota > Metazoa > Arthropoda > Insecta > Coleoptera > Cleridae > Tillus > Tillus elongatus. The sequence continues at coordinate 146,183,047 of OZ023263.1, read as the reverse complement.
TCGGACTATTATTTTCTGAGTTTACGGGTTGATACATATATATACTTATACTTATACTTATTTATTTGTAATTAGAATTATACATCGCATTTTACAAATAAGCTATGCTTGTTGTTGTATTGACACAATTTCTTTTAGCAACTTCTATCACCAAAACTTATTTTATTAAACGTCACTTTTGATTTTGTTCTTAAATTTGCTTCTTGTACTATTCCGGGTCTCACCAACGCTTCCACAGTAGCCATATATATTCCTATTTTTTTTTATATCTTAATATCAATTGTAGCTAAATATCCTTAAAAATTATAATTCTCCAGTACAATAATTTTGACTATATATATATAAACATACAAAAACTGAAACTGACCCTGGATATGGGTTCTAGGGGGGCTAGTTCGCGGTCATTTGAAGAAATGTTTTCAAAATTCAAAAATTGGGATCTCCTCATTGGTGAATTTTTTTAAAGAAAAAATAATAACTCTTATTTTATCCGTTTTATTTCATTTAGCACAAAGTTTTAATTTCGATAAGTTTCTGCAGGTTTAGTCATAGTGACCGATTTAATTATAATAGGCTTTATTGGCCAGTTATACGCTTGGTTATTAGACTATTCTTTAAGACCATCTGTAAAAATATCCCGAAAATAGGACAGTCTGAGAGCCTAACATCGGAGTCACAATCACAGACACGGCCATTTCAACTTAGTTGTTAACGAGTATTTGTGTTAAGTAGGACATCGCGAGTTTTAAATTCTGTACTAATTTCTTCAAATGAGCTATAAGAAGGATCCCTAGAACCAGTACGCCTTGGCGTAGTTTCAATATGTTTTGCCTTATAATAGATAACATGTTATCTTTATGACGGCGTGTCAACGGTGGAGGGTTACCTGTATTTATTATGTACTTTTGTAGATTTTCTTGATGACCTGCCCTTGGACTTGAAAAGAAATTACCGGTGATAGAGCTCCGGTCTATTGCACCCAGGAAGTATCCCAAAAAACACCTTAATACTTGAAGACAGGCCGACAAGTCAGTTAGGAACATAGAAATTGTCTGCAAGAGCTGCAGATTTGGCACATATGGACTTTCACCCTTAGAGACATATTAAACGTCAGGTCTATCAGACACCGGTGCGAGCAATATTCGACAGGCGCTGTCTTTAAGAAGTACGAACAGCAACACTGGTTGGTGTTTCTTCAGGCTTAACAAAATGCTGAAATGAGAACGGCCATCATTTCGAACATTTATAACAATTTGTTAATATTTTTTACAACCATTTTTTGTCATTTGCGTGGTGAATGTGGATAGTTGTCGTTGAACATTCTATCAAATTTATTAAGGACTTTGTCACACTTTCTTCTTCTGAATAAGTTTTAGTTGGTAACGTTACAAAAGCTTTAAAAGTGTGAATTAACTTACCCTCATGCTCACCCCTTAGCTTTTTGATTTATCATAACAACTCTAACACTACATTGTAATCAATAAGGCATTGATTACATTTTATTTTAAGTTAACGCCGTTGTAAAATGGCTTTCTGCGTATGTTTGAAAACATATGAAGTAGACTTCTGTAATATAATTAATCTAATTTTAAAGCAATAAAAAGTGTTGTTTATTTTATGCCGATTGCTGAATCAGTTGAAAGCTTAAGTTTACTTGACCTGGGCGTCCTAGTTTTTATTTCTTTACTAATTACAGGTATGTCCGTAGAATCTAAATGTAACCCCCAAACTAAATATTCTTTAATACAAATATTTCCGTTTCTGGAGTATACAAAAATTATCTTGTTTATCCATTTCAGAGATTATATTACCTACTTATTAAAACTCTGCTATTCATCAACAAAATGTTACTAATGTTTTGTCAGATTTAAAGATTATATAAATGGACATGAAAATTCTTGATTAAATTTACTGCTCGATAATATTGAAAATAAGCGTGCATTCTTGAAATAACAGTGTGAAATGTTACGCGAGATCAATTCCTTACTTACCGATAAACTAACGTGAAAAACAAGTTAAGAATTATGATGGACTGTGAATCTCTTCCAAGAGTTCTCAACCCCATTAGCACGTCGTTACTTGACGGTTAATAGCATGTATTTATACTAGACTCAAGTGCCTATGAGATGTTCTATCATATCCTTACCATCACAGGACTTGATGTCATATATTTACAATTTTGTCCCTGCTATCGGTGCATTCTCTATGGCCTCAATCACTACTTTCAGTTTCATTTGCGCACATTACACAAATAATCTCTGTTTGGGATCAGCAATCAAGATTGCAGCGCCGTCAGCGCCCCTAGCAGTCACTGACCGAACTACCAATCTACTCCTACAGTGCATGGTTATTAGAAAACTTTATCGAGTAACCTGATTTCTGATGCCTGTGGCTGCTTTACTCTTCAAAAATCCACCGTGTAATTTTCGTATTGTGATATTATTTTACACCTCTTGTACTGCAGATAAGAAAATAGCCAGGTAAAAACGATCAGCTTCGTACCTGTATATTGTGGATATTTCATTCTCTTTTTGCCTCGTCTTCACGGCCGATCACGTACTGTATTGATGATTGTTTTATGGTAGTTTTATAAGTACCGACAACTTTCATTCAATTCATTGGGCCTGTAGAGAAAAGATTCAAGTATATAACATTGTTATGTGTAGCATATGAACTAAAAGTTCTAGCTTTGAGTCAAGTTTTTCTCTTTCATTAAGTTTAGATGTTGATCTGCATAACAAACAAACTTAAGCAATTATTTTTTATATTCGTTTTAAACGAAATCACAACTTTAAGACTATTGAAAAATTTCTACAAATAAGCGCGAACTAGAACCCCTAAAACACATATCAGGGGTCAGTTTCGAGATTAACATCAAATATAAATAATTTCCCGATTTTTGCAGCACCACCCCAAGCTATTATAGCATAGCGTAAGTGACTCTCCACTAAAGAATAATATAGAGTTCTCAGGTGTTTGATGTGTAGCATCTCTTTCAATACCCTGAATTTTACCATCATAGAGCGAATCTTTTTAGTTACATTTAAAATGTGGTGCTCCCATTGCATGTATGAATCTATAGTGACACCCAAATATATTACATGCTTTACACTCTTTATTTTCATGCCATCACATATTTCCAAGGTCTTAAAAGTTGCCAAGTTTCATTCATAACACGAAAATCGTATATACACTGTCTTCGCTACATTTACAGTAACAATTAGTTTGGAAACCATTCCAGAATTTTTCGAAAATCTCATTCAACTGTATATTTGAGTATATCCCATGATGCTGCGTATATCACAGCGTATATCACCCGCGTACCCCACTATCTTTCCTAACGATTTAACGTCAAAAAGATCGTTTATATAAATATTTAAAAATAAGGTTTCTAGAATGGTTCCTTGCGCAACACCACAGTTCATTTTTACCACATCGCTCAGAACACGATTCACACACACCACCTGGTATCGGTCAGAGAGATAGCTCTGCAACAGCTTTTGTTGTCTCTCCCTAAACCCTATGGCCTCCAATATTTCAAGCAATCTTGCGTGATCAACCGTGTCGAATGCCTAAATCCACCAGGATACAGCATCATGGTCTGGTGTTATCCAGACTCCGATAGATATTGCTCGTCAGTTAAATTATGGCATCCTGCGTAGACGTTTTTATCCTGAAGCCATAGTACTTCTCAGATAATATTCCATATTTATTTAGATAACTATCGAAACGTTTTTTAAGGAGACACACGACTTTGGCAATACTGGAAATTAGTGATATCGGTCTATAGTTAGCGGTATACAATACATCGCCTTTTTTAAACAAAGGTTTTATAACACCCTTTTCAAAAGCTCTAGGGAATATGCCATAGTCTATACACATATTTATAATAAAAGTCAGAGGAGTCGCACTCTCATCTACTATTTCTTTTAGTGTGTTTGCCCTTATTCCGTCGTATCCCGGTTTACTTTATGAAAATTTGAAGTTTGTTAAATTTGGAAATGTCAACTTTTAGTTTATCTGGATAAAACCTTGCCTAATCATGTCGCAAGATGCAGCACAAGCACTATACTTATTTCATTAGACATATTGTAAAATTGTACCAAATAAAGTACTACTAATAATAATAAAAATAATAGTAATTTCGTATATTAAAGGTTTTTTTAGTTTACTAATCCCCTTTTGCCTTTACAACTCAAAAATAGAAGGTTTAATTAAGTATTATAAAAATGTATGTTGTTTAGAGTTAATGCATTATCACTCATCGAGTTTAAACACGCGTCTTATGTTCATATTTTTTATTCTCTGTGATTTCTCTAAATACTTGCGGGTATTACATTACAGTAGATACTTTTAACCGTTAACTACTGACCATGGGTCAAAGCAGGGCAGCCACGGCCGGACTACTAATGGCTCTGAGGAACACGGATGTGGCCCTCATCCAGGAACCGTACTCCTACAAAGGAGAGATCAAGGGACTCGGCGGAGCTACTGGAAAGCTCATCTACAGCAGGGCCAGCGAGAATCCGAGGGCCTGCATTTTTGTCAGGGAAGGGATAGAGTTTCTCCCTCTAATGAATTTCTGTTCCAGGGACCTGGCAACGATCAAAATCCGATGTGGAGGAGCGGATGGGCTGAGGGACATTACTGTCGCGTCAGCCTATCTGCCAGGGGACAGCACGGACCCTCCTCCACCCAACGAATTGGAGCAGCTGATGGTGGGTAGCAGAGCAGGTGGATGGCAGACCATCATCGGCATGGATGCGAATGCGCACCATGAGTTGTGGGGTAGCTCGGACACAAACTCTAGGGGTGAGGCACTTTTACAATTCTTTATGAAATTTAATTTAGACATATTGAATAGAGGTAATAAACCGACATTCGTCACAACACGGCGTGAGGAAGTTTTAGACCTAACAGTTTCCACCCAGTTTCTGGGTGACTTTGTTAAAAGCTGGGCTGTGTCTGGGGAAGTGAGTAGCTCAGACCACAGATACATCCGGTTTGAAATCGCCAAAGTCGAAAGAGAAACGGTATGGTACCAGGATCCTCACAAGGCAGACTGGCGAGCCTACAGAGCAGACCTAGCAGTGGAACTGCGGGGGGTTGAGAGTGCCATAAGGGATTCAATAGACCTCGAGATTGCAGCAGTCCAATTGCGAGACGCAATTACTTCGGCCTATAACGCCAACTGCCCCCTGAAAATGAGGGTGTCCACCAGGAACGTCCCATGGTGGAACGAGGACCTCAGGCAAAGGAGGACGCAGGTTCGTAAGCTGTTTAACGCGGCCAAAAGGTCGGGAGCATGGGATGAATATAGACAGGCCCTATCGACCTATAACAAAAGACTGAGGGACGCCAAGAAGGAGTCGTGGAGGAGGCACTGCGAAGAAGTGGAAAACACGTCCGAGAGTGCTCGACTACACAAGATCCTGTCTAAGGGCCCTCAGACTAACATAGGCTCCCTTAGAACACCCACGGGAGGCTTTACAAGCTCGGGGGAGGAAACTATGGAAATTTTACTCCAGACGCACTTCCCCGGCTGTAACATAATAAACCAATCACCTCCGGACTGGGAACACTCAGAAATAGAGGCGCCTTATAGGCGGGCATCTAGAGTAGACTGGACAGTCGCTAAAGAGGTGGTTACCTGGAGCAAAATCAGATGGGCCATTAACAGCTTTAAGCCATACAAATCGCCGGGATTTGATGAAATAATGCCCATCATGCTCCAACAGGGGATAGATATACTGGCGCCGGTGCTTACCCTCATTATGAGGGCCAGCCTGGCTCTGGGGTACATTCCGAGGGCATGGAGACTGGCCAGGGTTGTATTTATTCCTAAACCTGGGCGTCCAACAGACCAGGCAAAGTCCCTGAGGCCAATAAGTCTCATGTCCTTCTTGCTGAAAACAGTGGAAAAACTGCTCGACGGGCACATTAGGGGCGGTGTACTGGAAGCATATCCTCTACACTGCGGACAATATGCATACAGAGCAGGATTCTCAACAGAAACAGCACTGCACCAACTGGTGCTGAAACTGGAGAATACGCTGGAGAACAAGGAGGTGGCGCTGGGGGCCTTCCTAGACATAGAGGGGGCCTTTAGCAACACCTCGTTCGGATCGGTTCTGGCAGCTGCCCGGGAGCGTGGAATAGAGGAGACCTGCTGCAGGTGGATCGGTTCCATGCTCAGGGACAGGGCGGTGTTCACCTCACTCGCGGGAGGGACTCTGCTGGCGGGGGTCGCGGCGGGGTGTCCGCAGGGGAGCGTTCTGTCTCCCTTGCTGTGGTGTCTAGTCGTGGACGGCCTGCTGGGGAGGCTCTCGGGAGGGGGGTATGAGGTACAGGGCTATGCGGACGACATTGTCATCATAGTCCGAGGAAAGGTCACACAGGCAGTGTGGGAGCGTATGCAGACTGCACTGAAAGTGGTGGAAGGGTGGACGGTTGATCAAGGGCTCGGGGTGAGCCCCGAGAAAGCAACCGTCGTGCCGTTTACGAGGAGGAGGAAGTGTGAAAGCCACAGAACTCTCACTCTATACGGTAGGAGCGTTCCAATGGCCAGGGAGGTAAAATATCTTGGGGTCGTATTGGACTCTAAGCTAACCTGGAATGGTCACATTGGAAAAATACTGCGTAAGGCAGTCATGACCTTAGCCGTCACTAGGCGGCTATATGGAAAAACGTGGGGACTAAGACCTAGTATGGCCCACTGGCTGTACACAAGGGTGGTCAGACCATCGTTAACATATGCGGCACTGGTCTGGTGGCCTAAGGTGACACAATCCAGTGCCAAACAAAAACTAGGCAAGATCCAAAGGATGGCTTGCCTAGGCATCACAGGGGCCATGTCTTCAACCCCAACAGCCGCCATGGAGGTGTTGCTGGATCTACCCCCCCCCCCTACACTTCGTTATTATGGGAGAGGCCAGGCTAGGACTATACAGACTAGCCTGCAATGGTAGACTGAAGATCAACCCAGGCTTCAGGGGCCACTGCAAAATTCAGGAGATCGTGAAGGAACCCATGCTTGAAATGAGGTCAGACTTCGCGAGCCCGCGAATGTGCAGGGAAAACAACTTCACAGTGGAAATCCCTGATCGCGGGGCATGGCGGGAGGAGACGCCGGGCATACCACGGGACGCGCTCGTCTGGTTCAGGGACGGATCTGGCGGGGAGCGTGGGACGGGGGCAGGTGTTTACTCGGAAGGACCGAGGGTAAGTCACAGTATTTCCCTCGGAGCCCATGCAACGGTGTTTCACGCCGAGATGTACGCCATCCTGCACTGTGTGCGGGAGAACAAGAGGAGGGGCTACACCAACAAGCGGATCCTCATAGCCACAGACAGCCAGGCAGCCCTTAAGGCACTAAGTAGCCCACGGGTAAATTCCTGGCTGGTGAGTGAGTGCCGAGACGAGACGAGCGACCTGGCTGGGCAGAATGAGGTGACCCTCATCTGGGTGCCGGTTCACTCGGGGGTCAAAGGCAATGAAGAAGCTGACAGTCTCGCGAAGAGAGGGTCAGCAGAACCATTTATGGGACCAGAACCGGCTCTGGGCGTGTCAAAGAACACTGCCAGGGGAGCCATTAAGTCCTGGGTCAGAAACCAACACAAGGTGTACTGGGCGGACTGTCCAGGGCTCAGACATGGGAAGTCAATAATTGACGGACCCAGTTCAAAGAGAGCTGTGGAGCTGCTAAACCTTAGCAGAGGACAGCTCAGAAACACAACAGGTCTCTTGACGGGACACATGGCCGTCAAGAAACACCTACATAAAATGGGGCGGTTCGAAGGGGACCTCGCATGCAGACTCTGCGGCGAGGGGGAGGAATCAGCCCAGCACATCTTGTGCGAGTGTATAGCTCTGGACCGGAAAAGACAACTGATCTACGGTCACTCTAGACCGGAGACAGAGCAATATAAAACTTCACCCTACCAATCGCTGTGCAGACTAGTTCAAGGCACAGTGATTTTGGAATGGGTGGAGTAAGACTAGGGGTATGCACAATCAACCAAGGGTTGCGGTGCTATCGGGGCGGCAAGGCCGCGGACGAGCCCTGAGGTAACAAAAAAAAAATGGGTCAAATTAAACTGAGCCAAAATTAATTCGCAAATATCTAAGGAACAGAGAGCGATCATCGTTTGTGCTGACCAGTGGCCTCAAATTTGTCTGGAGTCAACCGCCTAGCGTAACGGACCTGTGTGTTACTGTTTTGCAATCTCAGCAAAATTAAGTATCTGGCGCAATTTGACCCATGATGAGTATGAGTGCACGTGAATGCGTTCATCCTGATGATCCTAATTTTGAGCAGACCCCTATCAGATTGTATAAAGGAGAGACTAGTGATGTTGAAGATAAGCTGGTAGATCCATCTTTTGCAATTTTCAGCGACCACGATTCTACTGATGGACAATTAGTTGACGACGAAAAACTAGTAAATATTCCGGGTCAAACTGAAGTTTCGTATAATAATGATAGTTCTGTCGAAGAAATTGTTATACATATAATAATCCCAGATTACAAAAAAAACAGTGAATTTTGATGTACGTCGTGTTCTTGGAGAAGCTGAATATTACCCAGAAAATTAGGCATCCACATCGGCTGCTTCAGTTCCATCAAAAAGAAAAATATGCAACCTTTGTCCTTCAAAAAAGGACAAAAAACATCTAATTGGTGTGGAAAATGTTCACGACCTATATGGAACGAGTGTTTCTCAAATATTTACAAAAATTGTTTGTAACTGCAAGATTTCACAAGTGTACATGTTATTTCTAAATGCCATGTCAGTTTTTTATTTAACAGTTTATTTTTTGTTGTATTCAATTTTACGCTGTCTTTGTGTTTTAGAAGTATTAAGCAAAAACAGAGAAATTTAGCTTTTTGTTTCTGTGATTTTTTGTAATTTTAAATAATATAAGTGTGTTTTACAATTATGCTTGTGTGTTTTTGTTATACCCCTTTTTTAATGTACTGTGAGATTATATACATAATAGTGATGCAATTAAAAGATGTATAAGTTATTTTGATTCTTCTTTTTTTTAACTGAAAAATCAAGGCCATGGGTCAAGTTGACACATGGCCAGCGTAAGAGGGTATAGAAATATGCTCAGTATTTAAGGGTTAACATCGCAATAACTGTTTATTTTAGCGTCATTTGACAAGTATAACTTATTTATCAAAAAATAAAGTACAATACTATTTTCTAATACAGAGTTTTCTAGCGCCGGTAACGAAAAATGTAAGTATATTTATATCCTAAAGAGTACCAAAAGCAGGGCTCTTTATCCGCTGAAGCCAAATTGGAATTGAGTTGGTTTTTACTCGTTATGAAAGACCAATCTATGCCAATTTTCAAGACAGTCTGTCAAATCATTTTCTAGGGATCAAAGAAATAAAAAAATCGATTTTCCAATGTAAGACACTGTATCTCTTTCAATTTTGGCGTTTGGGCTGAGGTAACTTTCCAGTCCCAAGAATTTACTACTTTCTGTGTACAGTGACTTTAGGACGACCTGTATTGCACCAACTCTATCGCCTCTGCTCCCATACTAAGTGGACACCGCCAAAATGATGGACTATTATTTTTTCGTCAATTGACGTTTACAGAAAATCTGGTCGACTGCTAACTTTTCTTTACAGCACTCACACTGAACTCACATATTTTTTCAGCATGCAGTATATACCACATACACAAAACGATTGATAAGATCTTATGAGTTGTAAGTAGCAAAAGTCGGATTTAGCCCGTGATCTTTTTTTTTTAAAGCAAGATTTACTATTAGTTCATTCTAGTTATAAGTTAACGATTCCTCGTTCTTGGATGGCAACTATCAGGCTACCGTTTACTTTTCGCCTTTTTAATAACTCTGAGGATAATTGTATTGAAGTAATTATATGTCCTTGGACAAGGACTACTTGAAGAAGTATTTTTGACGATTTTCGTTTCCGATAGGCAGCATTATAATTTGTTACCGTTGACTTGTGTTCCGTTGTTACTGAATCGTCTGGCTCATCTGGATTTTGTAGTTCTTTGAAATATTATTCTTTTTTTGGTTACTCTTTAGTCTTACAATATGATGTATAGAATTAGATAAAAATTGTAACAGCTTGCGGAACATATACTGCCGTGCTTGCTGCAAGTACAGTGGTTAAATATAGAGCCACTTAGCTGCAATGGGTAACAATTGAAATGTGGCTGTTAAATGATGCGGACATATACTACATCAAGAAAGTAGATGATCAAGCAAAGAAAGGATCTGAAGCTACATTTGTCGAGCTTGAATTGGTATATCTTGTTATAACTTAAGGCCAAAAAATGATTAAATAAAATCTAAAAAGATACAAACTAACACATAGTTAAAGTACTGGCATTGGGAGAGTAAAAATAAAAATTATTATAAGGGGATTATTCCTAAAAACTATGATGCCATGAAACAGATACGAAATAACATCTTTAGGCAAAATATCCCCTGGACTAATAATTAAATAACCTTCTAGGTAAAGAGCAATCGCACACAACGAAGAATTTAAGAAGTGAAGCAAAAATATACAGGAATTCATGAACCATTCAACGTAATTTTAAGAATATGTCTATCAAATCGTCGCTAACATTTACAAATTAAACACAAAACAGTGTTAGCTCAAACACCTTACGCAACATTTCCCACAAAAACAATGGCATGATAATAGGAACAGGTCTAAACGATCAAAATCGTATAGATATTAATCCTCATCTAAACTATGCAGAGTTCGTCAGTGTTATCTGTGTACATAAAAGAGCCTAAGACAATGATGTAAGGTATTAGCATAGTCATTGTGAGTTCACACGATAGACGCTGTCAAGGTCGTTCCCAGGCGTCCGTAACAGCGTCTCCCACGTTTGTTTTCTTTATTCTCAGAAAAACATCAGTTGAAGCTCTTATGGTGATCTTGACTTGACCTCCACAGTTTAGCCCTGTTCGACCGGTGTATTATTTTGAAGCTAAACTGATTAGAAAATAAAATTGTACTGCCTTTTACGAAACTTTTGATCTTCTAGATTTAATATAGAATATCTTAAACAATGTTGATTCCAAGCTTTATATAAAGATTAAAGTTGGTAAAGCAAACTTCAACTTATATGATATGTGTGTCTATCCAAGAAATGTGTACGATAATTGGAAGTTATTTTATTCAAAGCAATGTTTGCTATATTACTTACAAATTTCTACGTTATGCCCTAATCGGCGACAAAAATGTCAAATATTTTGGTTTCAAACTGCAAAAAAGTTCTATTACAAGTGACTCATTGATGTTTCAATAAGCAGTACTTTTAATATTGCATCACTACAATTCAGTTCCAAATATGTAAACTATTTTTATAAATCATGTACCAGATTTATTCCCACGCTATAAATTGAACTGTCCTAATAAATAGTATGAAAAGATAGGGTACCCGTATTAGTAAACTTTCATCCAGAAAATTTACTAATACAGAGGTCACGATGTTGGTAAACATATTTCTGAATTTGAGCGATAAAAGGCATGTTTCTTTTGTAAATCTCTTGAACCAGCTCGTTAGCCATAACCATCGGACTTGTACCTTCGAACTATAATAAAACCCTTTCGATTCAAATGTTGGTTCCTATAAATATATGCATGTAATAAAATACGGAATGAAATTCTCAGAAATAGTCCGCACGTTGGTAGATTTTGATAGGTCACCAGACAACAAGTATAATATTTGTATTTTATCACAATTAAATGTCAAAATTGGCGATTATCAAACATAACATCTGAAACAGATGGAGTTTCTAAAGAACATGTGTTGCATAAAATATGTTTCACGAGGTATTAAATTTGTTTCAATAGTTAGTGTTCTTTATTTAGTTAAAATATTTGCAGAAAATTTCTTTGAAATGGACCCCTTTCATCAGTTTGGATATAGCGACGTTATTTAGCATTTGGGACAGTCAGCTTTCCCTGGCGAGGTGACCGGTAAACCGGTGAACGTCACATTCAGTGATCACTGCACGAAGACGTTGAAACAAACACGGCTTCTAAAAAACAAAACATAGCCTGACATGTGCTTGATAACTTCCCTAATTTATGTTTCAATTTTCGCCACACTTTATTTTTCTACAACGGCTGCAAAAGATGACTTTAAGGTAAGCTTTTTGTGTCTGTCTCACACAGAAAGCTATAGTTTTCTTATAAAAAGCTCTGCGTTATGCGCTTTCCTAAAAATATTTTAAATCCTAATAACTCATATCCCCATTTAGCTAGATTCTTCAGTTTTGATAGCGAAGCCGCTATAAAAGCAGCATGTATAAGTTCGAAAATAATAGCCTAATAAACTTCTGAAATATATTAAATGTTTTTGACCTTACTTGTTCAGACGGATCCATACTAAATACAGACATAGAGACTTTTTCTTAGGCTTCAGAATTGCTTATTTTCTTCTCTGTAACCGGTTTTGCCGCCACTGAAAGAACCTTTGTTAACCGATTCTATTCGGTTGGTTAATAAAACTATATTATCCATGCGATTAACAAGGAAAGATACCTGCCACGCTAGTAATTTGGCAGGCACCTTCCTATCGTCATTAGCTTCGAAACATTTATGGGTAGCCCAATAAGATTAATTTGTATGGATTTTTTTTCTGAAAACCTCTCTGATTTTAGTAAACTTTGCAACACAAGTTCCCTTCAAAGAAAATACGGTACATACATATACCCAGTACTATTTTTGTGGCTTCATATCAACTTTGAGTGATCTCAGCCATTTAATAATTTTTTTTTCTCAAAAGGAGAACACAAGATTAAAAAATGTTGTATAATAAAAACAGCTTATTCAATTTAATTGACAAAAGAAATGATATTCTGAATAATGGGACTGAAAGACAGCAAAACATTTAAAGTAAAAGATTTGTACCCTAAAAAAAGGTTAGAACATAGAACATAATATATTGAATAATTGATAGCCAGATTGTAGATTATTGACAAATGCCAGATCGAACTTCAAATTTAATCACCTAAAGAATTTGTGAACATGGTGAAATGCATGATCTTCTTTATATATGTATTTTATAACCATACATTTTTATTGCCGTTGCTTTTTGGTCCATTATTTTTTTTAATGAAAACCCATTCTGGTGTTACCATAACGGAGTTTCTGCGTCTGTATTTTTTACGTTATCTTTCTTATCCAACGTTTGTGTTTTGCGCTAATTTTCGTAGTTAGATGTTCATTGGTTTTTTTGTGACCAATAACCTAAAAAGGCGAACCATATCTACGATTTCTTTTTCAGACAGTAAATTATTTTTGCAATTAATTTAATAAAATACATTAAACCTAATATACCTGTTTTTTTTTTCCTTTATCATGAAATAGATTATTTCCTATCATGGGCCTTTACATTCAATACAAAATTTGAGCTTAAGCTTTAATATATGTTAAATACATGCATGCTCTTCTTCATATATATGTTTTATAACCATGCATTTTTATTGCCGTTGCTTTTTGGTCCATTATTAGATTTTTTTAATGAAGACCCATATCCTTGTGCTACCATAACGTAGTTTCTGCGTCTGGACTTTTTTACGTTATCTTTTTGATCCAGAGTTTGTGTTTTGCCTTAATTTTCGTACTTAAATGTGGATTTTTTTTTGTGACCAGTAACCTAAAACGGTGAACGATATCTACAATTTTGTTTCCAGACAATAAATTGTTTTTGCAGTAAGTTTTATAAAATACATTAAACCTAATATATCTGTTTGTTTTTGCCTTTAACATGAAATCGATGATTTCTGATCAGAGGCTGTTACATTAAATACAAAGATTCTGTTTGCATTAGAGTGTAGTTTTTCTTGGCTTAAAGAACCGTGAGTAGTAATGGTGAGCGAAATAATTTATAATAGCATTATACGCATAATGAGAAATGCTGGGTACCCACTCTAGTCATTATTTTTCCTCAACAAGAATACCTTTAGATACTAACATATAGAAGGAAAAAGAAGCTTACATAAACCAAAAGTCTTAACAATTGATAGTTTCATAAATTGTTTTTATAGTGACCCTATATACTTTAATCACTAGTAAACTGATTTAAGCATGTAAATTTATCCGACTAATATATTTCCTATACAAGCGAAAACAGAATGCATCCATATCAGATGCGGCTACAGTAATTGTGAGATAATCAAATATGGAGGAAGTCCTGCCTAATCAATAATTGATTAATTGGACCGTTATTGCATTACCTGTACACATTAAACAGCCAAAGCAGAGCAGATCACATCACAGTAGAGTAGACCGGACGCTGGGATGTTGTGGGATGTTGAACTGGTTTATTGATCTCTTATTGTTAACCTCTTCCTCTTGCTCGCTTTAGCTAGACTATGGACTTATTGTACATATAAACGTGGAAATATATAACCTAATAACCCAAGTCAATTGAGCACAAACATATTTAGATAGTACGCTTGCCTTCAGTTACCGGCATCTGGGAAGAACTACAAAGCGGAAGGTCCCGGGTTCGAATCGCGGGTGAGTAAACGAGCAGCTGACTTGCTCTGAATACAAAAAAAATGGGTTGAGATGACCCAGCTATTAAAAAACAGAAACCAATATTGTGTGTGGACATGTTTATTAGTGTATGCATAGTAGTCAACGTGGCCTAGAAATAAACTACCTTTTCATTTAGCTTCAAATAGCGGTAACTTTACAAATGATTTTTTTTTATCTGCAACCTGTGTGGGATATTTCTATAGCTTAAATAAAATGACGACAACTTGGTTCGAAATAGGCACTGGTTAATTATCGTATTTTTATTAACCAAGATATTCACCAAACCGTTTTTTTTTCCTTGGCTCACACACAATCACCCCCCCCCCCCCCACACACACACACACTTTTGTTGCTCACTCTTGTAAAACAAATGACTTATTCTACGTTTTCTGTCTGCATATGCTTCATGGTGTTAACCGTGGATAATGTAGGAGCTGCGCACATTATTATTATTATTATTATTATTATTATTATTATTATTATTATTATTATTATTATAATTATTATTATTATTATTATTTTTATTATTATTATTATTATTATTATTATTATTATTATTACTATTATTATTATTATTAAATTACCTAGTCGTTTGACGGGGTATTTTTATTGGTCGACACAGAACTTCTATGTATATAGTATTATTACCCGCCCTTACATTTTATCGTATCTAATGACTAATTTGTCATACAAAACATGTTATGTGAAAGTACCTAATAAATGCTTGATAAAACAGATGAATGTTAGATTTATACTATCTTATTATTATACAGAAATAAAGGATAAAGGTAAGTCCTTTAAAATCGTAAAAGAACACGAAGGCAATTACCTGTTCTGTGTGCAGTCTGTATAAATGATCCCATTCTTTAAAAAATTAACAAAAAGGGACAAACAGAAAACTGATTAGAAAAAAAACAAACAAATTGAAAAAATAAGTAATGTTAAAAGAGTCACATCCGTTCTCAAATAAACTTACCGATGCTGCATTGATCACAGACGGAGGCAAACTGTTTCATGCATTTAAGACACAGCTTCTAAGACAGTTTTGGCAACATCAAGCGTGTGAAGCTTGAAATCATGTCCCCGAAGGCGACTAACTAAATTTAAAATACACATGGTGTCCAATGGGGCACCCAGAAAAATATGTTAAATACAGCACTATGTTAAATAATTTCAACAGGCTCCCGTCTTTCCATGAATTTTGGTAGACCCCAGACATGCAACATTTATTGGTAGCTGGTTCTTTGTATACCGTACCACAACCGTAGTGCTGCACCATTTCTAATCCCTCAAGATATCTGGATATATCGATTTCGAGCAAACGGAGAGATATGTGGCTACCAATTCAAATCTTCTGGGACGATAAATACCAGATCGCTTTGTTGCTGGCACTAGATACTTCGGGTTATTTTTTCGACATAAAATGCAGAGCACTTGGAGCTGTTAAGCAGTGTTAAGCACTGCCTTGCGAGTCTACCAATCTCTGTAAGTTTTTAAATATAATCTTCGATATTGTAAGATCACCTTGTATTTTTACAACGTCAACAAAGAGAGTACTCATTGATTTAATATGTGTGAGATGTCACCGATATATATATATATATATATATATATATATATATATATATATATATATATATATATATATATATATATATATATATATATATATATATATATATATATATATATATATATATATATATATATATATATATATATATATATTATATATATATATATATATATATATATATATATATATATATATATATGAAATAAAAAGGGGGTATCGACAGGACTTCTATCATCCACCAGCTTTGTCCAGTCATTAACACAGCCAAAGATATTGGTGATCGTTGACCGCCCAGGCATAAAACCATGTTGGTTTTACATAAGCACATTATTAGCAAATAAAAGTGTCAGAATGCTCTGTCAAATACTGCACTCCACTAATGTAACAACCAGCAGTGTAGCCCTTATTCGACGGTAATTTTTAGGATCATAGCTGCCTCCTTTTTTTTAAATATTACCAGGTAGTCTATTTTCAGCATGAAGTTCTCTTTCTTCATAGTAGCTTAAGAATTGATTCTGCTTTCCAAGGCTTACTGAAATTAATTTTAGTAAGTATGCTATAAGATCGGCTTTAGATACTATCAAACATTATCACATAGGATAGCCAATAAGTCACGACGTAACTTCTTTAGATACAAAAGTGACATTTGATTTGTTCCATTTTTCATCCGCAGAAGTGTGGCAACATAGCTGTCGTATGTAATAATAATAAATAAAAATGACATGTGGTTTGCTTACTTTTGGTGAATTTTCGTAGAAAAAATTTACTAATTGGGAGATGCCGACTTTTGAATTTTGAATATATTTTTTTAATGAGCGCGAACTAGGACCCCCACTTTAAGTGGCGACAATATATTATTTCATAATGGGTCGACCGATTTTCAAAAATAAATTCTCTAAATAAAGTACTCAAAGAGCTCCACATCTTGGTATGCATTATTTTCCATAACCTACTACGATAACAAACAAAAAAAACGCCAAAAATGACTAAAATATTTTAGGCATTTTATTACGAAAAAAAAAACTCTATCGATTTACGCATATCGATAAGCCACAAATCCCAAGTTTCAATATCGTAGCTTATACCGAGCGTTCACAAATTGAGTGCAAAAATGAAAAAATCGATTTTTTGGAGTGCCCTGTGTAAACGCTGCTGAGTGTCTTGCAAATATTAAAATTCCAGTGGATTAGGAGCCACCTAGTGTATCAATTTACACAATATCATCCGCATACTTTGTACAGACTATTCATAATAAATACGGAAACATACCCTTTTGCAATGTATTACCCAATTTGGACTTTGATCGAACCAGCATCTTAAATTTTGGGATGACACCACTCCACTATTTCTGAAAGTACATAAGTGAATATTGGAACCTGCGATGAGCACTGATCAGTAAGATGAAAAATATAATTTTTCCATCCTCTGATGACACTAACTTTGTTAGTAAAACTATCATCAGCTCTTTTAAAAGATGTGTTGTGGTGATTTGGGTTCTCCAGGTGCATTTATCAATGCTCATCGCAAGGTACAATCTTCACCTAGCTACTTTTAGAAATAATGTAATGGTGTCTTCCCAAAATTTAAAATGCTGGTCCGATCAAAATCCAAATTGGGTAATACGTTGCAAAAGGTTACGTTTCCGTATTTATTATGAACACCCAGTATAAGATATGCGGATTAAATTGTGTAAATTGTAAACTAGGTGACTCTTAGACCATTGGTGTTCTAATATTTGCAAGACACTTAGTAGCGTTTACGCAGGGCACTCCAAGGAAGTCGTTTTTTTTAATTTTGCACTCATGCTGTGAACACTCGGTATAAGCTACGATATTGAAACTTGGGATTTGTGGCTTACATATGTGCCTAAATCGACAGAGATATTTGTTTTTTTCGTAAAAAATATGTTTTAGTCATTTTTGGGGTCTTATTTGTTATCGTTGTAGGAGGCTATGGAAAAAAACTCATCTTAAAATAATGCATACCAGGATGTGGAGCTTCTGTGGTACTTTATTTAAAGACTTTTTTTTTGGAAATCGGCTTACCCCTTAGGAAATAATGAATTGTCGCCACTTAAAGTGAAACACTATATATATATATATATATATATATATATATATATATATATATATATATATATATATATATATATATATAATCACACCGATGACTCAAAAAATAATGGGCCGATTTTGATCAAATTTGGCATTTAGCTTCCTTTTGTAAGTTGCTTGAATAAATTAGTTAGCCAGAAAAATCGGACCAGGTCTTCCAGGAAAAGTTTGAGTTTTCTTTGGAAAATAATTTTAATCTCAAAAAATAAATAGCTATGGTAGCCAAATTTGGGAGGTATGCTTACGATATAAAACTCAAACCATATACCAAAATTTATATTTCTATTTTACCAGAAAAAAAAGTTAATAGAAAAATATTTGGTGCCAGATCATTTCTATCCAAATTCACTACCATAACGCACTTGTTGCATCCAGACTTTTTTTATTCGAGGAAGGTATGCAAGACAACTGTCGTATGTGATAATAAAAGACATAATGTAAATGTTATATTCATATGATCTATTAAATATTTTAACATGAGTTTACACCAAATATGAGCCCCAAGCCTATCATTTACTTAATAACTAAAATGCCCAAGCCATTTTAGATTTTATTAGAAATTTGAAAAGAATTATCAGACAAAGTTGTATACTCTTAGGAATCAATTTACTACAAAAGATAGATCCAATATGTGCCAATAACAAATAGCAATTTAACGGGCAGAACACTGGTAATAAACATACTTAAATCGCTAAAACGTACAACTGGAATATAATTAAATTAATTGCTAGTCGTTATGTGAAATTTATTAGCGAAAAATTAGGTAGTTATATTTTGTGTCATATTTATTTGATTCGGATATCCGTATTGTTGGAACAGTTACTTTACATATTCGAGGCTCATTTAATATGATGTAAATGTACGCGTAATTGTAATATTTTTCTAGACCATTATTGTTATGTTTCATAGGAAGTGAATGTGACGTTACAGATAGAATGTATGAGATTTATAAGTCACTGTTATGTGATATCAATGATGATTATATTATGCAAATTACGAAAATAATTAGTGTCTAACGCTTACTGCAATTAATTAAAGAATTATACTAACGTCATTCATTGCAATGTTTGAATACTATGTTGTATGTGCATTGTCATCAATTATTTTCATCGATAATGGAAGTTATTTATCAAAAAAGTGATATTAAAATGAGACCTGAATTTCACTAATTTCTCATACGTGCAATAAAATAATAAAGCATAATTGAAACTAGAAGGTTATGTCGGTTGGTTATACCTAAGCTGTGTCGATTACTCTCTTCGCCACTTATTTTGAGCAACATATTACGCCAATCGTACGTCCAAATCACCTAAGAAATCATGTTATTATACGCTCATGTATAATTTACTTTAACATATAAATTTTAGCCAATATATTTATACGTATAGGGCCAATATAATTTTAAAATTTTATTTATGGACGATGTCTCTTGTTTTAACAGACGCTGAAATATTTCCGTATTTAAGATGGCATAATATTTTTAATAAATGACACTGCTTTGTAGCCTATTATTATTATTATTATTATTATTATTATTATTATTATTATTATTATTATTATTATTATTATTATTATTATTATTATTATTATTATTATTATTATTATTATTATTATTATTATTATTATTATTATTATTATTATTATTATTATTATTATTATATATTATCTGTTTAGTCATGACTGTATAAATTATACATGACACGTCAATTAAAAATAATTATAAGAGACAAAACGCAATAAACAAATAACGCAAGCCAATGAGAGCTAAATAAATATATTTATACATTTAAGAATATGAACAAGGCCTCGGTGGTCCAGAAATAAGAACGTGTGCCGCTGAATCGAAGGGTACTGGGTCCGATCCCAGGGCTCCCCTTTCACTTTTTCAGTACATACTGCATGCAAAATTACCATCAACCGAGGTTGTGACATTGTATCTGAGCAAGTTGAATGTCTGCACGTTCCGCCTTTCGGAGGGGGCGTAAAGCCGTCGGTCCCCTGTCCATGCGATGTTGGACACGTTAAAGATACCTACCCTCCTTTCAGAAAGGCAGGGGTTCGGCAAAATTTCCAGGATAGTAAGGTTAAACTGCTCCCTGGCGTCGGTGTTTGGCCATAGTCGCGGAAATAGGCCGACGTTACAACAAAACAAAAAAAAAAACAATAGGAACATAATAAAATAAAAACCAGAGTAAGGTCTTAGTAAGCTGGTTATAGACCCATTATCGAATGCTTAAACTCACCCAAATCATAAAAGGTATTATTAAGCAGAGCTTTTTTTAAGATGTGTAATCGTATCCGTGTGTGTCAACAAGCTAAATAGTTTACCGCTCGCGATCTTTGTAGCCCTAAACTGAAATGTATCATAAATGCACCTTTACAAATGAATGCAATTTACATTTCGTGTCTGATAACTGTCACATGTAACAAATTGTGGCATGTTAACCTGAACTTGGGTCCAAATAACCTAGTGGTAATTTAGTCATAATTAACCAAAATATTGGCTTGATTGTCATATTCACTTCAAATTTGAGAATGCCGATCCCGATTAGTTTATTTTTAACCAGTAAAATAACTCCAAAGTGTAGTAACCGAGTTGGAAAACATTTTGTCCAACTTGAGCTGGAAAATATACTAGTGAAATTCCATTCCATAAATGGTCAGTTTTAAGTTAGAGCGTGCCCCAAATTGCATTGAGAACAGACTATTAAATCCAGGGACCTAAAGTATCGATTTTAAGGTATGTAGTTTATTAACAATATTAACCTGTTATACGTGTTTGTGGTTTGGTTAATTCGAGGTATTCTTGGAAGAATTCAGCGTAATTTACGTATTACCAATTGCACTGCAATACAGCACAAGAAACATTTTGGACATTAGGGTAGGCTAAAATAGCTTTTTAATTGGCAATACAATAATAATTACTACAGAAATGGCCTTCTAAGTCAAATTGCCTACATCAATGTTAAAAATAGTCACCAAAACTGACTTTAAATAAAAACTGTCCACAAAGTTCAAAATGTACAGCAGTTAACAGTGAAATATATTTGTAAATGTTGAAGGTGTTCCAGCTCAGGACCCCAATCAATAAAATCGTATCATTATTCTCCCATCTATGTGCGAGAAAATAAAATTCTTGTACATCAAACTTTCTCTTTTTCATCAACAATTTTGAAATAATCAAACATATTAAATTGTGATTGAAAGAAGCAAATAGATCTGCCCTAAACTTGAGAATTTTAGGTTACGGTAACAGGTCTCACGGCACTTCTGTCATAATATGTATTTATATACTTAAATAAAAAGCGCTCCATAAACACATGTGTCTTCTTGGTGCTCACATATATAAGTAATATATATTTCGATACAAAAAATGTATCATTTCTAATACATTAGAATTTCTACATAGTTGAAATTACCTTAATCAGACAAAATTTCATCAAACTTTGGTTGGTTAGGTTTTAAATCAGGTTGTATACAATGAGGATAGGATAGTTAGGTGTTCTTCGCGTCATGAACTATCAAACTCAGGATTTTAAAAATTCTATATAATTTTTTATTTAGGGTCATTTTATTTTTTTCGTAGGCGCTTAAATATTCTGGAAGTATCACAATCACGTTAAAACACGTTTCTTCTGCGATTTACCTTCATCATTGTTCCCTATATTTAAAGCATAGTGTGTGATCACTCAATATGTTATATTTTTTTTTTTGATAAGATGGACATACCTGATATTTACTGTTTGCTGGTATCTACTGTTTGTTTATACCAACATAACCACAGATCCCACAAAACAATTTTTCACATGCGCAATTCGTTGTTAAGAAGAAACTATCACCGATTATCACGGCACTCAAGTCGGACTCAAGTAAAGCGTTGACCGTATTTACCAATACCAATGAAAATGTCCTAAATATATCTACAACACGTTGATGAAAATACATTGCTCGGCCTATTATCGACTTGCGTATTACTTTGAATTTATTCGCCACATTGGTAACATATACTTAAATTTAGGTGAAAATGACCTGTGTTTATGTGGTCGCTGACCTATTGTTCGGTTGAATTTAGATTAATTTGACTTTAAATGATGCTTGAGGTGTAAAAATTGTACCTCAAACATTAGTCGCATTATTCCTTTTTTTGACAAAGTCGGCCCAGGCTAAAGTGTGCACTAAGCGTTTCACAGAATACGTTATTGTGATTGGACCAGGGCAAATGCTTATCAATGGCGAAGTAATCTATTTTTGTCACACTAGTTCGAAGGTACTGCCACAAATTATTGCGGGTTCTGCACTCGACGCAGGTCGTGATAAATTTTTACAACAAAACTGTCTATCCGAGTTGATTGTGAGTCTATTATTATCGTACCATTCTTTAAAACGTAACATAATGTAATTTATATCAGACATCAAACAATGGTAGTACTCATTACTGACAAGTATTGTGGTAATATCCCGATCTAAAACCATACTGTTAAGGACAAATAATTTTGTATTGTAGTAAAAAATCAACGAGTTGGTTGTACATTATTTTTCCAAATATATTTGAAAATACGCATATAGGGTAATAACTGCAAGAATAACGACCAATATGCTACTAAACAAAAGTTGTTAGCCCCTCTTAACATAGAAAAGGATTTATTTTCTACATTGGAAAAACGTATTTTGCAATAGCAATAAATAGATCTTGGTAAAGTTTGACTCCTTATCGATCACGAGCCATACTCTCTTGAGCAATGATGTAGGAGGCTGATGACATTGAGTTGGCATGAACTTCACTAGAGAGCCAGTTATGCTCCATTAGTGTTTGAACCAAAGACGGCTACATTTTTTGAATGCTTAAAGATTCAGGCCCTAATTATTACAAGAGTTTGAACATTTAAATTAGGCATCATAACTGATCACACCACCTACATTTTTAATACTTTTTTGGCAAATCAAAGGGTTAAAAAAGGCGATCCTAATGCAAAAGCAAGCATCTGGCACACAAAATACTCGTACAACATACAAAAATTATTTTGAACTTATGAAAGGGGTTTATCAAGTCATACATATGAAATAGGATTGTGTATAGTCCGAAAGCTTCACGCTAAAAGAACAGGACATAAAGTGAATAGACACTTTTAAGTGTGAAAAAAAAAACAAGGTACACCAAAGGAAAGTCAAATAAAAGTATGCCAGAAAAAGTGGGAAAAGGAAGAGGCTTAACGAAATACACTAAGAGGATAAAGATATAATATGTTGGACATAGTAAGTTCCTAACAACAATTATTGAGGGATTTATGTTTAGAAAAGGGGGACAAGGCAGACTAAGAGCGAAGTTTCTAGGAAACTGGCACCATTTTTTACATGAAAGGAAAATAAGTATTGGAATCAGAAAGTCATAGTTGCGACAACAAGACGACATCGTCCCTGAGTTATGTTAACGAGTTTCTCTGCGGGTAATTTTCACTTTATACAAATAAACAACTGGGCTATAAAATTGCGTAGTTCAATAATAACACTTTATTTTTAGGGGCAAGTAAAACACTGTCGTTTAATAGAAAGGACATGAGGTATTGGATGGTCTTGAACAGCACCCAAGGCGCTAGTGTAGTTAAGAGGTTATTTGCCTTAGACAAGTAAGAAATAACTTGGGTCGCAACGAAAAACGATTACTTTTTGACTTAACTCTCTATAAATTATGTGATTTACAAGCACAAGTTCTATAACTTATTGTAAACACATATCGTGTAATGTAATCCATTAAAAGAATTCAATAATTAAAGAATAATTTATTTCTCACACTGGTCACTAGGTGGTTTCCTAAGTAGACAGAAGATAAATCAAAATGTTTTGAAGAAAAAACCATGCGAAATAAAATCTGTAGAGTTAAACGCCGACATAATTAACCAATTTTCGTTTCCTGCCTGTCATGTCAGTCTCTGATTTCTTCTCGGTTTCCGTGAGTATGTAGATATATAGAGTCCCTCCTCCTTGTGCCAACAAAGAGTCAACAGCAATTAACCGTCTGCTCTCATACACCTCATCAGATATATCCCTTAATTATAATAACATCACCGTGTCGCTACATTGAAATAATAAAATGCCTGAACAGAGGCGGCATGGGAACAAATGCCTCCTTATCTAGACACATAACTTTTTTATTTGTTTCAACTTCCCTGGCGTTTCCAGAACCACCCATGATTTAAGGTTCGGTTTTTGTTCACTAAGGCAGTGTAATACGGATTGTCCCACAGTCCCACGAGGTAACAATGGCTGTTCTTCCCATCATTACACTTGATCTGCATGTTACATCCGTTCTGCGTTTGCTGGTTGTTTCGTTTGTTTCACTTGTTTTACTGTTCACAACACACGGCACTCTCGATTTTCAATGTCACTATTCTTTACAAAATAATATACTAAGTGTGTGGACAAATTAATGTCGGTTTAGACAATTGCTGTGTTGCGATTCATTCCACCGGGAATTGATCGCCTAGGGAAGTGCTATTGACCTTTAAAAATAATATAAAGGCTGAATAATTCCTGACTGAAAGTGTCCCATGCGGCACATTGACGCTAAATGGAATTATTTTAATTTGCTGTGGAACCAATTTTGCTAATATTGCAAAACGTGTGTTGAATAACGGATGATGATTTCCCCATTCAAAAACGCAAAATTCTTATATTGTGAGATGATAATATAATAACCTCCAAAATCAGTTTGTGGCAAATTTTGTAAAACGCTATCCACTAAATCAGCGTGATTGTAGTGTAGGGCGCGTTAGTCATTTAGAAGACACTTGATTGAGAGGTTAGGTCAAGGAAATCAAAATTTTGTTTCCACGTGAGGCTGTTTCTTGTAGAATTAAGCGAATAGTAATTTATTATTGATAATGATCATAATCGGGTACACACCGTTTACTTACGAAACTTAGTAATTGAAATTTAAAATTGGCTATTCTGTTCAAAGAAAATGTTGAGTTTGATTTCATTTTATGGACTTTTTGTCTATAAGTCAACCAAATGTTGCCATAAACTATATATTGCATTATGTGACAAATAAGTTACAAACAACTTTTGCTTGTCTATTAAATGCAATTTTGAGAGATTATTTCCAAAGATATTATCACCAGACTATAATTTTGGCAAACCAAAATAATACAAGTTTCTTTACTAGTTATTCATTCCACATATAATTTACATCACTGCCTTCATTGACATGTATATATTTGCAATTAATACTAGAAATTTTGACCCAGTTACTTTTTTCTTCTGTAATTTTGAAAATGCTGCAGCCGACATGTAAAGTCAAAGGCCTCTTTTAAAAATAACAATATTTTGTCAAGAAAATCATCTTTACTTGCTCTAGATGTGTCTATCGGACACTGCACTCTAATAAATCACTTTAAACAAATAGAGCAATAGTGACACATTCAGGCAAAGGATGCTAAATATAGGATGATACTCTTGGTCATTTCTTTTTTCTTTTGCAAATTTCACCAAATTCGTAGAACACTACTGGGAATAGTAGGATCAAAAAAGTAACGTTTGTTTGTCTTGTTTATGGTCTACTGTCTAAACTAATGAGCGCGGTTAATTAACTGCATCAGAGGGCAGTAACGAATTAAAAATGTCAATGTGACAAATACATACCAGCGAGCTCATAATCAATCTTATCCAATATAGATTTTGAGACCCTAATTGCAGTGATAATTAATTATTTACGCTATAAAATATATTGTTATTGATGACGCCGTGACTTACCTAGTGATGGCATCAACTTACGTATTTAGGCACTGACGTACCGCGAGTTCAAAACCTACCATAAAATAAACCGTTTTAACGGCCCTACCTTAACCAGTAACATAATTTACATAGTGCCTCCAACCATCGTCCACATATTTGATGGTTTGAGTTGTCAACATGATTCTAAAAAATAGTATGTCAAAAAATTTGTGCCCAAAATCAATAGATTATAATTTTTTAAACCTGCACTTACTAAATTCAGTCTATACACAAAATAAGGATTAAAAATTCTGTTGATTTATACGTAGCTTTTATTGTGTTAATGTTTTAATTCAGTGTACAGCATAAAAATTTCTAAAAAAATTTTTTGTCAGCTAGCAGAGCCCCCAAATAATTGTCTCCTCATGAAATCAACAACTTTTAATTAGCACTTTTTGAACTATTAGAACACTTTCTTAGAAGGCTGGTCCCAGATTTATTTTTCTTCATCTTATTAAATATTACCTGTAATTGTTTAATTAAGTCCTTGTTAATTTGTTCTTTTTTCTTCTTTCAGGTGAGTGTTTAAAGGAAAAGTGACAATGTGGCGGCTCTATTGTAGGTGTGGAAGGTAACATTCCAATTATTCTGTGTTTTTAATCAACGACCAAAAGCTAAATGTCAATTTATGTCATAGGCTTAATTGTTTAATTTTACTTTTTAACATTTAATTTCGTTATAGAGGTTGCGTAAAGAGTGTTGTCTCAGTTATGCTAAAACGATTTGATTTTTCAATGTAAAATTTGATGAGACTGACCTGTCAATAAAGGTATATTTTTGACATTATGCTCATTTGGTTTGTGCACAAAATTTTAGTCAGCGGCCGCCTTTTATTTTGAACGGCAACTTGAGGTGGGGTTGATATCATTTGAAGTGCCTTGTTTGTCGTCTATATTTTGAAATAATAGAAAAACTATTGCAAACTTGAGAACGGCAAATTAAAAAGAAAAGATGTAATATAACACTGTAAAGCCACTGCAGCTAAAAAGTAATCTTAATAAAATATATTCTTGCAAAAATTAAAACTATTGTTTCAAAGAATCAACTAGGAGTACTCTTTAAAGTGAATTTCGCGTTCTGTATATTTTCCGTCCGTCAGTAAATAAATTTTATTTAAAAGAAATGTCTATCTTTCTTTAATAAGTTTCGTTATTAATATTTCACCATATTTTCTCCATTCAATATTATTAATATTTCAAACAGTGTCAAATAAATTGAACGAAAACGTATAAAACTCCTACAGAAATCGAACGTTTCAATTTACTTATGATTGTTGGTTTTGGTGACCAAGAAAGAATTCAGCCATTTAGCTTGTGACGTATTTAATAACAATGTCCAGGTAGAACACATATTACCAGATCTATGGTATCGAGAACCAGTTAGGGTCACAAGCAGCTACAGGGCGCAAAAACTCGGTCGACGTCATTTAGATCAAATGCACCAACAGATGAGAAAGATTTTTCCAGAATCTTATTACAAAAGAACGATTCTTGTTGTGAAGCATTGCTAAATAGAAAGGGAAATCAAGCAGTGACAGTTTTGGAAGAATTCTTAGGATGGATGATGGAAACGGACGATGTAAATTCTAGACTTTTAATGTGTCAAAATTTGATGTATATGGTTTGGAAAATAGCTGTCAAACATTTATAGGTCGACCTTTATCTAAATTATATCTAAATACTCTACACATCGAAGCCTTATCTATATAGACATGCTGTATGATCGTGGTCAATAAAATTTATTATTATTATTATTATTATTATTATTATTATTATTATTATTATTATTATTATTATTATTATTATTATTATTATTATTATTATTATTATTATTATTATTATTATTATTATTATTATTATTATTATTATTATTATTATTATTATTATTATTATTATCACTGGTGCACTACGAGCATCTGTTAGACATCCTGCCACTTATAGTAAAATGTCTTAAGCATCGGTGAGATAAGTGTTGAAGAAGCATGAATTTTAGACATACAAACCCATTTAGTATATTAATTCGTAGATAAAAACTTGGGCCATAACGTAGAATTCGCAAAAAATTGAAAATATCAAAACCAATGAATACCTTAAAAATATATTTTTTTCGACCACAGCTTACTGTTTTGTAAATAGGTAAAAAGGTGGGTATTAGCATACATAAAACTCTTATGTAGGTAAATATTTATTGAGGTTTATACGCCACGTCCACAGGTAAATAACGTTTTGTATATCATTTTGGATTGTAACGTTTTTTCATAACGAAACAAAGGTCTGCGAGCTATTCAGGTTTATTACAAAATTTCAGTGCCCCAATACCTAAGAAGAATAAGGCCATAATAGCAAACTCAAACATTGTGCATTTCAAGATCTGACACTAGCAAGACGGTGCTTGATCTCATTTTGGACAATTTCGTGATAACAGCGTAATTCCTAGGTGGGGAATTAAATAACCACTTTATTTGCTAGACTTAAACTCATTGACATTTTCTTTTAAATGATATAAACAGTGTTGTGCATGTTCATACGCTTAAAACATAACACGATTTACACACTACAAGTACAAATCTGACTGCTGACATTTTTCAACATTTTTGCAGTATTCATTGTTTGCCTTAAGTAACTTAATTTGTTACTGCGAAAAAGGTGAATGGATAACAATTTAAATATATATATATATATATATATATATATATATATATATATATATATATATATATATATATATATATATATATATATATATATATATATATATATATATTGCGACTTTTATCCCTTGTTATTTTTTAAATTGCTTTATTAGGTTCAATGTGATCCAAATAATCAATTTATTTATTATAATAGTGTTGTTAATAATCTTTAGGAATACAGTGTTTATAAATTATTTTTATTTTACTTTTATATTATGCTTAGGCCACAAAGAGTTTATGGTATTACTTAAAATTTTTCTTTTTAACCCGGTAGTGCAGTTTTCAATCATATTTTCATTCGTTTAGAATGAATAACCTATAATCTAAGCCACTACTGTCTTGAGTACAAGTCATGAAATAATACCAAATTCAACACATGCTGCCATTAAAAAGAAGGAGATGTCGCCTTCTGGCAGAAAACAAATAAGCATGATGTCAAAAGATGCATTTTCACAGGTAGGTCAATACTATCAAACATTATATTGAAATGCTAAACCGGTTTGGCGTGACATCACCTGTGCAATATTTTTGACGCACTCTGTATTTAACTATCTATTAAAGACAAACCTGAAGCATGTAGTTTTGTATCTTAAGCAAAGATACTTGGCTATATGTACCTGTACTATGTCCTGGTACAAGATTAAACAAATTTTAATTTCATTGTAAAATGTGTTAACTATA
This sequence comes from Tillus elongatus, assembly GCA_964006375.1. NCBI lineage: Eukaryota > Metazoa > Arthropoda > Insecta > Coleoptera > Cleridae > Tillus > Tillus elongatus. The sequence continues at coordinate 146,153,661 of OZ023263.1, read as the reverse complement.
AACTTTGAAACTAATGATATAAGCAGTAGCATCGTGAATAGGAGCAGGAACTCAAAGATCCTTAAACTGCCATGAAATTATGAAAAGCTACTCAGTTGTAAGTTTGCGTGTGTGATTAAACCACTATAACATCAAATTACATGTATCTGTAGCTTAACTAGCTTGTCTCAAACATTATAATTAATAGCTGAAAATTTCATCTGGTAGTTCGGGTAAAGAAAAAAACAAGCAAACCACATCAACAACATAATAAACATAGACACCGGTAGCTAGAAATTAGGAAATTGTAACAGAGTAAAGTAAAAGGCAGGCGCTGGAAACGGTACATTAGAGAGGAATTACAGATTATGTAGGAATAAAACGACTTATATATGTATGTATATAAATATACATATACGTGTACGTTTATTTGTAGCCTTAAGCAACGATATAACATTATAAAATTGATAAGGATAAAATGATTCCGTGTGTGTTCTTTTCCTAAATTTTCATGCCGCTAAGTGAGCAGCTATCAATTGCGTAAGCCGGTTAACGTAATTTATTTCCTACTTTATAACTGAAAAAAGTATCAAGATCATAAACATATACCTAGCAACAATAGGAAGGTGTCATTTTACAGGAAACAGCACCATTGATAAAGTGACTTCTGTGTGGTATTTAGTGCAATTATAATTTGAATTTTGACAAATTGTGGAATTTTATAAATGAGTTTTGGACCATTACAAAGATGGCTGACTAATCTCAGGAAATGTTATACCATATGCTTTATATGCAAATTTCAAAATAACGACCGAGATTACCGAAATCAAAATTCAATAAATTATGGCAAAAATCAAATATGGAGAGAGGAAATGTTAACTACCATTACATACAAATCGGCAGGCGAAAAAACTAGCACAGGCAAAAAAAATTATGACCACTTATAAAACTTAAGCGCTTTTGTTTGGAAATTTAGGAGTCCCGACACCAGAAGTGCGTTAGTGGAGCAAGTTTTTTTCTTCTAAAAAAAATGATGTGTTCGATTAACCCTTCCATAGTCGCATTCTCATAATTTAGATTGTATTGTTGGTGAACTCAGTTCCGCAGTATTATACCACCATATTGCCGTAGACTGTACATCGACCCATTTGTTTACAGGTTTATATTTTAAATAAATAAATAAACAAGTTCCCATTTGAGGTAAACACATCTAATAGCTTATTGCTGCGTTTGAGGCAAGCCAGAAATTTAAACCTACTTATCCTTGTCAGTTGTGCCATATAGTACATATGACTATTATTATCAACCTAAAACTGTTACAAGTAAACTCTTTCAAGAAAAGTCAAGACGCCTAGAGGGTTCGGTGATGACAATGTGTGCTCTCTGGACCCAAGGGTACTTAGTTAGATTCCCGGTAGAAGCGTTAAATTAGTTGATCAGTACTACTATAAGTTAACACTGACTGAAGTTGTGGCATTGTGTTTGAGCAAGTTAAATGTGTCTTCGTTCTGTCATTAAAAACCGTACCATATCGTTGATCCCGTATTCAATAGGATGTTGGATCCCTGTTATTCTTGCAGAAAAGTAAATAAGGGTAAACTGCTCCCTGCCGTCAGTGATTGGCTATAGTAGTGGAAATAGATCATGACTAAAGAAACAAAACACTATACAAATACAAGTCTAGTCTAGAGTATTGAAAATTCTAGGCATAGTGCAACAACTGATAACTGTTCACAGACTTTGCTGAGTACATTGCGTAAAACAAAAGATGTATTCTTGCTAAATCCCAAGCGAGTAAAAGTAAATATGGAAGTGTATATGGAATATATGGATATAACGACGTTTGTTTTTTGAAATAAAATCGCTTTTGTATTTTATAGCCATAAGAAAAGTAATTCCTGTAGATACTTCTTACATCCACGAATCTAAAAAGTACTTTATCTACACAGAGCATAATGATCGGAAGTAAAATCATTAACATCTAACACAGGTTGATGAGGACACGATTGACAGATAAGCATACACATACAACAGATGTACTAGACGGTGGCCTATTTATTTTACAAACCCCTATGTAGTATCTATATATACATCCCTAAGATGGTGCAAATAAATAATATAAAATGCGGATTTTTTAAGCAGTTAGGACTTAATCTTACAGGAAAAGGTTAAGATGCCCATTTTCATCAAGTGCTTTGTAGCAGAAACAAGTGGAAGCAGCCAAACTTGGTCGATGTAAAGATTGTGGTTGGAAAAGTGACAGAAAATCACGTGTAAAATTTCAAGCAAATTGATGATATATTTGCCCTAACATAGTTGCAACGCATAGGATATAAAATATACGGTTGTGGTGTTTTTTTAATAAAAACTTGTAAGCTATAAATTTTATTTTACCGATTGTCTTTTGTGCAGAACTAACAGAAGTTTCAAAAATGCAACGAATATTGACTTATATTACTCAGGTTTTAAACGGAATTGCAGTCAAAATAAAGGATATTAGGAAGGTTAGTTTAGTAAAAAACTTCTGTATAGGAGCAAATTCATAAAAAATTAGTCTTATAATGTATTTCTTCTAACGAAGAGATATGAATGTCATATAGAGCAACTTACGTACCAAATTTTGTTACAAAACTCTCCGATTTCTTCCGAAAGAATACTCAAAAGTTTCCCGGAAAACATTGTTAGATTTTCCTGGATAACGAGGATTTCAAGCCATTTACCAGGAAAACCGGCCTGCCAAATTTAAAACAAATCAGCCCATTATCATCTAAGTAATCGTGGTGACATATATACAAGAGTCTGATATGAAGAATTTTTTTCATAATGAAAAAGTCGTGGTTTCCCAATTAACAATTTTTTATATGAAAATTTGCCAAAAGGCGAATTTATTAAAACGTAATACTATTCCTTTAGTATTAAAATGTTTAAAAAATATAGAATGATTCCTGACAGACTTGTTTCAGTTAACTATATACTTTTTAGGCTCATCTTCAAAGAGAGAAACTTCCAAGATTTGCGCCAAATTTTAGTATTTATAATTCATGTGATACTTATACATGGTCGTCACAATAACTTTATAGACGATTGTGAAATTTCAAACGTTCTACATTCAACGGATTCTGTATCTTACCGCCTTTCCAGATTTTAATAATTCGCATCTAATTGTTCCTACCTGATGAACCATATAGTTCTTCCCGATTTTATGCATCTATTTAATATTTTTTGTTCGTCTGATATTACCGTGTTTGGTTTTATTTTATGGCGATAGTTATCAAAGTAATTATTAAGTTGTACTTTTTTTAAATGATAACAAGGATTATATCTTATATATGAGTTGTAACATAATTGACAAAGCAGTATCTTACATAAAAATGATAGACAGTAAAAACGTTAGCTTTTACTTCTAATTAAAAGCTAATATTCCCATCTTTAAAAACCAAAGCATTCTTATCAAAGTGGCGTAAAAAAACGAAATTACTGTACACTATTAAAATTGCACTAGGTGTTGGAAATGATGACCATCACTATTTGACAGTTTTGTATTCTGCAAAAAAAATGCATGTGACATATTTTGAATAATCCCAGGACAAATAGTTAAACTCTATTTTTTATTCGAACTTTTTTTAATTTCCACATTAGAAGCCTACCGACAAACAGGCTAAGCTTTATATAACCTCAGGTAAATGAACAAATTGATTTAACAGAATTATTCCGTATTTGACAAAGTTGAGCACTACAGCGAAACTTCAGCAGTTATACATATACATTCTATAAAATAGTGTAAATCTATTTGTTCATTTACCTAAGTTGACAATGGATTTACATAAAGTATCGGCCTTCACAATACCATACTTTATGTAACCCCCTACATTAGTCAAGGGCATGCATTCAGCTAGCCACTTGGTAGGTCCCCGTCATCTGACTCTTTTTTAAATTTTTAATCAAACTATTTTCTGACTTCTCTTGCTTTAACCAGATTTTGGGACTAAGTTTATCAGGATTGTTGGAATCGCGATACACTGTAATCAATCCTAATATTAATTTGTGCTTGAACAATTCGAAAAACTATTACATCTTAAAGTTTTCTCAAAAGGTAAGGCACAAATATATTGTACTTGTACAAAAAAGAACGGGGTCTTAAACTCATGCTTTTTATTAAAAGTCTGACGGACCAATTATTTAGAATATATTAAGGACCAACATTTTAGCGCTTTACTTTTTGAGAAAAGTCTGATAGGTATTAGTTGTTTAGAACGGTTCAAGCACAAATTGATATGAAAATTAATTTCATTAATGCCGGCTCATATAGTGGTTATATTAGACGTTCGAGTGTTAGCTACTTAAATCTGAAGTGGATCTTCTTTTGCCTAATACCTACAATATACTGTCTGGTTAATTTTTGTACTTGTGAATATAAAATTTGCCACAAAAACATGTATTTTTGTATACCTTATGACGCAAATAGGAAGGTATAAGTGTTAGATGCATGTCTAAGATTCATTTAAACTATAGACTATACTTGTGTATGGTGTAGTCAGTTTTTCTTCTATTTCTATATATATATATATATATATATATATATATATATATATATATATATATATATATATATATATATATATATATGTAATAATTTAAAAATTGCAAATAATCTAATTTTCCTACATAATATATTGCAACGATGTTTTCTACTTACCTAGTATGCTATAAAAACAGGCTTCAACTTAAACACTTCATTGAACATAGAAGTTTTAACTGGACGGCTTAACTCAGCAAGCTAATCATGATAATAACCGATCGACAGGTAGCAAAATGCCGCGATTTACAAGATAATCGACAATCAATTAATTTATTTATCAACAGTGGGCTTGACTTTAATGATATGACAGTCATTGAATTCAAAGGTGGACATTTACACAATAAAGCCACATGATCCGATTGAAACATTATTTAAATTCAAGAATTATCTTAAATATCGTCAATAGTCATAGACATAACAATAAAGTCCAATCTAATAGGACTTGTTACAGTGGCGGCTTAGCGTTTAGTACGGACACGACACTGTATAAGGAAAGGTGTATGGAAACTCTAATGGATAGAAGGTTTATTTAGTGGGAAATATATGCATAAAACTATCTGCATTCGTTGTTGTAGAATACCAGATAACATGAACAATTCAAGTTTGTGTTTAGATAAATGTATGCAGTAATGATAGAATATTATAGATATTACAGTGTTTTCCTTAAGTAGATAATTGTACTGCTGTCGTAGGGTCTTATATCAAAGATTAAGTAACAGTTGTGTCACTTTAGTTTCCCTATAACCATAACAATAGCTGTCTATTTATTTATTATTAACTTTGTTATCTATTACTTACACACTAAAGCACATGTACTTGCATAAACACAATTTATAGTAGAGATAAGGACCGCGTCCGCAATTACAGCCTCCTAGCTTATTGTCTAGACAAGTTTTGGATTTAAATACCAATCTATTTTCTATACGTGCAAATAATGGCATTTAGTTATTTCTATAGTTAACAATTGTTCTTAACAACGGGGTTGATTGAGAAATTCTAAGTGCAACAAATTTGAAACTATACTTTGTAAGTTCAAATTCGCGCTAATCAGAATCAAAAGGATATTAGTCATAATCAAATTCGCAACTCCGATTTAAAAATGGCATTAATTTAAATCATGTTGGCATTAGTTAGATTCAGTTTCACATTAAACAAAACCAAATTGCTACTAGTCAATTTCAAGTTGGCGTTAATTAATATGTAGTTAGTAAAAACATTGTATTAAATTATATAGACACAATACATTAACCTAATTGTTTGAAACCATTAACGATGTTTTAAATACCTTAAAAATTTTGTTAAAAATGTATATCTTCCACATCTAATGCATAAGGGATACATATTTGATTATATGCAATGCATAAGGCACAAATAGCAACAGTATTCTTGTCAATATTGCCAAGAACAATGTTCTCTAATATATGCACGTAACGCAGTTTGTATCAGACGATCTCTGTCAGCACCAACCAAAATGATATTTAGCTCTTCAGCCATATCTGCTTGTAATACCCATGTTCAATCCCATTGAACAAGCAGGCCATGCTTGTTCAATGGGATTGAACATGGGTATTAAAAGTGTGTGAAGGTGAAATATTCGTCCTCTGCAAAAACGTATCTAACATTTGAGTGGCATGGAGCATTATCAGCAGCTAACGCAACTCCAGTGCGATAAATATTTTACGATCATCTTAAGCACTACCTCACAAATTCGTTCGCTTGCGACTTCTTCAAAGAACTCCTTCTAAGTTAGGAATAAATCAGCCCCATGGATCCAATACATCCTAATGGGTAAACCCTCGCTCCTCTGCTACCTGCAGATATACTTGTGCAGTGGCTGTGACGGACCTGGATCCGCGATATGAACAAATTAAAGTTCGTTTCGTCCATGTGTATGATATGTATTAAGCACACTTGCAGAACCCAAATCACTACAATACATTTAAAAAAACTGACGATCGGTTCACTTACCAAGTTAGCGTCATCAGAGGATAAATAATTCTAAAAAGAATTTGAATTTTTAAAATTATTCAGTCTCTGATGACGCTAACTTGGTTAGTGAAGCGATCGTCAGGTTTTTTAAATGTGTTGTGGTGATTCGGGTTCTTCAAGTGTGCTTATCAGTGCGTATCACAGGTTCCAATCCTTACTTATGTTAGGTCTATTTTGGGTCTGTATTTCTAACAATTTTCCAGCGTTATTTCGAATGCCTTCTTTTACTTCACAATTATTTGTGTTTTCAGTTTCTCTACGAACAGCCTCCAAGGTAAATAATAAGTCCATCCGTCTCGAAGGCATTCCTTAGAAATATTGATTGCAAAAACTTCTCGTATTTTTTGACTCAGTTCTTTAAGAGTCGTTTTAAGGTTTTCTTTGACTGAATATTTCATCAATTGACAATGGTATGCGGTTATTTTTACTCTACGTTTACCTCCTCGCTGCTGCTCTCGTAGTTGTTGAGAATTTACCCAGCGATACGCAATTCTTTTTGGCACGATAAGTACATTTGCAAGCTTACGCCAGTCACCATTGGCATTATATAAAGAGCAAATCAGCTCTGCAAATTTGTAGCAGCAACTTGGATGAATATACTAATATATTTTAACAATTATCTTTTTCAGAATAACCTAATACAATCAACACACTGACTAAGTTATAAACAAATAATTTTTTTCATAGCGACATAAGTGCTTAATCACAATATGATTTTGTTTCATCTATACCCGATGCAATACTGTAACAACTCAAAATGCTGTGTTCTGAGATAAACAGGTTTAAAGAAATCGGCGCACTTTAATTAAGTACAGAAAGTATATTTTTCTATAAATCGTAGTGAAATTTTAAATCGTGATATAGCAACGTGTTTCATTTTAAATAATAACAAACAAAAAACTTTCCGTTTGAGGTTAAACGATTTTGAATTGAGTTGTTTCACTTTTGACTTGTCGATTTAGCGAAAGTTTTACCGTCTATGTATATATACACTGAATAATTTGAAAGTACTGCTAAAAAAATGTATTGTTAATGAACTCCGATCTACTATGCACAAAAATTTTTGAAGAAAGAACGCATTTTTAACAATCACAACCTTAGGAAATTTTCGCACAAAACACTAATACTTAATAAAGCTTGTTTATATTGTTCATTGTAGAGAGGAGAAACGAATTAGTCACTTTTATCACTATAGTCTTTCTCAGCTGTAGTCTGACAGGATGGTAGTTGTTCATAAAATGTCCAATACGCAGATTTAAATGTCATTATCTTTGCGTAAATCTACCCGCAGGTTTCACCACTTATACTTAGCGTTGTTGAGCACGTAAAAGGTCCCCATTCTGCTTCAAAAAAGACAGTGGTCCGGCAAGATCTCTGACTGGGGAAGTAAGACTGCACGGTGGAGTCGACGTTTGGTCATAACCTCGGCAATAGGCCGGCTTCAAAGACACAAAATACATATAAGTATTTAAAGATATCTAAAGCACCAAAGGAAACACCACAAATTAATTAATTGAAATTTTAGGAGCAATTACACATATGTGGGTGTGTGGGCGCGTGAGTATGTACATCGTGTGCGTGAGGGTGTACATGTGTACATCTGTGTGTGAGTGCCTGCGTAGGTGTTTGTACCATTTTGGCGACCATGACCTATCACTGATATTGGATCAGGTGTTCCATGTTACAAACCTCCAAGTTTAGCGCGCCCCTGTCTCTTTAAGTCGGCTAAAGATCTACTACGTATCCAATAACGCACAGCCAAGAGGAATGACGGCTTAGCACCTCCCCGTTGATGCATTCGTCTTACTTAGACAATACCGCGTTTTCAATAGCTGTTATTTTTCAGTATGTATAGAATTAATTAATTATTAATGATTTTTTAAAAGTAATCGCCGGGTTTCAATCGGATGCGAACCCGGAACGTCTACACAACAAACCGAAGTGACCCTCTGCGTTAACTGAGGCCGCAGAAACACGACAAAACTCTTCGAAACAAAATGTTATCACAGCTGACGCAAAAAACAGTGTTAATCATATATAACTACTCTTATTATGTTAATATTAAAGTATTGCAAATGCGATTAATTGGCCAATTATTCGCGACATCGATCAAGCTAGTGGAGAAAACGTATCTCATTTATACTTTACTCATTTCAAACATTCCACAAATATGTTTCCCGCGGTTTTTAGTCGCCTGCACCCGCCTTTGGTGATATATACATTACGAGTTTTTACAAATATGTAATTAGAGAAATGCAAAATGCAAAATGTATTATCGTTATAACCTTTATATCAAATATATTACCGTGGTATCTGGTCTATCCTGTCTTGGTGAAATTGTCCGAGAATTGTGCAACTTCCTTTGAACAGTATGTAGAGTGTTTGCTGGTGTCAGTAAAAGTAGTTTAAAGACATGACGCCCACGCACCACGTGGATCTCGTGCATTCTGTAAGAGTCAGATCTTGGGAGGCTGATATCGGTAGCTTTGTAGACTACCTTTAACACGAAGTAGTACAGTAATGTAATCGGCTAAAAATGTTGCTCAAAGAATAAATACCGTAGTGTGTAACAGGTGATTTAAGTAGTTCAAGCACATAATCTACAAAAAACAGCACGCAGCAAGTGCATTATGATATTAAAAAAATTAGAGATCAAAAGGCAACTTTTAATACCAAAAACCGTCCTTTTTTATATGGTAAATTATCGCCATACAAAGAGTATCCAAAGCAAGTTTAATTAAAACACATTTTGGATTATTTTCAAAAAGAATTTTTAATTTACTTCGGAAACACTAACTTATTGGGCTGAACAACGAACTTTTTCGGAGGATTTACAAAAGAATAACCACCATAGTGTAAACAAAGTCGCTTAACTGGTGCAATTTGTTTAAGTTGTGTATGTATGTATAAGTGTCTCCTCGTACATATCAATCAATATATTTGAAAAGTATTTAACCTACAATAGAAGACGCAATAATTTCTAAAAGCAAAATTTAATTTATGTAACAAAATTTCCTGTAATTATTAAACATTTAGCAGATTGTTCATAAGACAGAATCTTTAAACCATTTCTTATTTCTATCTTCAAACTATGACTTGACCACAAGAAACTATTCGTATTCCTGTACCCATAACTTCTGAAACGATATAAATATTACTCGATTTTTAATCGTAAAGTGTCAGTTTCCCGAAAGCGATTTTACTCACAAATAATCCAAACTATTAAGTTGTGCGAACAGCTACTTATGCATCAAATTTGATGTCTATCGCTTAATTAAAAAAAATAGTTTAATATTTCACCTCTACATGATCAACCTCTACTTCTATTGAAAATATGAAGCTAACCTTGATTTGACCTTGAACGTCATTTCCAAGATCAAATCCAAGGTCAAAAAGACAACCAGGAAAAAAACCTTGTCTGGATATTTTGTCTACGCGGCTTGAACTTTCAGAGTTATTCTGCTATTGTTACTTTTGTGACACCACACAAGTGCTAAATTCAGCGCATTTGACATACAGATGACATTGAATGGTACCCTAACCCCTAAACTATGTTACCCAAAAACAACCCAACCCGTTCCTCTAACTGGATACGAAATTTAAAGATGATGTCTGAATTCGTTCAAAAGTTATTGCGCCTACTAACAGGCAGACCGACCGACCGACAGATCGACCGGCCAACAGTTTTCGTTCCAGAAGCAAATTTTATATATCTTTTGAGACTTTTTACGCTGTCTTAGAAAAAAATCGAAATTTCTGTCACCAATATGCCACCCCCGCTCACTCTAGCACTAATTTAAATTCAGCATAGAATACTAGATGTTTGATAAGATGGGAAGTTTTTTCATAAACAAACCCTAAAACGTTATATTATTCGGGTTTTAACGTTAAATGTTAATTTTCACCGAATCGCCCCCTAATGGGGGGTGATTCGGTGAAACCCTGAAGCGATTTTACCCAAAAACTATCCGAACCGTTCATTTTTGAGGTGCTCACTGTGCTCCAAATTTGAAGAGGATACATTAATTTTTTCAAAAGTTACACATACAGACCGACAGACAAAAAACGTTCGTTCCCAAATCATGTTTTCTATATGTTTTGGCACTTTTTTCGACGTGTACGCAAAAAAAAATATTGAAATTTCTGTCACCAATACCACACTTCCACATTTATTGACGGTGTGGAAGTAATTTATATTACTTAATATATTTGTGGTACAATCAACGACTTGTAGAAATGGCGTTCTCCTGCGAAAAAGTACACTTTTGGTCAGATTTTTATAGCGTTTTCCACAATGTTCTTGCGTAATTCTGTTAGAAAAACACTATAGAATGCTGCAGTGACTAGCCTACCTTGTTTCAGAGAATCTACCGGAACTACTTTATCTTTATCCCAAAAAACTAAACAGATTTTTAGCATGAATTTTTTTGGGTCTATGAGATCTAAAAATGCTTTCCCAATCTTGATTTAATTCATAGTGACAAAGCGACACAAAAAGACTGGAGAGTATTCTTCAAAACCGTGGCACACTTCGTCCGAGATTTTTATACGAACGCTCTTTTTATGAGCGTTCGAGCATTTCGGAATCCATTTGCTGAAGCCATGAGGACTGATGAGGCACGTTATGGGAAAGGCATAATATTTATGCAATACTTTTAACCCAATTTGTAGATCACTTCATGGATCTAATCAATGTTTTCTTGAGTGTTCACAGAAATTGGTCTTCCAGAGTCATACTTATGTTTGACATTTCAAAGACTTCTCTTAAATTGCGCAACCCAGTTTTCAATATTGGCGTACGAAAAACATTGATCACCTAAGGTTTCACCATATCAGCAAGAAATTTTGGCCTGATAATCCATTTAAGAATAAATAACATACCGTGCCAATACTTAATAACTCACCGAAACACTTTTTTATCAGCATGCAACTTTTTCTCAGACATGTTATATTTAAAAATTTACAATTTTGTCACCATCTAACTTTTAAATGTCAAACTTTGACAGCTTTCTTACTTGAGAAACAGCCTTATCAAGTCATACGTGGAGAGTGTTGTAACTTATAGGGTAACCTGGACTTTGAATAAGTAGAACATGAAGAGAATAGAAGCCTTTAAAATGCAGATATAAAAACAACGACTAGACGATTGAATAGAAAATTGAGTAGCCTTTCCAATGACGTATCACTCAATACCACTTCCTATTTAAAAATTTGAAGAGAGTGGTTACCGTGTTTAGGGAATGAAGTATCAGCTTAGGCATTTGCGAGAAAATGTGTTTTCCTCAAAAACAAAACTGACCAGTTCATTAATCGTTGTTGACCTTACTTGGTTAAACCTTTCCATACTAAATACAGCTGTAAATATTTATTCTCTAGCTTCACACGTATAAAGTTTCTTCTCTGTTACTGCTACAGCGAAAAAAACCAACATTTTTGAAACCAGGGAATGAGTCTCTGCATCTATTTTTAAAATTAACCGGTCTATGCCGTTTGCAAGAAGATAAACTTAACTACTCGAAAACCCGCTTATATAGCTTTTGATGGGTAATCCTGTATATTGGATGCCTTGGTAAAGAATGCTTGAGTCTAAAATATAGCAATCAAGGGCCAGCATATCAAACCTGAAACTTTTAATGGTTTGAATACGGTCCTGAAATTTACACGGCTCTAACTGTAAAGTGATCATAGTAGCTGCTTGTTCAACGCCTTGACAAAAATTATGTATTTCGTGTAGTTTTTGCAAGCTCTTCGCTGACATGAAGGAATGTAGGAAGCCAGGAGGTGAGCTTAAAGCCATAATATACCAAGACTACTCACAGACACGGCAACTGCCGACTTTGATTGACAACAGTGTGCTAGGAGCTTCGTAGGATACCTATTACATTAAAATTAGAACATTTTTTTGGCCATCATAAGAAAATAATGTGACTATTATTATTTCAATTAAAGCAAGATATTTGAAAGTAGCGTTATGTGGTCTACTGATATGATTCTTGAGAAAATTACGAACAACATATTATAATGGTCATTTCTAACGTATTAAAACACTACACAAATTATGTTAAAACATTATATTTTTTAACTCATTTTTGAATATATAATACCAGTGGTTACAAAGCTAACTTTGTTTATGTACTGCATAGTATTTTTCTGTTAATACACCGATTTTGCGGTAACGAATTATTCAAAAAAAATTCTTTTGTGTTTGATGTTTTTTAAGAAATTCACTACTGAGTCCGGACTTTTGAATTTTCAAAAAATGTCTTTAACTGAGAGCGAAGTAGGTCCCTAGAACACATATCCGGGGTTAGTTTCAATTTGTATAGTTTTTCTTCTTTAACCGTCAAAGTTGCGATAAAACGTCAAAACTGGCACCATTTAGACACAGAACCTGAAGCAAATACCGGTTATGTAAAGAAAATATAGCAATAAACGTGTTTTACAGAGCCTCAACTTTCAGCTTCAACCGTCGTTGTCCTCCATTTTACTCCAAATTTTACTTGTATTCATCCTCTGATGACTCTAACTTGATTAGTGAAACGATAGTAATTTTTTTTAAATGTATTGTGGTGATTTGGGTTCTCCAAGTGTACTTATCAGTGCTCTTCACAGGTTCCAATCTTCACTTAGTTCATTTAAAATATTTGCAGAAAAATCATTTTCTATACACTCTTTCTCTGATACTTTGGCAGTAGTTTTAGTTATAGAGTGTATGGTTCAATAGTCTGTATTTAGCAAATTTTCATGGAAAAAAGTCGCTCTTGAGGAGACCGCGACTTTCTTCGAATGAGCGCGAACCTGTTCCTCTAGAACCCACATATTATATAGGCTGACGCGTTTCTACGGTAAGGCTCAATATATCCCTTAATTAATAACGGATTTGTATAAACAAGATACCAGAAAAAATTATATACGTTAATAACTATAGGGTGTATTGAGCTGCATCTTACAAAATTATTTTAATAATCACACATTCTGCCATTTCCATCGAATGTATGTTTGTGACGAAAAAAAATTATAGTGTTGTTAAATTGTTTTGCAATTTTTCACGTTTTTGGCGCATATCAAAAAATATGGTACGGCGTTTTTACCAATAGATAGCGCATCCCATGTAAATGGTGCCCTCAGAGGTGTTTTCGCCTATATTATTAGTTAATTTTTATACTTTTTCAAACATTAAAGTTATTTTGATGAAATGTGGTACATTGTTCTACTATATAGGTTATACTGGTAACCAAATTTGATGCCTGCTTTTATTTAAAAAAAGACACATTATGTAGTTATTTTTTTCCTTTAACGTCGGTCTATTTCCGCGACTATGGCCAATCACCAACGCCAGGGAGCAGTATCACCTCACTATCCTGGAAATTTTGCCGAACCCTTGCCTTTCTGTAAGGAGGGTAGGGATCTTTAACGTGCCCAATATCGCATGAACACGGGACCAAACGGCTTTACGCCCCCTCTGAAGGGCGGAAACTGCAGACATTCAGCTTGCTCAAATACAATTCCAGGACCTCGGTTGATGTTAATGTTACAGTTTGTACTGAAAAAGTGAAAGGAGAACGCTGGGATCGAACCCGGTACCCTTCGGTTTAGAGGCACAGGTTCTTACCACTGAACCACAAAGGTTCTATGTAGTTATTAAAAACATTTTAATTAAAATTCGCTACCATAGCGGACTTGCTGCGTCCACACTATTTATTGTCAAAGGGATCTAGTCAAAATATTCTGAGTAGGTGAATACAACAGAAAATAATAATAACAAAAGTTCGGGACCCAGCAAGTGCATTATAGTAGTGAATTTTCATAAGAATTGTACACTATTAGTAACGTATATTTTAATAATATACGTTACTAATAATGTTCAAGTTTTAATAACTAAATTCTTTAAATTTAAGTCAACCTTGGGGATAGGTTTTAGAGGTCCCAGTAAGCAATTACTTGAGATAATTTCTATTTTCAATTGATATGAGAAATTAAAATTTGGTACATATATGTAAATACTGCAAGTCTTTTTAAAAAAGTTGTGTTACAAATTTCATTAAAGTTACAAAAGTTTTCCGGAAAAAAATTATTATTTACAAGAGAAATGTACCTACCAAATTGTAAATATAGCAGGTATGTTATTTTCCCTTAGTTTAGTACCCACGCACCCATTTACTATGGCTCAAGTTTGAAAATTCTAACTTAATGGGAAATTTAGTTATCAAATTTGAAATATTTTTACGAAAATTCTCTACCAAGTCACGTACTTGCTGCACCCAGACCCTTTTCAGCACTTATTTCCTGTTGCTGTATCCATACTTTTTTAATGACAAAATGTTGTATCTCTCTATGTGAGACTGGCCAACAAGGCAACCTCAAATTGATTTGTGGAAACAGATGTTAAACAAATGAAATGACGTAATAATTTAAACATAATTTGAAAATCTTGCTTCGCTGCTTCATCGCGGGGGTTCTCATCCACCTTCTGCATGCATAAAAACAATGTAAACAAGAAAAATTTCTCAAGACCAACGCGGACCTGTGGTGAATAGGAGTTCTGCGCGGAGTAAACAGGATTTTAAGGAAGTATATCTGCAAAATGGGATAAAGGCAGCATATAGAGGTCGAACTAAGCTGTTTTTTTTCACTTTCCACTCACATTTCCTGTCCATCTTCATAGGACCACTTATATGATATATACGCGACTATAAAATTTTAGTTTCATACTTCTAGTAATTTAAAAGATATTTCGTTTTTCAGCAGTTTTTTGCGTTTTTTCTAAAAGAAATTGAGTGTCAAAACTGTCTAACGAACTCATCCAAACTATTTTGGATTTGATTGGTCAAGTATTTGTTCGGTTATCGGTTGGATATATATATATATATATATATATATATATATATATATATATATATATATATATATATATATATATATAGTGTGCCCCAACCTGGATGGAAATTTGTTGCTATCTCCGTTATTATTAGAGCTATGGAGACGGTTAAATTAGCAATGTTTTGTATAATCTCATGCTCGATCCAAATATGATTTTTTTGCGAAAAAGACCAAAACATCAATATTGTGTTCTTATTGTTTAAAAGCACATATATATTTTAGTATTTTTTAAGAAAGCAAATAGCTGTCTAACTAAATGTATGATCACATAACTTGTAAACTGTTTCATTTAATTTTTAACGACATTTCAATATATCTCTGATAAAAAATAGCTGCTAGTGGGGCGGGGTATCCAACTGACATAATACATTTTGCCCTCAGCTGTGCAAATAAAAGTTTACTGCATAAAACAATGTTGTTCCTATATCAGTTTTCTTTGCTACTTAATAAAATTATATAAAATTAATCCTCTAATTGAGAAAATGGCTTCTAAGTAAAGACTGGAATCTGCGATTAGCACTAATAAGACCACTTTGGATATCCCCAAATTGCATCAGCACATGTTTAAGACCCATACATTGTTTCACTAACAAAATTAACGTTATCAGAACGTAACTTTGTTAGCGAAACCATCGTCGGGTCTTCAAATTGTGGATCATTACAAATAAATTGGGTTACCAAAGTCTGCTTTTTGAAACAGCGTAACCAAGACATAACAAATGAGTAAAGTTAGGGGACTTCATATTGAACACAAAAAAATTAATCGTTATTTCTTAATTTTCTAACAAGGTTAGTATTTCTAGATGATAAATTAGGCAAATATGTTTGGCTGATGTATAAATTCCCGCTAAGTTTAAACCTACGCTATAAAGAGTCAAGAGGTCAGGTCAGGTTAGGTCAGGTCTCAAAAGTGTACTTATAAGAGTTTCTAACTTTTACTAAACGAATTTTCTTTCATTATACAATTTCTTAAAAATATTGCAGATTTAAAGATTTCCATCTGCTTACTCCATTTTGCCTTAATTCATGTATACAAAAATTTAACATTAGACACCAAAACTCAGAATGACTCTTATCGCAGAGTCTGAATTATCTAATGTTGAAAATGATTTTTACGAAATTTAAACAGAAACTGTAGGGTGGCATGTGGTTCATGGAGTTTAAGTTTCAGTTGCGCAGCTGAAGTTGTAAAATTACGGTTGTTAAGACAATGTATTCTGAACAAAGTAGCTGTATGCCATTTTTGGGGTATCATAGGGACCAACAGATTCACAAATTTTTTAGCCCTGCTTTGTAAGGCTAAGTCCTAACAACCTTTTATTGAATGCATTTAGACTGCTTTAAATGACTCTTTTTTAAAGTTATTTTTTGACAAACTTGTTGAGACACCAAACAATTACATCATTTATGCCTGTAGTGAAAGTTCAGTTGTTGCATTGCGTGACCAAAAGGGTGAACTATTCGACATAAATTAATATTAAACTGGACAATAAGTGTAAACAACATGTACTAGAAAATTGTGTGACTTACAAAGTTTCAAACTTGAAAATATTTTGCATGACCTCCAAATTTTATATTACAATTTCTTTTTAGCTAAAAACTACGTTATCCTTCTAAAGTTGTCCTTAACATTAAAAGCAAGTGTAAATTATGCCATTATTATTGACGTATATGACGGGAACAATGCTCAATTATAATTTCAAATGAGTCAAAGAGATTAAGAGTTAGACAATAAGATAAGTTTTTTAATAAAACCGCATAATGATCGCTTGTAGAATAAACAGAAGCTTAGACAATTGGCGGATAAGTTTTTCCCATTAGTGTGTGAAAACTTTTGCTTTTGCAGACATATAAAATCACGCGTAACCTCACCTTAACCTTATAAGTTAGTTCCCAGGCCTCAGTAACTCAACAATAGAAATATATTATCTCATTTCTTAACTTTTGACGTCTGATTATAGAATCTAGGTTGTTTATATAATGCTTCTGAATCAATGCGATGATGAGCAACGGAATGTGCAATGGTGAATATATACTTGAAAATTTGCAAATTTTCAAGGTTCCTTTAACAGGCGCACTTAACTCTTTAGTCAGTTCATCAAACTTTTTTCAATATTAATGGCTAGTATAAAAATAACGCAACAATAACAATGGAAAATGAACAGGAAGGAACGAAGAAGCATAAAGAAACTCTATAAAATTAAAGTTGTTATGATTAAATGAACTAGCAGGAAAGCAAAAACTGTGGAAGCAAAGATAAATGAAAATCACATGAGGATGATACAATCAGTTAAAGCTTTGAAACAAATTAGAAAAATACAGTATAAACGACAAACTACCGGCAGAATCAGAATGAAGAACTGCGGAAATTTATTACTAAACACTGGAAAACTTATCATAGACATTATCACGGAGTGAAATTTAAATGTAAATAATATTATATAGATAAGATATAAAACACCAACCAAGACGTTATGGAGCCCCCTTATTTTAAGCAGATAATTCTAAGGACCTGGCAGAGCCATGGAGAGTAACGCTTAATAGATACTGAATAAAGGAAATTTTAAAATAATTTGATGAAAAAATGGTAAGAGAACCAAATGACTATGAAATCATATAAATCGCGTGACCTACCCTGTGAGTTTATAAACAGTACTGTTATTACCATGATGGGCACAAAAGCACCTGCACAGGACTGTTAACGTACAGAGTCATGTGATGAAGATTCTGCTGATTATATTATGCTGAAAATACAATAAAAGGAAAATATCTTAATTCTCTGGTACTCAAGACAATGTAGGAGAAAAAAGCTTGGCAACTTTATTTAGACACATTATAGACCTGGAAAAAGTGTTTAATAAATCACACCACGATAGAAAAACTCCGCTCAGTTCAGTCTGAAGAATTGTACGGGAGAAGCTTACATACATATATACATAAATTAGACCAGCGATAACTAACTAGAGGTCGACTATTTTACATTCACGTAAAAAACAGACTGTCTGAACACAACACTCGAAACCGCGAACCACTAGCCGGAACTCTACAGGTCAACCCCACGGCGGTCTCGGTGACTCGACCTGTTAATGATTTTTTCCAATAACAAACTGAGCTGGATCGGATTACCGTATTATATTCAATGAACATACAGACAGAAGCACCATCATGGGCATTAAGAATTATTAAACTTAATTTAAGATGTGAAAAGTTGTAAGCCAAGGAACATCATTAACGTCATATTTGTTAAATTTATTCGTAGACGATCCAATAAATAAGTGAAGGGAGCAAACGACACAAGTCCAAATAAATGAACAACAGTTGCAATGCATAAGGTACGCTTATGACAGTGCTGATAAAAAAAAACGAAAAAAAAATCACTCAGGGTGCTAAATAGTCTTATAAACAAACAAAACTATATGCATTATAACAAAATTAAGAAACATAAAGTAAGGATAGGATTGCGAAAATATTTATATAAACCTAAACGGACAACAACCTTAAAGGTATTATTGTGGATGATGCTCAATGTAGCAAGAACTAAAGAGTGTTGCTACTGTAAAATATGCATTCGTAAGACAAGATACTGTTTACACATTGTATACATTAAAACTTTGACCAAATAAATATGTTCAGGAATTCATATATTTGGAATGTTATAATGTATGGGCGAAAAGCTGGATTTTTGATCAACTAGACATGTAAAATACAAGCTCTAAATTATGGACATAAATAAAAATAACAAAGGTAAGGTGCGCAGATTAATAAATTTCGGGATGCAGCAAGTGCGTTATGGTAGCGCATTTTAATTAAATGCTTCAAATTTGCATATAAACCTAGAAAGTTGGTGTGTGGCATTTACGAGGGCAACATACCAACCAAATTTCATTAAAAAGCTTTGTTATTTTTTGAGATACTTTTTTTTTCGAAAAAATTGAATATTTTTCCTCAGAAACACTGGTCCGATAGCGCTCGCTAAAGAACTCATCCAAGCGATTAATAAAAGGAAGATTCCTGCCGAGTTTCATCAAAATAAAATCAATTAATAACTTTTTGAGCTAACATGTGGACACACACACACATAGAGAGAGAGAAAAAGAGTTTCAGGTTCTAAGGGCCCCAATTCGTGCTCATTTGAAAAAAAGATGCAAAATCTTACCATCTATACCTGTCTATTAGCGAATTTTTTAAATAAAAAACTACTGGAGGCACTGAGTCACGTTTGTGACGATAAATCGTCATTAGATAACCTTTTTTAAAGCTCTACGACATTAGAAAGCAGCTACGTAAGAAAATCACAATCAGGTTTTTGTAAGTAATGTGATTTAATTTGAGGATTGTCATACATTAATTACCTAACACAAGAAAAATTACAAAGCTTCGTTTTTCTTGAGCTTTGTCATACTGTGAAGAGAAAATTTATGCAGTAACAAGCAAAATAGAGGTTATCCCGACGCGGAAGATTGCAGAAGATAATACCTAAATATAGAGGATACAAATGAAATTGGAGTATCAAAAAACTTTTATTTCCAGTAAAAAATCGGTTGTCAACATATACCGTTTTTCCGAAAACCAAAACACATTTGAACTTAGGGTAAGTCTTAACTTCAAAAAACACTTCATAAAGCTCGAATTAAACATAAATTTTTTGATAGATTGTCCACTCTTCAACCAAGAAAGACTTACCTATGTAATGCCTTTACAATTAAATAAGCTCTTGGATCGAAATGCTCCTTCAATAACACAATAGTTTACCTCAGAGCAGTCCATATGGTACATCTTTGAAAATGAGTAGTTATTTGTAGTGTTGTGATTTTTTGTAACGTAGATAAGTCTTTTTTGCTAATAATCCTTGTGTTGAAGCGAATTTTTTATTTAAAAAAATACTCTCATAATTACAAGTTTTTATGAAAACACAGTTCTATAGATCAGAAATAAGGTTTTGGTTAATCGCTGGTATTCCGTTCTGCCAATGTGACTGAAAACAAGTTTACCTGGTTAAAATGCGTTATTAATTCGATGATAATTTATTAAAAATTAACATAATTTTGCAGTTTACATATAAATGATACTAACACACAATAAATTATGACATATTTGCGTCAATGTGCAACGTTCTAAATAACAAGTTAAATGAAATTAAGGAATATTTATCATACCTGGACGGGAATGAATTACCTGAAATTAGAACTTCATAAATTCGCAAGTAATACTTTAAAGCTTCTATTAAATTTAAACTGTATTAGCTTAGGCGCTAAAAATGAGGATTCAATTATCTCTTTTTATGCGTAATGTCTGGTTAACATATTTTATGAGTTGTGATTTTAACCTATAATCTCGATTAAATTACTGTAATTAAATTAACAAAAGGCTCGATTTTCTGGTGGGATGATATACATACTTATTTAGAAGTTCTGAAACACAAATGATTGTCTAAATAACATGTCTTCTTATTATTTATTTATATACCCTAAGTATGCTAAAGCAGTAAAACGTTCTGCACATGAAAATATTAGGATTGTAATGTTTTGTTTTTTCAAAAATTTTGCAACATAACAAGACTAGCACAATTCACGGAGATATGTATATTTCGTTCTAGAATTCTTGACCCATTCCTTATGTGGTTAATATAGAATGGGTTACACATTACGAATTTTTACCAGACCTAGACATGACTCCAAACTTGTCACCCATATAGGAAGTGACTGTATTGGTGCTTGCTTAACTCTAATGCCCAACAGAAGCCTATATAAATTAATATTTTGTTTTGTTTAAATATGTTATATAAACTAAATTTCATTTTCAAAAAGTATGGATACAGCAATAGTAAATAAGTGTTGAAAAGAGTTTAAGTCCGTTATGGTAGTGAATTTACATAAAATATTTCTAATGGTGATAACCCAATTTTCCATTAAATTATAATCTTCAGCTTTGATACATAGTAAAACCTATGCAGCGTGGATACTAAATTTAAAAAATAACACAATGACCTTCTCAGATAAATACAGATTTGTTTTAAACAACCTTTTTTCTTATTTTGTTTGCAGAAACTGGTTTGATTGAGTTGATTAAAACCGATTATTCAAGCGATTAATGTGGAAAAATACTTACCTGTCACCTATAATTTCATAGATGCATTCCGTTTGTAAAAAAATTAAAGCTTTGGTTAATTTGAAGATTAGCACATGAAAGGTGTTTAGAAAAATCTTTTCAGAAATACGCTTAAAACCCCTTCTGGATGCCCAAACTACAAGAAGACTTTCTTGCAAACAGCCCACAAGAAAGTTACGGGACCAAGAGTGAATAGCGGTGCTAGGCGGAGAAGAATATACAAAGGAAATGTGAGGAGAAAGTGCGAAAGAAACAACTTAGTTGGACCTCTTTTAAGCTGCCTATATCCCATTTTGCAGTTATACCTCCTTAAAATCCTGTTTGACGCGCGCAGAACCTCTATTCACCGCAGGTCCCGTAACTTTCTTAAGGGTTGCTCCAAAGGAATGTTTATTGTCTACATTGTTCTTGTTTATGTATTGAGGGTAATTGTAGACATGCAGAAGGGGAAGGAGAACCCCCGTGACGAAGCAGCAGACCAATATTTTTAATTTATGTTTAAATTGTTATTTCGTTTCATTTTTCTTTTAACATTTTTCCAAAACTTATTTTGAGTGAGCCTTTTTTGTCAGTCTTACATAGTAAACTGCAATATTTTATCATTTTCAAAAAGTATAGATAAGGCAAATGTAAATAAGTGTGAGCAGCAAGTATGTTATGGTAGAAGATTTTCCTAAAAATATATAAAATCCGATAGCTCAATAAATTTCCCATTAAGTTAGAATCTTCAATCTTGAACCATAGTAACAGCTATGTAAACGCACCGTGGGTACAAATTAAAGAAAAATAACATAATGAGCTTCGCGGATAACTACCAATTTGTTTTAAAAACCTTTTTGTTCTTTATTGTTTGCAAAAACCTATCCAAGCCATCTACAAAAGAAAGGTACTTACCAAATTTCATCAAAAAATGCTTATCATTTTTTGAGCTATCGGTGTGTATCACTCAAAAAATGATAAGCTGTAGATATGTATATATTGATATAAACATATAAAAATTGAAACTGACCCGGGATATGTGTTCCCTTAGCTGCTTTGAAAAAATTTTGCAAAATCAAAAAGCCGCGTTCTTCTCATTACAAAAAAAATTTATATGAAAGTGCGCTAAAAGGCAATAACTTTAAAATTCAACTTCAAATATTGTGAAACTCTGTGTCCAATAAACGCATAAGTCCGAGGTCATCCACTTTTTTATAAATAAAACACTCAGTTCGATGGTGCTAGTACTATAATAGTATGCTTTTTGGCAGTTATACGTTGCTCCAAAAAAGCTAGCAAAATTACTCCATATTTGTCTTTTAAGCTTAAGGAAGAAAAATCTGACTTTTGAACACAGATTTTTCGGGTCGTGGAAAACTGGAATGCTTCCACTCAACTTTTAGCCCTTAGTCTCTGAATCATAATGATGTTTTGTCCATTGTGACAAGCCGATTCAAAAAGTTCGAAGACGGCATTGTTAAATGAGTGCGCTTTTGATCAGCGTACAAGCATATCAGAATCCATTTTTTTCAATTTTTTTTTCACATTCCAAATCATGATGAACAATGTGAAACGCACGTACTTTTAAATGTAGAACGTTTCTGCTATACGCGATCTTTTAGGATCATTTCAGGAAGAGAATCAATGTTTTTCTGAGTTGTTACAGAAAGTGGGCTTCCATAACGGTGCTCATCTTTGACATTTGGTTGTCTTCTTTTAAATTCCTTAGCGCAGTTTTAAATAAAAATATATGAAGAAGATTGTCATGTAAGGTTTCTACCTCACCAGCAAAAGTTTCCTTGCCCGATAACCCTTTCAAAAATAAATACTTACCAACTGACAGAAACTCTTTTACTTCCACATCGTCAATGCGTGTAGAAGTATGGCATCGGCGACAAACATTTCAATTTTTTTTCGCGTAGACATCGTAAAAAGTGCCAAAACCTATAAAAAACATGACTTGGGAACCATTTTTTTTCTGTCGGTCTGTCAGTCTACAGATCTACCTGTTTGTAGCCACGATAACTTTAGAACAAACTGCAACGTCTGCAAATTTAGTATACAGTTAGCGCCCGACAAACGAACGGTTCCGATAGTTTTTGGGTAAAATGGCTTTAGGGGGTAGGGGATAAATCAGGGGTGATTTAAAAAAAAGTAAAATTTTTCGTTAAAACTCGAGTAATATAACGTTTTGGGGTTTGTTTATTAGAAAACTTTCAATTTCATTAAGCATATGGTAATCTATGCTGAAATTAAATTAGGGGTTCAAAGTGTGAGGGTGGAATATCTGTGAAAGAAATTTCGAATTTTTTTTGCTAAAACGGCGTAAAAAGTCTTAAAACATATAGAAAACTTGATTCTGGAACGAAAATATTTTTGTCTTTCGGTCGGTCGGTCTGTCGGCCTGTACGTCTGTCTGTTAGTAGACGCAATAACTTTCGTAGTAATTTGGTATTTAGTTAGCAACCGACAAAGGAACGCTTCGGGTTGTTTTTGGGTATGATTGCTTCAGGGGGTAGGGAATAAATAAGGGTTGATTTGGGGAAAATTGACATTTTGTTGTCAAAACTCGAGTAATATAACGTTTTAGAAGTTTATGGGTATAGGAATACGAATATTTTCTTTGTGATCAAGTCATGGACCCTAAAGTCATTTAATGAGAATCTCATTCTGAGGAGAGTAGATCATCACAGCTATGTGGAAGTTCTGATTCAATTTCCAGCACTATTTTATTAAAGTCTGGGTTTTTCGTGCTGTTTTCAAAATATATCAACTTTTGAGTGCTAAACTTCCAAAGTTTATTAATAGAACATTATAGTTGTTACTAAAGCAACTAAATTTAGTTTTGCTTACTGGAATCTTTACTGGCTAACTAGATAATAATACTAATAAAAATAGGAATATTTGTCATTCAATTTTACGGTACATCTTGCAAGAAGCTTCAGCTTGTGGATGTAAATAATACAGTTTAAAAAGTTACATTTGAATATACATTGGTATGGTAGTTTTTTATTCTACCTTAGAATATAATACATAACCGTTGTTCTTCGGTTTATGATGTATGATTCGTCTAATACAACTGTGATATAAATTAGCAAGAACAAACCATATTCTGATGACTGAATTCCTTATATGTAGGATTGATAAAGAGATTTAAATGCAAATTAGGGCACGAAGTTGAAAACAATCGTGTAGTGCACCCAACAATCTTGCCTCTTTTACTTCATGATCTATAAATGTAAAAGCCTAGACTCAGCAAGTGCGAGATGGTTGTGAATTTTCATAAAAATTATTTGGCACCAAACATTTTTTTAAATAAATGCTTAAGCTTTTTTTTCTTGTAGAATAGATAACCTAATTTTCATATATACGAGGGCGGGTCAATAAGTCCGTGACTTTTTGAATTTCCCGCCTCTTCACAGGAAGGGCAACACTGCTCCTGTCAACAAGCATCTGTCAGTTGACTCCTGTCAAATTTTGAACAGGCTGCATCATTTAGTCTGTGTTAGATAGCCATTAAAACAAACAATCTATTGAGTTGTAACGAAAATAAAATAAAAAAGTGCATTTCGTGGGCTCATCAAACATTATATTTTTGCAAAAATAAACCATCACTCAAACCAAGGCTAAGCTTAATAAATACTATGGGGACTCTGCACCATCAATTTCCATGGTAAAAAAGTGGTTTACTGAATTTAGTTGTTGCCGTACAAGCACAAATGACGCCGAACGTTTTTGACGTCCAGTTGAGGTCGCTACACCCGAAGGAATTGAAAAAATTCACGATATGTTGTTGGCCGATCGGATATTGAATGTGCGAGATTGTGGAAGCCATAGGCATATCACATGGCCCAGTGGTTTCGATTTTGCATGATCACTTGGGTATGAGAAAGCCATCCGCAAGATGGGTGCTACGTTTGCTCACAATCGACCACAAACGCAATCGTGTGACAACTTCTAAGGAGTGCTTGGCGTTGTTCAACCGCAATAGGGACGAGTTTTTGCGCCGTTTTGTAACCGTGAACGAAACATGGATTTACCACAACACACCAGACACCCAGCAGTAGTTAAAACAGTGTTTTTTTTGTGCGAATCGGCGCCGAAGAAGGCCAAGGTGGGTTTCTCAGCCAATAAAGTCATGGCGACCGTTTTTTGGGATGCACGTGGTATAATCCACATTGATAACTTTCAAAAGGGAAGAACAATCAATGGCGAATATTATACCAACTTATTAGATCGATTCAATGACGATCTGAAGGAAAAACGACCGCATTTGGCCAAGACAAAACTTCTTTTCCACCAAGACAATGCAAGGGTGCGCACATGCGTAGTCCCCATGGCAAAATTGCATAAATTGGGCTACGAATTGCTCCCTCATCCGCCCTTTTCTCCGGATTTAGCTCCGAGTGACTATTTCTTGTTCCCAAAATTAAAGAAATGGCTCGGCGGAAAGAGATTTGACTTCAATGATTAAATCATCTCACAAACAAATACCTATTGTGAGAACCTCAACAAATCTTATTTTTAGAAGGGATAAAAACGTTGGACGAAATGTATAGAACTCAAAGGAGGCTGTGTTAAGAAATAAAATAATTTTTTGTCAAAACACCTGTGTTTCATTAAAAAAGTCACGGACTTATTGACCCATCGTCGTAGTTTACCTTTTACATCGTAACCCTTAGTGCCAAACTTGGTTACCATAGCTTTTAAATTTTCGAAGACATGAATTTTTTTCGAAAGAAAACCCAAAATTTTTCTGGAAAACCTGTTCAGATTTTCTTGACTAACGAACTTGTCCAAGCCACTTACAAAAAAAATGAAGGCACCAATTTTTATTAAACTCATTTTTTTGAGTTATCGGTGTGACACACGCACACACACACACGCACGCACATACACGTCTACATGCACACACACACGCGTACACAGACGAACACGCGCGCGCGCGCATACACACACACACGCGAGCGCACACACAGGGAGAGAGAGAGAGAGAGAGAGAGAGAGAGAATTGAAACTGAACCCGGATATGGCTTCTAGAGGTCCAAGTTCGCGCTCATTTAAAGATATTTTTTCAAAATTCAAAAGTCGGGTTCTCCCCACTGGTGATTTTTTTCTAGG
This sequence comes from Tillus elongatus, assembly GCA_964006375.1. Lineage (NCBI taxonomy): Eukaryota > Metazoa > Arthropoda > Insecta > Coleoptera > Cleridae > Tillus > Tillus elongatus. The sequence continues at coordinate 146,127,026 of OZ023263.1, read as the reverse complement.
AAAATTCACTAATAAGATTACTATTATAGCAACGTCAGCCTTTTTGATAAGGCATTTAATTTTTAGAATAAGCAAATTTCTATTGATGAACCTATTACTTGCGCTAAGACTCTGTGATTTGGAATCCATTTCCGGCACTTTACTTTTTGATCACTTTATTTCTTGACCCTAAGCGTTATCCTTGACACATCTTTAAAAAAATTATCATAAATCTTCATAGCTTGTGTTTGCATGGTTGTTAAATTTTTATAACGGATGTTTGCAGGTTTTTAACAAACCAGTAACCTGCATCGTGCGTTTTTTAAATTTTATACACTGTATTTACAAAGTATTTTTTTCACTGGTATTCCAATTAAATTCTATAATATTAATTTTAGAAGTTAGCATAAATAAGATAAACTATGAAGTATTATGCGTTTAGTTAATCTTTAAAAACACCAAAATTGCATTTTTTAAGCGTAATATTTATTTGTACTATAAAAACAAAAATGTTTATTTGGAAAAATATCACAACAGGTAATCAATAGCCCAAACTCATAATTGCATTTTGACTATAGTGTTCAATTATCATCTATCAGCATGTGCTAGATAACTCCATATATATATATATATATATATATATATATATATATATATATATATATATATATATATATATATATATATATCTAAAACTCCATACCTAACAAATCTAAATAACATACTGTTTAGATTATATTTTTTATATATATTTTTATGGGCCATAGATTAAGGCCATTTTTTCTAAATTTAATATCACTTACGGTTTACCAGGAATTACCAGCAATTCTTATTCTACTCAAATAATTTATGTTTCTGGGTGCTAAAAAACTTGGAAATTAAAGAACCGCCAGTGTCATTAAATGCAAAAGGAGGTTAAAAAAACAAAATTTTAATTCATGAAAATTACACAACATAACAATTAAATGGTAAGAAATGTAGCTAGTCTTAACTAGTCACATGGTATATTGCTCATTGCAGTGAATTTATCTGTTTCATGAGAAGATTTGAATCTTGACATTATTTATTGGACAAATTAATTATAGTTTATTATATAAGCTAGGGACATTTCGGTCAGATAAAGCCGTTCCATAGAGTGTTAATATATCTAGACTTATAGTCTAACCTGTGGCATGTGTCCGGGTTTAGTATGCCTTAAAATCAATATACGAGGGTGTGTTTTATGTCAGCTTACTTTGCAATGTTTCTAGTTAATGCGGATGGAACAATGTTATTTCATATAATGAAGAATAGAATGTATTAGCGGGGCAGATGATTTATTTTTTATCTATATAAAAATTAAAGCACGATAATAGATATTAACGAATGTAAAATTGAAGCTATTATTGAATTTGTTTACGGAAGATAAATAGACTAAAACAAAAAATACCGGTAGTCAAAATATAAATAAACAGGGGTTCTACTATATTAGGTACGCCAGTAGAGAAATGTAGGAAGAATTGCAAAAGGTAGTGTATTATGTAAAGAAGGACCGAACTAAAAATTAATATGACAAAAGCAAGGGCAATTAGAACTAGGAAAATTTATACAACGTTAAACGGCCACGTCATTTATTAGCTTATTTGCTTTAGAGTTTTACACTATGTCTTACACAGAAACCTAATGTTTTACGTGAACAAGTGTAAATGTTTGCGATTCTCAAAAGCCTTAGTACAGTTAAAAGTAAATGTAAGAAAGACTTGAGAAGGAGACTCGGTATGGCAAGCAATCATTTCATAGACGAAGCACGCTTCATTTTAATTTTGACCTGGTATTATGTATAAGGTCTTGTGATGAATGGGATGAAACGCAAAATTTTAAATAACCAGTATATAAAGAAAATATTAGCTTTTAAAGCTAAGTTGACAGAGATAAGGTACACCGTTAAAAAGATAATTACGATATGCTCAAAGAGGTGAGATAAGAAATATGTTTATTCAAATCTATTAGGAGGAAGAAAGCAACATTTTTGCGGTACATTATGAGACACTTTCTGCAAAAAATATTTCAAAGAAACATACTTGTGAGAAAAGAGAAATCCCAAGAGGATATATTCTCCAAACCTAGCCCCATTAATGCTAGTGCCAAAGCTACAAAAAAAATGAAGGGAAGTCATATAATATTCCAAAGATATGTGAACATTTTTACCTGTAAGGCTAAATGCATAAATGCATCTAGCCTTTGTCCCTGTATAAGGGTAGAAATGGGCCAGGGCTGACAATTTACTAAAATTATTAGTTGGTTGTATACAGTCTCTATTTTTTAACACTTTGTGTTATTTGGAACTGGCGTGACAACAAACTACTTGGTTCCGCAACTAGGTGGCGGCACGTTCACGACTCACTTAGCATTTCTACCTGTTCAAGTTGTTGGTCATTTAGGATTATATAATATGAATTTTAGGAGTCTTATACATACCTTAGTTAATAAGTTACAGGCTTTGTTTTTAAAAAGGTCAATGCAGAACTTCTTGAATCAAAGATTTTAAAAAATATGTATCCTAATTTCCGTAACACTAGCCCTCAAAGACAAAATGTTAGCCTTTATGGAATAGCCTCTTATATTCTGAGAAGAGAATTATAATTATATTTTCGAGAAAAAAGCAATTTAACGAATGTAAGCAACTTTTTTGTTTTTGGGAAACAGAATATAATATGTTAAATACACTACTAAGTCCCGTCCTTGGTTGTCCAGCGGAGAGAACGTGTGCGTCAAAAGCCAAGGGTCGTCGATTCCCTGTAAGAGTCTCATTTTGCTTTTTTGTGACACACTATAAAATTAACAACAATCAAGTCTGCGACACTGTGTTTGATCACGTTCTGCACTTTGTAGGAGGCAGAATGCCTTGTGACCCGTATATTGATCGTCATTGATCACTACCCTCTTTACAAAAGGAAGGGGTTGGGCATAATTTCCAGGATGATAAAGTGAACCTGTTCTCTAGCATTGGTGCTTGGCCGTAGTCGCCAAAATAGGCCGACGTTAAAGAAACAAAATGTGTACTTGCGAGGTGAAAGTCTGGACGGTTTGTCTTTCAAAGGCAGCGGAAATCGTTGGTAATGTTTGCCCTGCGTTGTAAATTGCGTAAAATGTACATACCTGTTTAAGTAGGTACGCTTTTGGAGAAGCTATTTTACCACAACATATTTTTAAAGATCTGACGATCGTTTCACTAACAAGGTTAGGGTCATCAGAGGATGAAATGTTATAGACATATTTGTGAAAAGTCTGGACGCAGCAAGTGCGTTGTGGAAGTGAATTTTCATAAAAATGTTTTTAATAAAAAATGTGGCTCTCTATCCATGCTAGCATGAATTTGATTACCGGTATAACCTATATAGTAGAAACAACGTACCATATTTTATCGAAATATTATTTTATTGTATTATTGTTTGAAAATGTACAAACATTTTCTGAAACTAAACTTAAAAATGTTTCCAAGAAAACTATTTTTCTAGCCGACAAACCTTGGGTTAATCGAAAATTGAGTTATTGAAATTTGAAGCATTCAAAAAAAGTCGGTACCAAAACGCACTTATTAAGCATGGATTTAGTTTCTTACAAACATGCATCATATATAAATTAAAAAATGCAGTAATATAAGGGTGTTCGAAAAAAAAATGCAGGTATCACCAACGACTTATGGGCGACCCCCTGATTATCAAAATCATTTTCTAAGATGCAGCTCAAGACACTCTATAATTAACCTATACAACTTTTTCTCGTATTTTGTATAATAACAATTATATTGAGCTTTACCGTAGAAATGCCTCACCCTGTAGATACGTAAACAGATAAAAACTGAAACTAAACCCGGATATTGGTTCCAGGGGGCCCAGTTTGCGCTCATTTGAAGAAATCTTTTTAAAATATAGAAGTCGCGGTCTCGTCATTAACATTTTTTTTTTGGGAAAATTAGCTAAAAATTATAGACCGTTAAACCATCAACTTAATAAAAGTACCGCCAAAGCATCAGAGAAAGGGTCTATTTAAAACGAAATTTCTGGAAATATTTTAGTAAAATGGAGGATAATGACTGTTGAAGCTGAAACTTAAGGGATTGCAGAACACTCTTCTTGCGACATTTTCTTTACATAATCCGTATTTGTGTCAGGTTCTTTGCCTAAATGTTACCAGTTTTGACCTTTTGAGGAAAACCCCCTTTTTTTCTTTAAATGCCCATAACTTTTTTGTACTTAAACTTAGAGGTCTACATGATTCACTATTTTTAATGCAAATACGCACACCAAATTTGATAGCCATTAATTTGTCATTTACGGAGATATCTTTTTTTACGGAAGAAAGCACAAATTTTTTTCGGGAAAACATGGTCCGATTTTCCTGGCTAACGAACCTATCCCAGCCACTTTCAAAAGGAAGGTACTCAGAGAATTTGATCAAAATCGGCCCATCATTGTTTGCGTTATCGGTATGCTATCTATCTATCTATCTGTATATATATATATATATATATATATATATATATATATATATATATATATATATATATATATATATATAAGTGAAACTTACCCTGGATATGGGTTCTAGGAATAAGAATTTTTTTCAAAATTGAAAATTCAAAAGTCAGGATCTCCTCGTTAGCTAATTTTTCAAAGAAAGTTCACCAAAAGAATGGTCCAGACAAAAGTTTTAGATAGAGAGTTGGCATTAGTTTCTAAAGTTAAAACTTGGATATAGTGAGCGGCAAAATTATGGAATAAATTCAAAATAGAGCCATTTCTGTTTTAACGAAATTCTCTCTTACTCCTGCTTTTCAAATATGATGTTATCGACATTTTTTAATGACAATCTTCCTTTTTTATTGTTTATTATGATAGATACTGATCTGTCAATGTAGTTGCTTACACGGAACCACCAAAATTCTGATACCTCGCATTGTTAAATTTTCGAATGGAAGTCATTTAAAAAGTGGAAAACATAAACTCTATTTATACAACAGTTAAAAGATAAAGGTTCTTATTCAACAAATTAATATATTATTTCCTTTAAACACAATGTTCTAAATGCAACATACGGACTTTTTGACAACAAGAAAATCTCTTGACACGTTCCTTTTGTACATTTCCATTGACGTCAGGGCTAGCGCGACTCATTTCATACCTAATATTTTTTCAAATATTCTAGTTTAGTTGGTTTGTTAACGTATATTTTAGATTTTAAATACCCCCAATTAAAAAAATCTAGAGGCGAAAGGTATGTGGTTCTGGGGAACACTTTCTTAGTCCTCGCCTACCAATTTACTTGCCAGAAAAGCAGCCATTTAAAGATTCGCGAACAGGACGTGTAAACTGCGAAGGTGCACCGTCTTGCTGCAACCAAATATGACCACTTGGTAAGTCAGGATCGTCTTTGTTGGTGACAGCAAGAGCAGGAATAAGCGCATTCATTAGAAAATTATAATATCGCTGTCCAATCAGAGTTTCGTCGAATAAAAAAGGAGCTATACCTCGTTCGTGGATTAATCCTGCCCAGTGCCCACACGTTAACTGTACGAGACTGTTGTGTATATGCTTCAGTCATCCGGTGAGAATTTTCTATACTATATACCTGTAATTTTGTTCATTCGCTGTTCCGTTTAGCCAAAATGGCGCTTCCTCCGAAAAAAGATTTTGGCTAATAAAGTTGGGATTACAGTTATTAAGTTCGTGCAAAAGCTGTATTTTGTGGATACAATTTTGAACATTTTATTTACAGAAAATAATCTTATTCCTTGTCTTTTGATTGTTGTTTTGAATAGAGTTTATGTTTGTCACTCTTTAAATGACTTTCATTCGAAAATTTAACAATATGAGGTATCAAAATTTTAATGGCACCGTGCAGACAATTCAATGATCTATCAAAGTAAAAAACGGGGGTTGTCATTTAAAAAAATGTCGATGACGTCATATTTGCAAAGCAAAAGTGGGAGAAACGTAAATTTTATGCAAAAATGTGTATTTTTGAAAACTACAGTTGAGGTGTCCGAGCATTTCGTTAAAACGCAAATCGCTCAAATTGTAATAAATTTATTTCGCAATTTTTCCGCTCACGGTATAGTGAACGTATAAAGTGAAATATTAAATTTTACTGAATTTTCATAGAAAAAGTCGTCCATAACGACCAGTTTCTTTTTTATAAATTACAATTTTGATTTTGAAAATATTTACATCTCAGAAAACAAGAAAGTTGCTTTGGCAAAATTTGACACACAAGTCTTTGCATTTGATTTCGTCGTTAATGGAAAACTTAGTTATTTTCATTTTATTCTGTTTTAGTGAAAATTTCTTACCATAAGGAAGTTATTGCGCCTAGATTTGTTTACTCTTTAGTTGCCTTGTATAACATTAAATAGTTTCTGCAACTCTACAAAGTTTCAACTTCTTTAGATAAAATACGCTTTAGAAAACGATAAGAGGGTAATAATTGTGATGACAAGAAGACGTTTAGACTATTATAGTGACCGCTTGGTATTTCGTTAAAATGATTATTAGAATCATCACAGATTACGTCAAGATGAATACATGAGAATAATAGGAACAACAGAAAACAAGCTAGTATTATTGGGATTGAGTTTTTGTATGACCCACACAAATCTAGGTTTATAAATGTATTCACCTACAGATTACCCTCGTAGTATATTATAGATGATAAAGTAACAAGTGCTAGGTGTTTATTTCTCGCGATTAGTATGACCTTAGACCTGGGGATTTCACGCCCCCTCGATCTGACACGCGATCTCAGCACTCGCCAACAACCACTCACACCTTCGACCGACTCTCATACACACCTGATCGTTCCTGATGATTGCGGCAAGTACCAACGGGCCTCTAGAGTCCCTGCTTTACTTTGAAAAGGTACATTTCATACAAATGTAGCTGTACATCTAGCTGGCTACAGAATAATGCAAATCTCGCTAGTCGAGGAGTCGTTTCTCTTTCGGCTGAGAGATGCCGAATGATTAGAGGTAAAATTTCAGCTTGCAAGAACCACTGATCTGTGTTAGAGTTATTTATAATACTAACAACACAACGTGCTAGTCCCTGAGATGGTGATGAGATAGATCACGCCATGGATTTTTTCTGCTTTAATGTTTAAGATTTAAATTACGCAAAATATAATAGTTACTCCAAGTTACTTCAAGGATTGTTACCAAGAAACTGTTAAGTTTAGTAAACATGAGGGAAATCGGGAAAGTCTAACTCGTCCTAAGTATATGTGTTTCTACATTGTTGTCATGTAAACAAAATCTGGACGCAGGAAATGTGTTATGGTAGCGTATTTTCATAAGAATTATGTTCCAAAAAAATTGTTAGTTAAGTGATTTAAAGTCAAAGAAAATAATAAGAAAAATGTGGTGAAAGAGTAAATAAATACATATGTAGAAGAGAATGCATTTCACGATATGTACGAGGTTCTTAGGTTATGAAACGTGTCAGTTTGTAGTTAGTTCTGGTATTTGTCAATGACACACAAACAATGTAACCATGGATTATTTAATATATTTGGTCATGGCTTCTCGTCTTTTTGGGGTACAAAACATAATTTTAATTGTTTGGTATCTTTCAGTACTTAACCCAAAATATCACTTATTTGTCAACGAAGCCAAATAAATTGTTTTTATCACACTTTTATAATCTTGTGTTCTCCTTTTGAGAAAAAAGCTAAATGCCTAAATTTCAAATTTCTCGTTTTTTTTGTGATACAAAATATAAATTTAATTTTTTGGTATCTTTCAGTACTTAACCCAGAGTATCCTTTCTTTTGCATATAAGGTTGAATAAAGTGTTTTTATCATACTTTTTTTAAATCTTGTGCTCAAAAAAAAACTGAGTGGCTACAACTCAATTTTGTTTGAAGCCAGTAAATGAACATTTGGTATATGTAGGTACTAGATTGTCTTCAAAGGAAACTTGTGGCAGGTATTTGCCTTTCTTAATTCCTTGGATGATTTATTTTTAGCCAATACTATCACACCAGTTTTTTTTAAGCTTTTCAACAACAGAATGGTATATCTGAAGCTTTATTGCATTTATTTATAAAATTTAGTATCCGTGCTGCTTTTATAGACGTTTTACTATGTATCAAGATTAAAGATTGTAGCTTAATGTGAAATGGGTTATTAGTATTTTTTATATTTATATGAAAATTCTCTACCATGACGCCACGTTTTGTCAACGCTGATTTACTATCTGACAATTGTTTGACGAAAGCAATTATTTTTAATGAAAATTCGGTACCATAACGCACTTGCTGCGCCCAGACTTTTCAAATTAAAAAATGCTGTATGCGTTGCATACAAGACTGGAAGAGAAGGTCTGTCTCAAATTCATTACTTAGTATTAATTTATTCCGCAAGTAGTTTCATAAGAAGTGTAGCGATTCCTTATATTCACGCTGTGTAATTATCACCTGAGCAGTCATAGTAGAATATTCTAAAGAATACCCACTTAAATATCAACCAAGTAATTAAAATCACAAGGAAAGTGTAAAGAGAAAATTCAGCTAATTTATAAATAATCCACAAAAAGAGAAACTCTGTTACAACAATGTTTCCATAAAAACTCATCTAGTTCATACCTAATTGAAAGAATACAGTACATTTATATAACTTTACGCTTTTACGAATATTGTTAAAAATTCATAGTGAAACAATTCATATTTCCGCAATGTTAGAATTTTTTATTAAAATCTGATCAAACTTTCTAAGATACATATTCGATATGATTTCTTTTTATGTTTGCATGAGTCAGTACTTTAATTGTCGTAGATAATTTATGTATTACAGTTATTCAATGATTCTTGTGTAACATAAGTTTTTTTTAAGGCATATTGATGTATAGCTTACATGATGAAAATTATTTTTGTATGCAATAAAATGTATCACGAAATCCAAAGTGAATTTATTTTTGCTAACATTAGAGTTTAAAAGTATTAAATAAATCAACGCAGCAAATTGATTGATTTACATTACATTACCAAACAAACCTGTAGTAGGTGTAGTTGGACAGGGTGCTTTAAACGACCTGCACGATCCGTCCTTCGAGCGGAGTATTAAGCTGTTAGTCCAGTGTACCGTGCTAGTTGGGCATACAAGATCCATTTCTGCATACAAAAACCAGAAGTTGGGCAAAGTTTCTAAGTTGGTAAGGTAAAATGGTTCCCTGGGGTCGACGATTGGTCATAGTCGTGGAAATTTGCCGAAGTTAAAAAACAAAACACTCAAGACACATACAAATTCAAAATAATACATTAGTTTGGAAATATTGTTTTAGTTCGTCATAAATGTAAAATTTTACACCAAAGACAATAATAGTTGTATCTTTAGTGAATTCTAATTATGAAAAAAAAAACAGTATAGAGAGTTTAAAGTAAATTCGCTACCATAACACACTTACTGCGTTTTGATTTTTATAAACTATATTTTACAAGGTTAAAACGAAACATAATAAATTCTCTTAAATAGTCGGAAACTTGCTACAATTAAATGTCAAGATTTGCGATTTTTAAATAAATATTCCAGAGCAGATGCAGCTTAAAAAGAACAAGTGTTGCTTTAAATAAATTCTCACAAGGCTTAGGTTTATGTTTCAATGGTTACTTTTTTTCCTTTTATTAAAATGTTTGCAGAAATAGATCCTCTTTGGAAATTTGGACATGTAGCGATGTCGATTGTTCTTGGAAGGGCGACCAGTTGAAAACTAAGTTTCACATTAAATAGTTTTCAAGCGAAAATTATAGAACAAATACAGATTCTAGAGAACAAAATATTCAGTGACATAATATGTTTGACAAGTTCTTCGATTGTATTGTTACTCCATTTCATTTGCCTAAAAGGTTTGCAAAAAATTAATTTGAAGTAAACCTTTTTTCCAGTCTCACATAGAAAGCTACAGTATTTTACCAGTTTCCAAAAGTCTAGACACAGGAAGTAGATTATGGTAGCGAATTTTCACTGAAAATATTTTTTCAGCGAAAATTGTGAGTTAAAATAGCAAGTGTGTATTGAAAACTCAGGGTTCAGCAAGTGCGTTGGGGTAGCGAATTTTCATGAATATATTTTGAATCCAAATAACTCAGTTTCCCATTAAGCTAAAGTTTTTAGTTTGAAACATAGTAAAGCCTCGATAGAGCAAAGCGGGTACAAATTTGTTCACAAACAGCTCTTTTTTTGAGAGTCTGGTTCGATTTGGTTGGCTATAACAAAATAATCCATGGGATTATTACGTTTATAATTTGCCAGGTACCTTCGTGTTGTAGATAAAAATAACAAGTACTTTTGGAAAACCTTTGTCATTTTAATGCGATATGGAACACAAGTTTTCTGTAGAGAAACTGCAGTACCTTCAAATTGAGAGATTTGACAACTTAATTTTTTTTAGATATTGGGAAATGCGTGCTTTTCTTTGTAAACTGCAATTTACTTTTTCATCACAAACTTTTTATTGTTATTTATTAACTGTTTCACTAACAACTCCTTTGAGAAACCCATTCTTATGAATGCTACCATAACGCATTTTCTGTATTCAGACTTTTCTTGCATTATGATGGTGAAAATAAAAGAAAAGGTTACTATTTAAAATTCGCCTTTTTAGTGAGCCATGATGTTCCAAAAGTTGGCAATCCCAATGGCCACATCGTCCTAACCGATTAAAGTATAGTAGTGAAATTTAGTGGCTTATACTTGGTAGAAAATAATTTTTAATTTTATTTGTTGCATCATATAGTACAGCCGATTCGGTCAGTTGTTTAAAATTCAGTACATTTCACTTTTGCATCTCAAGAGAAGGGCTTGGGGAAGAAAATTGTTGACTCCCAGGGGCGATCGTTAGAGTTTCTGTGTTGAAAAAAGTCAAAGAACTACTCTATTCGCAGCTCTCTGTGCTCAGTGGTAAAAACAGTTTTTCAGTACATGCTGTAAAATTAACATCAACTGAGATTGTGGCATTGTATTTTAACAACGTTAATGTTTACAGGCTCTGTCATATGGAGAGCGAGCGTAAAGCCAGCAGTCCCATGTGCTATGCGATGTCGGGCGTGTTACAGATGTCTGCCATTCTTACAGGAAAAATGAGTACGGCAATATTTAATTACATACCAGCTACTCACTCACTAAAGTAAAGTTATTAAGAAAAGATAGTTTACCAAAATACTTATAAAACGACCAAATGCACTAAAAGCAGCAAAATATCGTTTTTCCAATATCTTAAAAATAACTTCTTGAAATCCTGCGGAGAAATAAGTTAAAGAACGACAGGCTCATACGAATATACATATCAGACGGTCAACTTTAAGATCGCTAAGTTTTTTTTATAAGTCTATATCAAATGATACTTATTTTTTACTGATAGAGTTCGTAAATATATTTGAACTAGTCTCTTATCTAGACAAGAAATGACACTAATGTATGCATCACTAATTGGTAGTCGATTACTGACATTCATAACAGGCATAATCCGCTAAATATGCGGTATTTAAATTAATAATACTTGCCCAGAACACGAGGTTATCTTATTTATACATTCGATTATGTTTAGACGAGTTAGGCATTTATGTTAATCGTAGCTTGTTTTCTTTTCAGGTAAGTGTATCCTTAGATACCTACCTGCTGTATAGAAGGTATTAGATCAAACACCCACACAAAGAAAGTGAGTACCATAACAGTTTTACAACAGTTTTATAATCTCTGCTTTATTGGAAACCTAACTAGGATGTATTAATTTATTTTGTTTTGCTTCCGCTGGCTGTCAGTTTTATGGATGATATATCAGTTTTTCGGTGACCAAATCCGGCTATAATTGTCCGCCGAACAATGATATGCATCCATAGACAGCAACACATAAACCAGTTTTTCACTGGAAGCCCCTCTATTTGAAAACAATCATATATACAGGTATTCTATAGGAGACAAAAAAATTCATTCCAGGTTTCCGTATCCTGCAATGTGTATGAGAGGCTTATGGTGGTGTCTTTATCGATAATTTGAAGTGTTATTATTTACTGCGTGCCATCATACATTTATTCATTGTCTCGTTTAATTTATGACAGATTATGTTACCCAATATTAAGATAACTGATGCGGGTCCGTACAAATAAACCACAGTGTCATACTAGTTTCAAATTAAACACAACCTACCCCAAGTCACATGTAGAAGGCTGATTCCAAAAACGTATTACTCCTCTTAACTTGTAATTTTTTTGTTTAAAAAGAAATTAAAAAAACCGTCTGAAATTCAAATTTGAGCTTAATCGACATTAAAAAATAATTGAGCATCGCGTTTCTAGGACACACACACACACACACACACACACACACACATATATATATATATATATATATATATATATATATATATATATATATATATATATATATATATATATATATATATATATATATATATTTGTTTCACTAGTAAACAAGGTATATAATGTTTAGATGTTTATGTATGTATATATATATATATATATATATATATATATATATATATATATATATATATATATATATATATATATATATATATATATATAAATACATATGTATGTATCCCAGCGATAACTCAAAAAGTACTAAACAGATTTGAGCGAAACTTGACACATATTTTGGTTTTGTTAAGACCGCGGACGAGTTCGGTAGCCAGCCCGCCAGCCCGTTAGAACCAATTTTCCTAAAAAAAATTGATTTTTCTAAAAATAAAAAAAATTGTACCTTAAAAAGTAAAAAAGTTATTTTCGTGAATTTCAGCAGGTATATTTCGCCGGTAAAGACCTTACTATGTACTAAAAATCCAGTTTCTAGGTTTATAGAAAATTAAGTAATTCAAATTAGAAACATTAAAAAAAATTCGCTACCATAGCGCACTTTCTGGGTCGCTTTTTTAATATGTTTTCAATATAATTATTTTACTTCAGGTTATCTTAAAAGTCGCCATTAGCTATCCTCTTTTAAAGATCATGGTATATTTTTTTGTCCAATTTTCGGTCTACTTTTACTTTACTTTTAAAGCATATACCTAATTGTTGTTTTTACTGCTTGCTTTTGAGACGTTAAGTGCGACTATTAGGCCTTTAAAAGTTGTGAAAATAGACTCTAAATCATACAAGATGCTGAATAAAAGGTAAAACGACATGTTTTTCATATTCATTTCCATAGTCTAAAGACCATATAGCTTAATCGTGGCATCTCTGGCTCTGTGCCTGCAGCAATAATTATATAATAGCTTCCGCACTTAATTACTTTGGCCAGCTTTTTAGAAGTTTTCTCTTGATCTGCCTCTACTCTTTTTCCAAGTGTGTCCTTCGAATAGTATTGTCAGAAACATAATATATCATTATATGTCCAATAGATCTTTACATCACTCAGTATAGTTTAGTGAGTATCTTTCTTCTTTGACCTCCTTGATTGGTATACATTGTTTGTAATTTTTATTTGTCTTTCTAGCGGTGTACCTTGTCTTTGTCATTTATCTCCTGTCCCAGTTTTAAGAGACTCTATTCTTTTCGGTTCCTGTCCATATAAATTACAGATTTCCAATACATAACCACAAAATATACGTATAAAACTCTTTCTCAAGGTACAAGTTAAAATGCTTTTTTTTAGTGCAACGTGTATTTTGTTTATCGAATGCTTATCTTAGGATCGCGATTCTCCCTCTTACTTCTTTCCTAGAGTTACGAACACCTGCAATAATATTTGGATGGTAGGTTAATATTTTTTCGGTTCAAGTTTTTCACCATTTATGCTTATGTAGTAACCTTCATTACGTTTGTGTTCATTTAAAAGATTTTTAGTGGGATTTCTCCTGGCACATTCTCCAGAACACTCAACATCTTTTGGAATTATTTTTTGTTTATCCTATTAAACATCTCGATCTCCCTTTTTCTCACAAAAAACGCTATTAAACAGTTTCTTGGCGTGCATTGTGCACAATCTTGAATAAAGAAAGGAGAAAACTCTGTCGACATATTTTAAAGGACACATTCAAGGAACAACGAATATATTATCGTATTATGTACGATACATAAGCGTTTCATTTGTTGAAGAGAAGAGTGTGTAAGAAAGCAGACAGGATACGCTACTAGCAGGAACGACGAAGCAGAGTAATAATAACAAGCAGCAGAAATGGGGGCGCTGAGGGATGCTGCTCATATTTCACGGTGTGTAGTTCAGCGAGATACCGCTAGGCTACGCTAGGTGCGCACACGGGCTCGCTACACTCGACCAGACAATCACTGGACCTCAGCAAGTTCTGCTACATAAGCCCAAACTCAAAGTTCTGTTACTCTCGTAACACATAATAACATTTTAATATCAGACAATAGAGTAAATAACTGTAAACAATGCATTCATCGTTAAGCTTTTGATTAATTGGATAACATTTATCTTATTAATTGGAATTAATTATTAATAAGAAAGGCTAATTTAATTGCAATAAGTCGCGTCCTGCTTAACTCAGGAAAAAACTGTAATCGCTTACAAACTTAGTATTAGTAATGGAATGAATATGAATAAATTTTAATATTCAAGCGTCCTTTAACCCTACGTTAGGCGCGCGGTATTTTGTGACAAGTTTAGTCGCGCGGTCTACATATGTAGACCATTTTGTTTTATCAACATATGACACCTTATGACACAAATTATTAAAAAACATTGAAAACTATTTATATATATATATATATATATATATATATATATATATAAAAATAGTTTTCAATGTTATATATATATATATATATATATATATATATATATATATATATATATATATATATATATATATATATATATATACATATATATATATATATATATATATATATATTCGTCAGAAATGTACTTTTTTAAATATTTTTATATAATTGTTTGAAAAATAAATAAATACGAGAATAACACCTTTTTATACATTTATTAGCATGTGTCCAGTTTGAAAAAAAAAATAAAAATTGATACACCATAAAAATTAAAAAAAAAACTGGTGGAACATATGACAATTTAACATAAATGCGCTAAATGCAAAAAATAAACTTATCAACAAACAATATAACGGTAGATGAAAAATGGCAATATTTTCACTCGGATAAACAGGTTGTACACATATTCGCCATGTGTTGCTTGCAAGGATAATGTCCGCCTTTTACGCAAGCATTTTTTGAGGATTTGTTGCGGTTTCGAGGACAAATATGACATCTTCCGACGTAATTTTTTGATTTCTGCTGAAGAGGGGGGCGGGTACAAGCGCTTCGAGTCAAAGAAGAAATCGCGCCCGCCTTTTCAGTTCTACTGGCAAAGAGACAATATTTGATCTAGCCTCTATCTGTGGTTTGATGAGTTCCCAAGATAATTTTTCAATGAACTCACTTCTGGCGACTTTTTCTAAGGAATGATTTGATTTATACACGCAAAGGGCGTTTATGCCAGATAAGTTCAAGCGGTCATAGAATATAACCATTGGCCAACCACGCGAGTTTCTTGCGACGTTATATTTTCCGCATAACTGATCCACCAAGTCTACACCAATTTTAGTTTTATTATATTGGGTTATAATATCTGGTTTTTGGGCATCACCTGATTCGGGATCAGTTCCGTTGTCGTGGTGCACCGAAGACACCAAAATAACTTATTTATTTTTCTCTGGACAATACGAGACCATTGTAATATCCTCTTGAAATCCAAACAATGAGGTTTTTTCTTCTCTTTTCTTATTAGGCAAGAATTCCAAGGGAATCTCACGTTTATCCCAATATACGTAAACTTTTTTTGGTGTAACAACTTTCTTGTCCGCGGAATACTTGTGAATTAATTATCTCCTGTAATGTTACGATTAGGTCCCTCTATAGGATGTACTAATCGTAGTACAACATTCTCAGCGCAGTTGCTCAATTTATAAGGACCACCTGGCTGGGTTCCCATGTATGTCTCGAGATTGAAGGTGTATGAAGTTTTGGCATCGAATAGAGCGAACATCTTTATACCATATTTGGCTGGTTTGTTGGGTATATACTGTTTAAATGAGCAGCGTCCTCTCAAAGACAGTAATTGTTCGTCTATAGTAAGGTATTCGCTAGCTATGAAAATAAAACAAAATAAAATAAAGTCATACACTAACAATAATTTACACGTTTTAGCAATCAATTATACTTAACTAATCACTATAACTAACCAACAAAATATAATTATTTACACTATGCTGTATATTAATATGCAAGAAGAAGCACCACTCACTTGCTTCGTGCTAAATTATCAAAACAAGAAATTTTGTTCTCCACAAAAAAATAGCACCGTTAGGCGCGCGGTCTACGATCGTAGACCAAACCTGTTTAAACTTGCGTAACTATCGATACCACTCTATTCCGCTTCAGTCTACACACTTAGTCGACAGAACCGCATGTAACAAACGGCTACTCAAAGACGCGCTTGCGTAGTAGATAGTTTACTGAAATTATAGTCGTTTATTTGGGTGTGGTCTACGATTGTAGACCGCGCGCCTAATCTAGGGTTAATGTAAAAAAGCCGTTTATTTATAAAAATTGAATGATAATTTATTTTTTAAGAATCCGTTTTGGAACTTAGTGGTTGGCGATTGATTAGTCACCATGATCATCCGTTTGAGAAGTTAATGGTTGACGATTCACTATGGCCACAGTCTAGAGGTGGCGACGTCTTTTCGTCGCCAAGTCTCTCTCCACCAGCTCTGTTCATTATATTGTAGCTTCTGTCCTTTATCAGTTTAGCCAGGTTTTGAAGAAGATTTTTTTTAGTCTCTCAATAGGTAGAATGCTTCCTTTCCTTAGAGTGCATCTTTCAAATGATGTTAAGTGGACTATTTCAGTACCTCTGCTGTGACCATGGCTCACGTATAGTTGTTTAAACTTACTCATCGAATCGAGCTTCGTACAGAAGTCGATATTTAAGGGTTAAAGTTGGTTTCACAGGGTCCTCCCTGCTTTTTCGCCAACTGCTGATATGCTCTGTTATCTTAGCAAAGTCGATTGCCAGCTTCTAAGCTCACAGTGAAAACACTAACTTTAGGGTTAGGTTTAGGTTATGACACCTCTCTAGAGATCTCAGCATATCTCTGGGTTTGCCTGCATCCGACATATGTCAGTATTTCACTCAATGCGGTGTCATATGGAATTTCTCTCCTGAACAATATCCAGGCAAACGTTTACTCGGCTTAAAACTCACAGTAAAGGCCTCAATCTCTTGGTGTTATTCCACCTTTCTGCATATCCCAGCTTCTCTGAGAGTTTGCCTGCATCGTAATCCGCTAATGTTTGACGCGAGGTAGTATCATATGAACTTCTGACCAACATCAAAGCAAAGTCGCCTATATGTTTCAAAGCTTACGGTGCAGGTCTCAATCTGCAGTGGTTATTCCACCTCTGTAGAGATCTCAGCCTCTCTGTGTTCATCTGGGCCCGACCTTGACCAGTTTTTGACTCAAGGAGGTACCACATGGAATAGCGCCTGTGTAACATACAAGCGAAGTCGATTGGCTATATAAAAACCCACTGTGTAGGTCTGAACCTCTATGGGTTATATCACCTTTCCAGAAATCTCAGCCTTCCCCTAAGTTTGTTCGAATGTTTGACACTCAAAGATTTATACGATAGTGTCGTTTGTATATATTCGTTTGCAAGCCTCCGCACAAGTCAAAAAACACAAGGAACCGAGTTTGGATACTGTGATATTAATATCATTTACATGTATCACATAGTCAACACAACTATTAACCTAAATAGTTACAAATTAATATTATTTAAAAAATGTTTTTTAGCATCTTCTATAAATAAATTAAATACAAATCGTGATAATGTGCATCCTCGTCATAGCTCTTCTTTGAGGTAGGAATCCACTTAACTTTTTTAATTGTAATGTCAACGTTGTGTCCTAATAAGTAACAATTTTTAAAATATTTGGCACTAAATAAAACTTGTAGTTGTTCAAAACTTCGTTTTACACCATTATTTGTAGCAGAAGTTGGTGAGTTCTCAATAGAAATATCATCAGGAATAAAATTTTTAGTATGACGTGTGAAGATAAATTTATGACACTCGATCAGTTTAGAAAAACCCTTTATTACATTTTCCTCTATACATACACAATCTGTAGCTTCTTTGCATGGCATGCTGTAAAATTGTAAGCAACAAATAAATTATTACTATTATTATTTTTTTCATTGCAGCTTATTAGTACGCTTTGTATATATTGCTAATTATTAGAATCAATAAGTATAGATCAGTATATTCACTTATCTCTCTAACTAGATACAACTTGCTATATAATAAAAAGAAATATTTGCCAATCCACTTTGTCAAATACTGCTCAAATGTAAATCAAATTCACTGAAACATACAGTTTTTACCGATCTTATACGAACCATTGGTGTTTGTTAGGCGTATATATCTAATTTTTAATTAATTTACCTGAAGTCAAAATCATGTATAATAAATTATAGTACGAAAACAGGTACAACTTAATGTAGCTTGCTACATTAGATAATAAATATAAAAGCACAAGTTAATATTGCAAAAGTAAACTCAGAAGCCTGTCAAACCTTTAATAGGTATATGGGTAATAAAGTAAAGGTAAAGTATTTGAATTAGTGCTTGTATCTAGCTTTAACATTATTTTTACCAAGGAGACAGGACTATAGATATAGAGCATCAATTAATTTAATACTTTACCAAAACTGTATTACTGATTGAGTACGTAAGCTATATTCATTTTGCGTTTCTAATATCTTTGAGAGAAATATTTTACAATTAATTATAGCTATGTGTTAGCAACACATAACTAGTATCTAACTTAACATTGATTGTTTTTACTAAGAATAATATAATAAGACGCAGCAAGTGCGTTATGGAAGTGAATTTTCATAGAAATGATCTGGCACAAAATATTTTATTATAACTTTTTTTTCTTGTAACATAGAAATCTAAATTTTGGTGTATAGTTTACTTTTTATATCGTAAACCTACCTACCAAATTTGGTTATCATAGATTTTTTATTCTTTAAGATAAAAAAATTTTTCAAATGAAAACTCAAAATTTTTCCGGAAAACCTCGTCCGATTTTTTCGATTAACAAACTTATCAAATCCATTTACAAAGGGAAGGTACCCAAATTTTATCAAAATCGGCCCATTATTCTTTGAGATAAAATTTTTTTTCGAATAAAAACTCAAAATTTTCCCAAAAAACCTCATTCGATTTTCCTGACTAACAAACTTGTCAAAGCCATTTACAAAGGGAAGGTACATGCCAAATTTTATTTAAATCGGCCCATTATTTTTTGAGATAAAAATTTTTTTCGAATGAAAACTCAAAATTTTCCCGGAAAACCTCGTCCGATTTTCCTGACTAACGAACTTATCCAAGCCATTTACAAAAGAAAGGTACGCGCCAAATGTTATCAAAATCGGCCCATTATTTTTTGAGTTATCGGTGTGATACATATATATATATATATATATATATATATATATATATATATATATATATATATATATATATATATATATATATATATATATATATATATATATATATATATATATATATATATAAATATATATATATATATATATATATATATATATATATATATATATATATATATATATATATATATATATATATATAAACATATAAAAATTGAAACTGACCCCCGATATGGGTTCTAAGGATCCTAGTTCGCGCTCATTTGCAAAAATTTTTTCAGAATTCAAAAGTCGGGATCTCCCGATTAGTGAATTTTTTTCTACGAAAATTTACTAATATGTATATATACTGGGGCGACTAGTTTAGCACATTAAAACTCTATTATTAATTGAGTACATAGGATATATTTATTTTGCGTATGTAATATTTTTAGGAGAAAACACAATTTCATGTAAAAATATAGAAGAAGGATAATGTGATAATAGGAATTGCGGGGTCCATTACTTTTCTGGTCGACTGGGCTGTAGTTGGGTCATACATCATCCGTTGACGCATCCTAATAGTATGCTAATATGTACACACTCCTCGAAGAGCCAATTTTTACTAAGCAGATTACAATATCAATCTCTTTACTGAGAGATTGTACCAGATTCTTTTCCTGTCAAGGGGTACGACGACATCTATTCCTCCTGGAAATTAAAGTTAATGCATAGCTTACTGATAGCACTCTTACTTTCTAAATTTATTGTAACCAAATAAATTCCAATATAAAGTTCACTTTTATATACAGGGTCATCATGTAGTTGCAATAATAAGAAAAAACTTGAAAAGAAACAATTAAAATTAAAAAAATATTTCGAATTAAAGTTGTAGGACTACTTTTGTGACAAAAATCTGTGACAGCTTAAAATTGTCACCTTAGTTGGTAACAAACAATTTTTTCGCATAATGGAAACATATATATATATATATATATATATATATATATATATATATATATATATATATATATATATATATATATATATATATATATACATACATATATATATATATATATATATATATATATATATATATATATATATATATATATATATATATATTGGAATCCATAAGTTATTCTGGAGACACGTTCAATAAACGTTAGTGGCGTTGGGTAAAAAACTGTAAGAAAAATTATAAAACTGCGTTTGTTGAAAATGTGTATTGGTAATGTACTCTACGGTCAATAAGAACGCTTAGTGATGCATGGGATAATGAATTTTATCGACCTGGCCCAAATTTGTGTCCTTAAATTATACCCACAACTTTTATTTGAAGCATTTTTAAATTACTATTATTATGTTATTATTATACCAAATATAGGCCTGCCGCGTAAACACCTGAAAAAAAGAGTTACACATTTAATTAGATAGTGCATTTTATTTGCTTTCTTATAAAGACAGTATTTGTTTAGGATTTTTAAAATTATAAAGTAATTAGTTAATACTTTTTTAACATTAGATAACAGAGCCTCGGTGGTTCAGGGGTACGAACGTGTGCCTCTGAACTGAAGGGTACTGGGTTCGATCTCAGGATTCTCCTTCTACTTTTTCAGAACAAACTGTAACATTAACATCAACTTAGGTTGTGGCATTGTATTTGAGCAAGTTGAATGTCTGCACGTTCCGCCCTTCGGAGCGGACGTAAAGCCGTCGGTCCCGTGTCCGTACGATGTTAGGCACGTTAAAGACCCATACACTCCTTACAGAAAGACAGGGGTTCGGCAAAGTTGCCAGGATAGTGAGGTGAAACTGCTCCTTGGCGTCGGTGATTGACCATACTCGCGGTAATAGGCCGACGTTAAAGAAACAAATACACACAAGATTAGATATGATAGCCCTTCAATTGTTATATAGATATCGATATGATTTTTTGTGCATCTTTATTCTAGCCTGTTTTCATAGAAATATTTCGCCCATGTTGAGCTTGCGACTTTGGCGTTCAATGTTTTTGTCCAATTGAATGCGAACTAGAATCCCTAACATCCACAACATTTCGAATAATTCAATTTCAAATTTTTTATGTTCATATGCGATAATTCTTCAACTAATTGGCCGATTTTGATTACATTTGGCAAGTGTTTTAGCTTTGTGAATGGCCTAAATAAGTTGGTTGGTTAGTGAAACAAGTCTCCCGGACAAACATAAGTTTTAAACGAAGAATTTTTCTATAACCGAAAATAGTAAAGTTATTTCAATTCAATTTGATACACTATTGCCTTGTATAAAAATTATATCATATACCAAAATTAAATTAAACCATTTATTTAAAGTCCAACTTTCCAAATCATATCATACTTCATACGTATGACTTGATTAGCCTCTCCCCCAGGTCCACGTTAAAGTATTTCCTCTATTCGTTGCTTTGTCATCGTAATCGTCCTTAGTTTCTGGCTACATCCGCTGTCATCCGTAATAATACTTCCACATTTTTATTTTTTCAAGTACTTCGTCGCTTAGCTTAAGATACTTTTTCGCAGTCCTATTATTACTTGTTTTCATTAGTTTTGTCTTCGTCATATTGACATCAATTCTAGTGCAATAAACCTCTTTTGAAATTATTTTTTCTGTCTCTCTTATCGGGCCACGTCGTCTGGATATAATCTCAATAGAACCGTTGTCCATTTATTTTGGTTCCTGCTGTCTTTACCTTTTGTGAATAATTTGTGGTGCTATTTTATTTATTTTCTAGTACGTTTGACTTCGGTTTACGAACGCGTATGCAAAAAGTCCATTCCTTCTTTTGTATCAACCTTTCACCGTTCCTGCCTAGATATATGTTTTTTTCGTTTTTCATATATCTCAGTTTTATGCCTCCCTCTGCCAATCTTTGCTTAATATAAATAAAAAATCATCTATTCATTTGAATCGTTACGTCATATACTTTCTCTTGGCAACCTAGATATGGAGACCTTTTTCGTCCATCTTTAATCATAATATTTGAACTTTTATCAGCATATCCAGCTTTTTTTTCTAACAGTAGTTTGCGCTTTTTTGTAGTTTTGCTCAGTAGGTATTGCTGTTATTTCATATGTGCGTGTCATTTTTTATACTGCGTAACTAAGCACAAAAATTTACGGGAAAAAAGCCTTACCACTTTGATTATTGAGTCGCCTACTGTTGTCTGGTTGACATTCTTGATGGAAAGGATTTTCATTTTGTTACAGCGCAATTTCTCTTACTTATTACCTAGTCAAAAAGTATAAACGGCAGTTTATGACTACCGTTTGTATTACGACAACGCATGCCTCAGATAGTTCAAACATTTTCTTACTTTATTAATTATTGCGCCTTGTCGGTCAAGGTTCTTAGATATTTTCAAGTACCAGGATAAATAGCTTAAGCAATATACAGTCTCTGTGAGCCATCCCTTTCTGTGTGAAATTTGTTAGTTTTTCAGGGTGTATAATAATCAGTTCACTGCCAAAGCGGTTTTGAGTAGAAGCGAACAACAGCTATGTCATGAGCCAGTTTATCTAAACATGTCCTGTTATATTAGTTGTGCAATAAATATTATTATCGCTCTTATTAACAATATAAAAATATGAGTGAAGAATATCCTATATCAAAAAACGATTATGATTTTTTTTCTTTTTTTCTTTAACGTCGGTCTATTTTCGCGACTATGGCCAATCACCGACGCCAGTTTCACCTCACTTTCCTGGAAACTTTGCCAAATCCCTGCCTTTCTGTAAGGAGGGTAGTGATCTTTAACGTGCGCAACAACCCATGGACACGGGACAGACGACTTTACGCCCCCTCCGAAGGGTGAAACGTGCAGAAAATCAACTTGCACAAATACAATGCCAGAACCTCAATTGATGTTAATTGTACAGTATGTACTGAAAAAGTGAAACGAGTGCCCTGGTATCGAACCCAGTACCCTTCGGTTCAGAGGCACAAATTATTGCCTCTGGACCACCGAGGCCCTTGATTATGAAATTAAAATGTTAAATCTATATTTTAATTTGATAGTCGCAATGTTTCGTTCTTTCAACCATTGCCAAAGTAGATAAGAAATATATTCTCGTGTCTATTCTTAAACTCATTGATAATGATTGAAAACCCGACACATTTACCTGTCATAAAGTCGTAATATTTATAAATTGCTTTTATTATGTTAGTTAAGTTAATTACATACAAATAACACACTGTGCTGTTTATTTTCGCGTACTATATATATGATGGTAAAAACAGATTTTACAGTATAATCTTACTCCCGGGATTAAACTCAATGCATAACTTAGTATATATAGGCAGTTATAATTTGATTTACGTGAGATAATAGAGTGATCAGTCTTCAGAACGTTTCTAGCATACCTTAACTACCCGGGAAGGCTTACACGATCTTATAGATTTTATTGCACTCATGGGACACTTTTATATAAGGATTGTTCAGTTGTGTTTTTATCCCTGTAGTTCCGGGTTTTAAAAAATAAATATTCTGAAAATACACTTAAATATATTGTACCCAGACGTTGACTAAATGTTTTGACATAAATGTTTTTCAAGTGGAGATGAAGTAGAAGACAAATTTGAATTTTAGACAAAACCATGAAAATGTATAAGTTACTAAAAAATACCATATTACCAAAGATTTTGAGGAAGTAAATGGTTTACTGTAGAAAATTATATGATTTAGTCATTCAGAAACCAAAATAAAAGAATGCATAGATATAGGTCTGCTAGGGTCCGAAAGCGATAAATTTCTTGGCAAGAAACGCAACTAAAAGAAAAGCAGATATATTTCTATTCCGATATTGGTTAGTTTCAAATTATTTTTAGTTATTTTTGCAGAAGCAGTTAGCTGTGGCTGACAAACACAGCGGACTAGGTTACTAACTTAAAAACATGACATCAAAATCTGACTGTAAAACAGTTCAAAAAACAAAACTTATAAAGTTCCTAAAATGTACCTCACCGATTGCTACATGGCTTTTACTTGGAGAAACGTCATTTCAATACTCATCATTGTCGTATCTGTTAGGATTTATCTCGATGTAGCTACTTTTACGTTAAATAAAAAAGTGACGTGGTAGAGCAAAAATGAAAACTCATAAATTGGTCCAGTACTTAAAATCAATGTTATATAACTTTAAATGAATGGATACTAATAGCACTATTTGTAATTGAATCCTGCCAATTTAACAAACTAGCAAGGTTATTAAGTGATTTGCCAGTTTTGTAGGCATACTGGTGGGTATTGAGGGGGTTATTGTTTCAGATATTCCCCCTAATGTGCAGTATATAACCCCTTTAGAAGGAATAAGGTAACACTGCGAGGTCTCAGCGGTTTGGGTAGGAGGTCATTACGTCCAAGTTTGGTAATATATTCATTTACCCCTAGTCACCGTCCAGCTGAATGGAATATAGTTCCAAGTCAGACTGGTCCTATACAGCCTGATGAGGAATGGGAGGAGTGCCTCCAGTCCATTTTGGAGGAAGGTTAGGAGGTATGGAAAGGGTACAAGGCTATATCCGGAGGAATTGCTCTTCCTCCACTCTCGGAAGTGCCTGTTCCAGTCGCAGTAGGCTGACTGGCGGTGGTGATACTACTGGCCGTGGGTTTATGCTCAGCTGCGAAACTCCTTACCTTTGGATGGAATAAGTCCTGCTCAAAGCCAAGGTATGGTCTGAAGCCAATTCCCTCCAGCGTAGCCATGGATATTTCGTCGATCAAAAATGTGCATGTTTGACCCGATGGTCCCGCCTTTACTCGGTGTGTCCATGTTTGTCCCGATGGTCACGTCAGGTCAGGTCAGGTCACTACCTCTGCTCGGTGTAGAACAGTCCACTCCCGAGTGTTCATGCCATCATTTATCCTCCTAAGTCTGATATAGAAGATAGATAAGAACGTGTGCCTCTGGACTAAAGGCTACTGGGTGTCGATTTCTAGGGTTCCCTTCCACTTTTTCAGTACATACTACAAAATTAACATCAACCGAGGTTATGAAATTGTATTTGAGCAAGGTGAATGTCTGCAGGTTGCGCCCTTCGGACGGGCCGTAGAGCCGTTAAAGATCCATACCCTCCTTACAGAAAGGTAGGGGTTCGGCAAAATTTTCTGGATAGTGAGGTGAAACTGCTCCCTGGCGTCGGTGATCGGCCATAGTCACGGAAATAGGCCGACGTTAAAGTACCAAAAAAATAATTTTACAAGAACCAATTATTTCTCAAAGAAACATAACTGTTGATTCAAATTTTAGCAGACCACAAACCTGAAAATTACTTGTTCTCAAATCCAGCATTTAAAAATGCGCACAAAATTTACAAAAAATAAAATTAAATTAACATTGTGATTCAAGGTTAAAAGAAATATATTTACAGATCAAATTTTGATCCGTTGAGTCGCCGGAAACACTAATAAGAAACTAGTACTCTCTCAGAGTATATGTCCAATACTTCACGGTATTATTAAAAGTATTTGCAGGAATCGCAATATAACATGTGCGTGAAAGTCAACAGCTTTTAACAGTGATACATTGTCACTTTAGTCGGCACTACATCTCAAAGATTTATATTCCTCCATGGTTCGTAAATTTTTAACTATTTCAAGAAGTGAATGTTCTGTTTTATTCCTTTCTTTACTTATGTTTTATTTTGATAATTCTCCCTTGTAAACGGACCACTCTGGTTTATAAATGAAATCGTAATAATATAACAGTTTAAAACAATTACTTTACCTATTAAGCGAATGGTTTTATGCTTTCTAAACAAGATTTTTGTTTGTTCAGCTATACGATTATACTTTTTATAACTATAGTTTAATAAATAAATGTAACCTAAAAATAATGTGTTCTTAAAAAAGTAATCATCAATGAAAACCTTGGTTTTCGGCATGTGTTTCTTATCAGGTAAAACAACGGAAACCCTTGGTTAATTTTACTTCAAAGAAAACATCCATCTCAAACACAACGTTTCATCTTTGCATTCATATACACTTACATGCGTTTCTTGAGTAAGCACAAAAATATTTTGAGGATAAAAAGACTCCGAGTTAGATGTGTTTAGGTACATTTATTTAATGCTACTTACGTTTCTTCTACATAACTGCAAAAATGTTATTAAGATAAAAATACTTTATCTTAACGTTAAATGTGTTCAAGGAAACATTATAGCGAATTTTAGAAAATGCGCTAATGATATATATATATATATATATATATATATATATATATATATATATATATATATATATATATATATATATATATATATACAGGGTGTTCAAATAAGGACACGGACCGGCTGTATCTCGAAAACCATCACAGGTCCAGCTTTCGGAAAAAAATTAGCATAAGTAAAGTGGTCATGAGAAAATGTTGGAAATTATTTTCAGCTTTCTAAATCTGCCGCTAGGTGGCGAAAATGCCATGGCTTACCTAAAATCTTTAATTTCTCGAGAATCTTGACGCGTAACATAAGCTGGTTTTAGGTAATTTGTAATCAAAGTACACTTGTCTACAACCTCTGTTAAAAAAAAATCCTTATGGACCAGTGGCGGAGGTAGGGGGCGAAATTTTTTTTTTACAAACAAATGCCTATAACTTCATAACCAGTAGACATAATTTTAAGAATTTTCGCTTGTTAGAAAGAGCTTTCATAAGAAATTCCAGGTATTAGTATTTTAAATCTACAGTCACACATGCACAAAATACAGAGGGCGCTAGAATAGAGGAGTCTAGTTTTATTAAATTTTACGAAAATTTTCAAATAGCAGCATAGTATTATAATATAACTATCAAAAAGTGAATGAAGTTAGAAAGAACTCAGTGAAAACCCAAAACGAATATGTTTTTCCGTGTCAGAGAAAACTCGAACTTTATCTATTTTGGTGCTTATTATGCCATTTCCCAAAATTGGATATATATATATATATATATATATATATATATATATATATATATATATATATATATATATATATATATATATATATATGGATCTACGGTGAACACACCAAGACCTTAGAGACGATCTCCAGAGAGATTTGGGGAGGAGCCAGATTGAGGCCCCGTAATTGAGTTACAACAACCTTACCTATCCTTATCTATCGCTCTAAGGAGTAAGCAGATTGAGACCTTAGAGTTCATATTTCCTTAACCTCTTGAAAATGGCTCCAAAACAGGAGCCGAAACGTCGAATTTCAATAAATTCTAGGCGTGGTTCAACCCGGGAACCAAGCATATCTCTCACTAATGACCACGGAAACGTTTCCGAATATATATATATATATATATATATATATATATATATATATATATATATATATATATATATATATATATCCGACCGCTAACTCAAAACATATTGGGCCGATTACGATGAAATGTGGTGGGTACCTTCATTTTGTAATTGACTTGGATAAATTAGCTGGCCAGGAAAATTCAACCAGTTTTTCCGGCAAAGTTTTGAATTTCCTTTTGGAAAATTTGTGTATCTCCAAAACTAATAAAGCTATGGCAGCCAAATTACGCAAGTTACTAATATAAAACGTACTACACATACCAAAATTTAGATCTCAAAGTTAAAAGCAAAAAAAATATAATTTAACACTAACACTAACAGTAACTCGTTACCGCACACCCGAACATTTTGGTCAGGAGACGCCACTGGTGGGTCTGCATCAGGCTTGTTTCTGAAGTCTGAAGCAGTGGCTAAATTTTAGTCTAGCTGGAAAGTCATTTGGCAATAAATTATGGACGGATCTGGATGAAGACCTTTATCATCAAATATACTCAGAATCGATGATCTACTTGTATTAGAGGCTGCACTTAATCTTCTTGATCTAATCTCTGTCTTATCTGCTAGACAAACTACATTTTGTTTTGGTCGGGAGCCATGTATTTTGGTATATATTATCTCGTTTTGGATTAAACGATCCAATTTTACATGAGCGACTGTAAAAGTTTTTGGATAATTTGTTATCCAGTTGTCCCCTGTTTGGATGTTTTTCAGCATACGTTATTCACTCCTTACTTCCGGTTAAATTTGCTTGCGCAAGAAGCAGACCATTTCCTTCATTAAAAAAGCAATCATGTAGCGACATGTAATTAAAAACAAATATGATTTAATTAATAAAAAGTCAACAAACATTATACACAGAGAATATACATTACTTTTAGCACAGTATTTCAAAACTTATTTTAGTTAAGAAAAATTTGAATGTTTGTCGTTTATAACGCAGTCTTTCTATTTATGCAAATACCTAATTGACAGTCTTATTATATTTAAACTATTAGATTTTGTAGTTAATAGGCAATATTTAACAATGTCAAATAAATCGTGCTGGACCAGTGAAAAAACAGACGAGTCAAAAGCGGTATCATCACATATCGGTATCAAATTCAGTGACTAACACCGCACGCAAATGAGCATAAAGAATCAAGCACGAGCCGAGAACAGTATCTATACCAGGTTAGATACAAAAGTCGGTGACACAGTTGCATTTAGCGTAGCTCAAAACAAGTTTATATCTAAGTTTGTAAGCAAGAAAAAAATATTTTAGTAATTATTATTCTTCAATTTTTAGTTTCAGTGAATTTTTGTTAAAATAAATTCACTAATAGAGAGGTATCAATGGTAAGACTTTGCAAAAATTTTTCAAATGAGCGCGAACTAGGACTTATAGAACCCATATCCGGGATAACTTTCAATTTTTATATGTTTATATATATATATATATATATATATATATATATATATATATATATATATATATATATATATATATATATATATATATATATATATATATATATATATATATATATATATATATATATATATATATATATATATATATATATATATATATATATATCCAAAGGAATACTCGGCAAGTGCCTTCCTTTTATTAATATCTTGGATGAGTTCGTTAGCCAGGAAAATCGGAGCAGGTTCTCCGGAAAAAATTTTTACTTTACTTTCGGAAATGTTTTTATCTTTGAAAATTACAAGGCTATTTTAATGAAATTTGGTGGATATATTGCCTTAACCTTTCCTAACCTTATTATATACCAAAATTCAACTTTCTAAGTTTATAAAAAATTGAGTTATTCAAATTTGAAGCATTTGATGAAAATTCACTACCATATGCACTTGCTGCTTAGTAATTATTATTCTTTAATTTTTAGTTTTAGTGAATTTTTATTAAAATAAATTCACTAATGAAGAGGTATCGATGGTAAGATTTTGCAGAAATTTTTCAAATGAGCGCGAACTAGAACTATAGAAGCTATATCCGGGATAAGTTTCCATTTTTATATCTTTATATATATATATATATATATATATATATATATATATATATATATATATATATATATATATATATATATATATCCAGAGGAATACTCGGCAAGTGCCTACCTTTTATTAATAGCTTGGATGAGTTCGTTAGCCAGGAAAATCGGAGCAGGTTCCAAAATTAATTCCATAATTGTAGATTCTAATAATTTTGATCTTCTATGTCTTAAGTATCTTTATTAAAAGAACTACCAGCTAACTTTACTAAATCCAAGGAAACGGTGAAATCAATTTAAACATTTTTTAACAAAGCCATGTATCAAATTCAGAACTTCCTCCTTTGAGTGAATTTTCGCCTAAGTCTACACTAAAAAATAATAATAAATTAATAAAAATAATAATATACCAAAATTTTGAGCACTGGGTTAGAAGAACAAATTATAAGCATTTAATGACACAAAATTTTGGTTCCGCTGAATAAAATTTTACAGACAAATGTGATTGTACTTCCACATCGTTAATCCGTGTGGGCGACAAAAATTAAATTTTTTTTTGCTTAACCATTTGCAGACAGCATTTAGAAATAGTCGTTTCTTTCATGTGGTTTTTAAGTATATGGTTAGGCAATGAGTAAAAAAGTGATGTGTATTTTTTCAAAATTTTTATTTAACCATTTCGTTTTAAAAAAAGTGGTATATCAGCCGTACCACGAAACAAGAGTTTTTGTCAGACATAATGCGACACCACAAGTATCACAAGCCCATCTGGATCTCCTTTGATGATCTGTGGTACTACGCAGACCACATCGTCGAGAATTTCCGTATACTGGCATCTGTAGACTGGTCCTATCTCTTCTCAAGTAGTACGACTGGCTTATAATTATTTAAATTTTTCTGCTCTAAAGTTGGTCTTCCTTTCTTTAAAGCTTCACTTCCGGCACCTACCATTCCTGCTACTGCTGCTAAACGGAACGCCTTCAGATACATGCCGCTGCTGTCTCCACAGCGCTGCTGAAAAATGATAAACGCGTTTACTATACTGACATCAATGAAATACCAAAATATGCGTGGCCACCATTTTCTCCACTTTCTGTCAATTTCGTATGTTTTCTTCCACAAGTCTGCTTTGTCGACAAAACCCATATTCCGGTTGTAATTTTTCAAAATTTTGGGACAAGGAACATTTTTCGCTTCACCATTCTTCTTCTTCCTTATTATATGGTCAGAAACAAAAGCAGAATCACCTCAAACACCACAAAAATAATAACAGAACATTGTGCCCTAGATACGCATTTCGACAACGAAGTTGTATCCACCAGTAGCTGTCGCTGAACAGTTTAGCGACAGCTACTGGTGAAGACATACGTATCTAGCGCATAACTTACTATACTGTTTAACGACAGCTACTGATGAAGACAACTTTGTTGTCGAAATAATATCTAGAGCATAACTGTCTATGCTCTCTCTCATTTTTGTGGTTTTTGGGGTGATTATGCTTTTTGTTTCAGTTTCTAACCACAGTGTCCAACCTCAGTATTTTATTATATAATCAGTTTCTGAAGGATTTTCACAATTGGAGGCTAAGAGAACTATTCTTTTATTCATCCATTTTAGGCAGAATATTCCGTCATCGGTCATTCGCCAGTCAATATCACCACGCTTTTACTCTTTACCAGCTTTGAAAACGCCGGAATTCCTTTTCTACCTTTTCGAATAATTCCCGTCGCATATATATTTTCCGCCTGCAACTGCCTTAGTAGTGACATGAATGTGAAATAGTTATCGAAATAAACAAAATTATGTTTTCCAATCAGACATGTAATCAAATCTGTAACTACTCGAGGTCCTTATTGTTTCTCTGCAATTTCATTCCTTTTCCAGTATATATTTGGAATTCGTCAATGTACCCAATTACATCTGCACTGGTCCAAACTTTGTATCCCCACTTTATTGACGTATTAGGCATATATTGACGGGTTGACGAACGCCTTTGAAACAGATCATAGATTCGTCTATAGACACTGTTTCGTGCGCTCTATAGTGCAAACTGAAGTTATATAACAATGAGTTCAAAAATAGACACAACTAAAGTTTATGGAAATCGGGACCCCGGTCTTTAACTAAACAGCGTTATCATTTAAATAAAATTTTCCTAAAAGCCAATCGAATAAAGTGCGGTCCATTGGAGTGGAAATTTAAGAATCCCTAAGCTTTGGTTGCGCTGACCAGTAATCCCGGTAGCTGGGAATTCTTTTCACACCTATCGAAATATTTATGGCCAAAAATATATTTATTTCTCTCACAGTTAACGAACTAATGTTTTCCTCTGCTGGGTAACGTAAAAATTTGTTTGAAAAACAAAATGTTCCATAATTTGTTGACTTACAAGATAGCCAAAATCAACTGGCAATTCAATGTCATCAGGTATGTTAGCGGTCCCAACTTTTTCTCAAAAAATGTCCCCGTAATTACTTGTTTTGGTGACCGTTTGGGGCTTTTTCCAAATAAATCTGACATTTGACACAATATGTGATAGTGGAAGATCGTCTTCTGGGTCTTCATCATCTTCTGAATAGGATAAATTTTGTGTAGGTGTAGCCGCAACAGCAATTTTCTCTGTATCCATGGGAGAAGGGGCACTTTCCACGTCCTCCTCCTCATCAAATTCGTCAGCAGATTCTCCATCAGAAGGTATTTTTGCAAGGATAGCACAAAACTCTTCAGGATTTCAGGGAATCGGAACGTTCTTTCTAACAAACAAAAATTATCACAACATTTTAATGATAACGTTGTGGTATATTGGAATCACCCCATATAAATGACGATCAAAAGCAACATTTTTATATAAATATTTATAATTTTGGTATAATCACTAATCCGTTATAATAATCGTATGTACTTCCTATCCATTAATTTTTATTTTAGTTTATTTAAACTTGTAACTAATAATTTCGAACGTAAATCCACAACAACGCATTACAAATTAATTTGCAGTAGGCACCTTCAGCCAGCGAACGGAGTTTCTTTCGCTGCACAGCACATGGCACATGTCGATAAAAATTGTTACATTTGTGGCATGTGTAGTATACCAGTAAGCGGTAAAGAGTTAAACGTCGTAAAAAGTGTCAAAGCATATATAAAAGATAATTTGGGAACGAATTATGTTTGTCGGTCTGTATGTCTGTCTGTTTGTAGCCACGATAACTTTAGAATGAATTAAGATATCGCCTTCAAATTTGGTGTACATATAGTACCCGACAAACGAACGGTTCGGATTGTTTTTGGATAAAATTGCTCCAAGGGGTAGGGGATGAATGAGAAGTGCGTTTGTGCAAATTGACATTTTTACGTTAAAACTCTAGTAATATAACGCTTTAGGCTTTGTTTATTAGAAAACTTTCAATTTCATCAAACACCAGATATTCTGTGCTAAAACTAAATTAAGGGTGGAATGTGTGGGGGTAGAATATCGGTGACAGTAATTCCGAATTGTTTTTTTTTTCTAAAACGGAGTAAAAAGTCTCAACACATATTAAAAAATTGATTCTGGAACGAAAAATTTTATGTCTGTCGGTCCTTCGGTCGGTCGGTCTGTCGGCCTGTAGTAGTAGGCTGTTAGTAGGCACAATAACTTTTGAATTAATTGAGATATAATCTTCAAATTTGGAGCGGTGATTTGGCGAAAAGTTGTATTTTTTCGTCAAAACACGAGTAATATAATAAAATATACGTTTATGGGTACAGGAATACGAATACATTTATGGGTACAGGAATACGAATGTGTTCTTTGTGGTCAAGTCATGGACCCAGATTCATTTCATGAGAATGTATTTCTGAGGAGAGTAAATTCTCACAGCTATGTGGAAGTTACATTTCAATTTGGAGCACCATTTTTCTTGGTGCATATGTAATTTTCGTAAAAAAACTTGCGTAGAACATTTCTATCAAGATTAACTACCATAACTCACTTGCTGCGTCCGGACTTTTTTAAAGTCTGTTAGCAATGCTTAGCAAGAAAATGGTTTACTTTGTTGCTCGAGTGTCATAGTTTTTTTTTTCATAACTGCTAATGCTAACGAAATAATTATTTAAATTAAGTAGTTACGTTTATGAAAATATCATGAGAATTGTGGTTAGAGTTGCCTTGTGTTACTTTTGTTAGGTATGCTTTTATAGATTGCAAATAATGTCTGTCAAAATAACCAAATGAACCGAAAACATTAATGATTGTTGTGTTAAAGACTATTAAAGTGGTTACACGGTGGACTAAAATTATATATATATATATATATATATATATATATATATATATATATATATATATATATATATATATATATATCAAATGCAACTTCGTTGGTACAGTGGTAAGAACGCGTTCTTTGGGAGGTAAGGTTCGATTCCCAGTAGAAGCGTAATATTATTTTTCAATATAGATGGTAAATTAAGGTCAACTGAGGTGGTGGCATTGTGTTTGAGCAATTTCAATGTTTGCAAGTTCCTCCATTTGGAAGGAAATCTAAGCCGTCTGTTTCGTGCATCGTGCGATATTGTGCCTCTTAAAGATCTCTGTCATCCTTACGTTAATAAATGGACATAACTTCCAGGACAGTCCGAAAACTGCTAACTGGCATCGGTGATCGACTATAGTTGTGAAAATAGACTAACGTTGAAAAAACAAACTGCAATACCATGCAATATACCGAATAGTATAACAGAAAGAAAGCCATCAGATCCCCCTGCAGTTATTTTATTTGAATTTTAACAATAAATCGTTAAATATTTTTAATTCTGACCAATAAGAAAACTCATAAGGTATTGCTGACTAATTAAACAGGAAACTAAAAAAGATGTCAATAACATTATTTTAGTGCAGCACGTGCGTAATTTTCATAAGAATTTTACACTATTAGTACGGCATATTACTAAAAAAGTTCGGGACGCCGCAAGTGCGTTATGGTAGTGAATTTTTATTAAATGCTTCAAATTGGAATAACTCAATTTTCTATAAACTTAGAAAGTTTATTTTTGGTATGTAGTAAGGTCTTTCCTCAGACAAGATATCCACAAAATTTCATCAAAATAACTTTGTAATTTCGGAGAAAAATTTTTTTTCGTAACAAATTTCAAAATTTAAATTTTCTATAAACTTAGAAAGTTGAATTTTGGTACGTAGTAAGGCCTTTCACAAGGCAACAAATCCCTTAAATTTGATTAAAACAGCTTTGTGATTTTCGGAGAAAAAGATTTCTTGAGAAAAGTAACCCAAAATTTCCCCGGAAAACCCTGTCCGATTTTCCTGGCTAACAAACCCTTCCAAGCCATTAATAAAAGAAAGGCGCCTGCCGAGTTTAATTGAAATCGGTTGATTAGTTTTTGAGTTATCGGATGGATACATACATACATACATATATATATATATATATATATATATATATATATATATATATATATATATATATATATATATATATATAGATATATATATATATATATATATACATATATATATATATATATATATATATATATATATATATATATATATATATATATACATATAAAAATTGAAACTGACCCCGGATATGGACTCTAGGGGTCCTAGTTCGCGCTCATTGGAGAAACTTTTGCAAAGTCTCACCATCGATACCTCTCTAATTTACTAAAAGTAATACTTTTAATTTAAACAGACGTCGAAGATCGGGTTTAGAGGTCCTGATACAAGCTGATTTGAAGAATTTCTCTCTTTCTATTATCATACGAGATATTCAAATCCTGTGTTCTAGCCCTTTTTGAGGAAAAAACTTTGCATGCCGACAACTTAATTTTCTATGACGCAAAAAGATTAAAACTTGGTGAATCTAGGTACTGTTAAGTCTCTTTAGAAGAAATTTGTATTACAAATTTCATTAAAGGTACAAAAGCTTTCCAGAAGAAAATTTAGTTCATGTTTAGAAAAGTAATGTATCTGCCAAATTATAAACTTGGCAGGTGTTTCCTTGTTAATCGCCTGGATGATTTCGTTTTAGTTAACCTAATAGAACTGGTTTTTCCAACAACAAAAATCTTTGTTAAAACAACTTAGTGGATTTTCTTAATAAAAATTTACTAATATTAACAATAAAAAATATCTGCTAAAATGGTTACTTTATCTAACGTGTTTTATTTTCTGTGAGCCTCATTTTACATAATAATCCATAATGGTGAACTAAACCCTGATTTCTTCTGGGATTCATTTTAATAGTGTTTTAGCACAGCACGTGAAAACAAACAAAATTTTCCTACTCCTGAATTCATAAGAGTCAAGAAGTCAATTCATTATTCAAATAACTTACCTACTGGAAAAATTTGTCAACGAATATTAACGTTAATATTATTATTCTTTGATTTCCAATTTAACAAGCATATTATACAATTATTTACTATTTAACTTCAAAAGAGAACTGCCAAACCATGATGAATACACAAAGCACATTATTATTCTTTAGTTTTCAATTTTAAAAGCATAATATACAAGTTGTTATATCTATTTTACTGACAATCATTTACTACCTAACCTTAAAACAAAACTGTCAAACCATAAAAAAATAAGAAAACACGCATTTGTTTTTTAGTTCCAATTTTAAAATCATATACAATCATTTACTTAACCTTAAAAGAGAACTGTCAAATCATAATAAATAAACAAAACACCTTATTATTCGTTGGTTTCCAATTTTAAAAGCATAATATACAAGCTCTTATATCTATTTCACTGACAATCATTTACTACTCAACCTCAAAATAGAACTGTCAAATCATAATAAATAAACAAAGCACGTTATTATTCTTTAGTTTCCACTTTTAAAATCATATACAATTATTTTCTGAACCTCAAAACAGAACTGTCAGAGCATAATCAATAAACAAAACACACTATTTTTACTTGAAGTAGCTGATATCGCCGTATTTTCCCCTCTCACCTTCAGATTAGGATATTTTTGAACATTTTACAAATCCGCGCATCCGAATATACCCGAATGCAGTCATTATAATCGGATCGCCACAGTTCGGTGTGAAGCTCCCGCCTTACGTATGTTATTTTGTTTTGTGATAATAATACTTTCAAAAATATAGCGTATTCAAACATATTTTTGTATAATAATATGTCTCTTATGGCTAATTTAGAAACTCCTCCGCGATTGTAAGGAAATGAAGACATGTGCCAACATATAAAAAATTCTAACGGACCTTAGATATGGGTTCTAGGGGCCCTAATTCATGCTCATTTCAAAAAAAAAATTCAACACTTTCACGATTGTTACTTCTCTATTAATGAAAATTTACTAGTAGGGAATTATAATGATAACAAAGAAAAGACATGTTTTTCGAGATAAGTGTTAATGAAATAAAATAGACTAAAGGTTTGGATGAATATTGCATTTTATTTTGCTGCAAGTAACACACATTTAAGTTAAAGTTTTGTACACATAAAGACGCTTTTGTTTCGTAATTTTTTTCTTTAACGTCGGTCTATTTCCGCGACTATGGCCAGTCACCAACGCCATGGAACAGTTTCACGTCACTATCCCGGAAATTTTGCCGAACCCCTGCCCTTCTGTAAGAAACCCAGTCAAGCAAGCTCAATATTTTTTGTTAAAATAAGGGAAACACAAATATCTACCTTAAAAAAACTTGATTATTTCTATGCCAACCTAGCCTTATGGCTGGTTAACGAACTCGTCTAAGAGATTTACAAAAGACATATTATGTTCGCCAAGTTTGATCAAATTCCGTTAATTATTTTTTAAGTTATCACTTGGATATATATATATATATATATATATATATATATATATATATATATATATATATATATATATATATATATATATATATATATATATATATATATATATATATATATATATATATTCCATCCAACCCTAAATATGGCTTCTAGTGCCTATAGTTTGCTTACCATGGTGACCTCCCTATAGGTGAATTTTTTTAATGAGAATTCACTAAAAGTATATTGTTCAAGCGCACAGTTTCACTCTGTGAAATAATCACATCAAAAGTATGGCATATTTTATGTAATCCTTGTACGTATTTCATGGGAGCGATAATCAAAAGAAAATATTGGACTTAGATTTATTTATATTTATTGACTATAGTAAGACAATTTCGTTTATATATGAGGTTTATTATTACAGAAAATTATAACTCCGCTAGGAAAAGATGACGTAGTATCACAAACAATTATTTGTATTATTTCAAGTATTTTTGTACTGCACCTGGTACATATAAAGCTACCAGAATTTCGATGTGTGGGTCCGAGGGTCACACGCCAGTGCCTTTAGCACTATGTTGGACTACTGCTGCTGGTCCTGGATCCAAGCCATCGTAGACCACACGCGTAACAACACTACTTAACACATCCGAAGTCTTCCTATATACGATTTATCATGTGCGAAGATGACTTCTAACACACTCCTACAAATTTATATGTGTAATTAATTTATTGCCCGACAGAAGGCATGTTTAGCGGGTGTTCCTATATATGTCGTAAGCTAAAATATACAAACATAATAGAAAATGTGCCCATTAGTTGTGAGCCCTTATTCTTAATTAAGGTAAATCGTGTTCAGTACAAAAAGTTTCTAAATGGAGGTTATATTAACTTGCTAATTTGTTATTAGTCGAGCTTCAATTTTACGGAAGTATATGTAATAACATAAATTTGAGGGGTGTTTTTTCTGATGTAAAAGTTCACTATCGGTATATCTGTCTCTTAGCAACTCTCCAGCTGTCCTACATCGGTTTCTGCTTGCAGTGTCGTCAGCAAAAAATCAAACAAACCTCTTAGGATGATCAGGTAGTTATGGTTAAATGTAATTTAATAAATTGTAAATAATTTTCATTCAAAAAGCTATGTTTTAATTGTATGTATGTATATGTAATGACCCAAGGTTGACACATGATGCGCCAATGCATATCTATCTGGTCTAAGTCTGGAGTTACTCCTATGCTGACTAATCCTCCTACCAACAGACTGTGAGGTCTGACCTATATAGGAAAGAGAACAATTTTTACAGTCCAACTTGTAGAAAAAAAAAGGTCTCTTTCTCATATAGGTCAGACCTTCAAATGTCTTTGAATGGGAATATGGGTCATGTGATAACTCACTGATAATAGCTTTTGATTCCCTATACACTGCTGCTTTATTTTCGAAATTAGGTCTATTTGTTTAGAATATATGAATTTTTTTACCTTCACTAATGCATTTCCAGCGAAATATCTAAGGCTTTTGAGTTGGTCCTCACCTGCGTCCATTACAAGATAAAAATATTGTTAAAGGTTTGCGTAGGTAATAAAAAGTCATCTAGATTAAGGTGCTCCAAAAAAACCTCAGCAGAATATATCTTGTGATAACGTATTCCTGCATCAAGCATTAAGAATTTCTCGGGAAATGCATTAGTGATATTTCAAAAATCCGTATCTCCTAAACGAATAGACGTAAATTTAAAAATAAAAAGCAATGTATAGGGAATCAAAAGTTATTTTTAGAGAGCTATCACATGACCCCTATTCCCATTTGAAAAATATGAGGGATGACATCGCCGCTTATAGTTTGGGCTATACTTTTTGCGTCAAAAGTTGTGCCCCCCACAAGCAAACTCGACGTGTTTCAGGTTTCTTTTTTAACAAAATCTTTTCCTAATAGTTA
Organism: Tillus elongatus; assembly: GCA_964006375.1. Lineage (NCBI taxonomy): Eukaryota > Metazoa > Arthropoda > Insecta > Coleoptera > Cleridae > Tillus > Tillus elongatus. The sequence goes on along the minus strand of OZ023263.1, from coordinate 146,087,562 downwards.
TGGCTGCCAGCTCGTTTTCCATGAGCCACGCTATATATATATATATATATATATATATATATATATATATATATATATATATATATATATATATATATATGGATGTATGTGCGTAGGTGTTTATGTATCTGTGTTTCTCTGAACGATAATTGAAAAAATAATAGGCCGATCCTGTTCAAATTTGGTGAAACACATACCATGATTCGATGACATTATGTGATTGTTTAGCGAAATTTTCGAAGAAAAATATTAAAATATATAAATTAACTTTGGTACAAAAAGGTAAGAAATAGTTACTTTGATGGGATTAGCTACACTTACATTTTCATAATATATAAGCAGTTGATACATTAATTTTACAAATGTCAAATAAAACTTGAAAGGAAAAGCCTCGGTGGTTCAGTGGTAAGAACATGTACCTCTGAACCGAGGGATACTGGATTCGATGCCTGGTGTTTCCCTTTCACGTTTTCAGTACTGTAAAAATAACATCAACCGAGCTTGTGGTAATGTATTAGGACAAGTTGAATGCCGGCACGGTCCGCCCTTCGGAGGGGGCGCAAAACCGTCGGTCCTGTGACTTTGCAATGTTGGGCACGTTAAAGATCCCTACCCATTTTACAGAAACGCAGGGGTGACATAAAATTTCTAGGATAGTGAGGTGAAACTGCTCCCTGGCGCCGGTGATTTGCCATAGTCGCGAAAAGAAACCGATGTTAAAAAAAATAATTCAAAGGGCAGACTTAAGTAATGTTCTTATTTCTGACAGCTTGTGGCATGAAAATATAAGTAGGTATTTTTTAACTTATATGCACTGATTAAAATTTATATGAAAAGTTTAAGAATTACATTTTCTTTTTTTTCAGTCTTAATTACGGTTTAGGTATATGGGTAATTTGAATTTTATGTAATATTTTTGGAATTTGTTTTGTAAAAAATAATCAGTTTACGCAGATTTTTCTCTGTTTCCGTAGAAATCATTGTTTATAACAGTTTTGTAAAATGTTGGTAATTAACAATAAATGTTTAATAAGTTATTGTAAAAATAAATGTTTACAAAGTTTCATGAATTTTTTTTGGGAAAGTTTCGTCGAAAAGTTTTTTTTAATGGTTATATCTTGATAGGTGGGTAAGTAGCTTTAAAAGTTCGTTTGCCAGGAAAATCGGATCAGTTTTTTCGGGAACATTTTTAGTTTATTTTCAGAAAAGAACTGCATTTTTCAAACAATAAAGTTATTTTGATGAATATAAGTTATAGTGGTAAACCAAATTTGATCCTTGCTTTCATTAAAAAGGCATGTGTGCTATTAAAAACATTTTTATGAAAATTCACTACCATAACACACTTCCCGCATCCTGCCTTTTTAAATATATTGAAATAGTTGCTCAACCCAACGAGACCAACTTTAAACGTTAAGTTTAAGAATGCACTTTGGAACTCTATTATCTTTCTATGGTTTTTTTTTTTAATTTTAAAACTAATATTTCTATGTAATGAGAAATTTTTGGAATCTCACTACCATACATCACTTGCTGAGTCCGTATTTTTTTTAGTTCCGGAAGTCATGAACGATAAATGTGCTTTAAATATTTACTACATACTTCATAATCCATTTCTTGCTAGAATTGAAAGCAATAATTGTATTTAGGTATAGCCGAATGATTCAATGACTCAAATTCGTGGCACATTACATCCGTATTGTCCTGTGATAAGCCAACTAAAGACCCTCTAACTTAATATATGGAATCATTCGACCGTATGACACACGTCACTGCTCCTACAATTCAATAATTCGTACAACAAAATAACATTAACTGATTAAAATAATATAGTCAAAATATTTATCCATGTGAAATAACATCCACGCCCTCTTTATTAAATACTCCTTACAGTACCTCTCTAATCACTTCATTCATTGCTTTTTATTACGTTTACGAATTTATGATTCAGTTCAGAAAGTTTTGTACAAATATTAAGTTACAATTTTGTAATATGGCATTTTTACAGGCTCTCTAGATCAATACATATGTACCTTTGACATTATACAAAGGGCAGTTCCTAGATTATGTTGGGTGTGAACTCTCAACTGGAACAAAACACTATTAAAGTCAGCTAACTTTGAATTTATTGTTTTGTTTAGTTTATGACACAGCTAGCTGCATAAAATCGACAATACTGGGTTCACCAGCTAATTTATTTCAATCTGTGCTCATTCTATCTAGTAGCTTACTTGTTATCAATAAGACATTCCCTATTGCATGGGCGTTTTCTAATTTAATTTGTAACCTTATTATAACAGTGTAGCCTAAAGTCAAATAGACATTGCCTTTATTAACCTTTTTGGAAAATTGTTTACAAAAGATCCTGAGTGTGTAAAACAACAGTAGATATCTTCTACCCATGCATGGAGACAAACTTAAGCTAACATTGATTTACTTAGTGGTTAGTTGTTAAAAGTTCACATATTTTATGATGAAGAAAAATAAACATTTAACGTATTAAATATTACGTTTTATTTTAATAAAAAATAGTGTGTCGTAATATAAAGAACTGGAACGTGAGCATCTGTGAGTATATAATTTATCTTAATAAAAAATCCGGGTTGCATTCAACGTTGTTGAATTCTGAAAACCTATTGGCATTCGTAAGCAACGTTTCTGAATCATATCAAGTTCAGGTTGACCTAACTTTTATATGTAATTGTGTTACCACAATATTTTTTTCATAAATAGGCGCCTTTTTGAAATGAGTGGACTGAGTAAAATTTCAGAAGCAGGTTCTAATATTTGATTTTTTTTTTACAGAAAAGCGTATTTTATGCTAAGTTTGAATTAACCACTAATGACTCTGATGTCTTTTAAATTTAGTAAAACACAAACAAAAAAGTATTTTTTAATGCGTTGAAGTTACTGGTTTTTTTAACATTTCATTTCACATTTACAAGGCTCGTATGTCATTTGATGAGCCATCATGCTCACTTTGCCTTTTTAAAAGCATATTAATTTGAAAGGTCAAAAACATGTATAATTAAATGGGTATACTGATTTGTGAATACTATAACTATTATTTCGCATGATTTAAACAAACAGACTATTTTTTATCCACAACTGTAAAACCTTATTAAGTCTTGAATTATACTTTCACAATTCTTTTATTGTAATGTTTACTAACAATGAACAACAACTCTTCATGTAAATCCATTGGTAAAACTTTACCAGTTCCAAAACTTAGTAAACAATTACATTTGAGGTTTTGTTTACATATTAATATTCCTTCTTCTCTCTTATGGCCATTCCTATATCTCACTCTTCAGTTTCTAGCGTCATCTTTGTCATTTTCTCTCTCTCTCTCTCCATCTAACAGATATAATTCCTGAAAAATAATAAAAGTATTTTAAAGGTGAAATATTAACATCTCTTTTTAGTGAATTTTTATTTTAAAAAATTCACTAAGGTATTTCACAGAGGTATCGATGGTGAGACTTTGCAAAAAATTATTATATATATATATATATATATATATATATATATATATATATATATATATATATATATATATATATATATTTGTATGTATCCAACCAATCACTCAAAAAATAATTAACCGATTTTGATAAAACTCGGCAAGTGCCTTTCTTTTATTGATAGCTTGGACGAGTTCGTTAGCCAAGAAAATCGGACAAGGTTTTCCGGGAAAATTTTGAGTTTTCTTTCGAAAAAAAAATTTTCTCCTAAAATTACAAAGCTATTTCGATGAAATTTGGTGTACATATTGCTTTAGGAAAGACCTAACTGTGTACTAAAATTTAGCTTTCTAGGTTTACAGAAAATTGAGCTATTCAAATTTAAAACATTTATTTTTAATATCACCGCGTTTTATTGTAGTGTGTACCATATTATTTAATATTCAATAGTTTTTTCGAACGTGACGTTTTGCGGTAAGAAGTAAACCTCGGACGATCTTCACAGGAGCTGAAGTTTCACCCGCTGAACTACTGAGACGGCTAAGATATAATGTTGAAAATAAATGTAAGGAGATATGCACTAAAATATATAAAAAACAGTTTTAATTCAAAAAACAGAACACGTTTACTGATATCCTGAGTTATTTCTGAACAAATGCACTTCTTGTAATTTCCTTAGCGGCGGAAAAAACTTCAAAATGACGGCTATAAATCTGCTTGAAAAATGATACTAATTTATTTGGCAATTCCAGAGAAAAAGTCCCCACCTCCCGTAAACTAAACCCTCGTCCTTTTACAAGGACCTCCAGCATCTGCATTAAGGATTCTTGTATTTTATATACAGAACTTCAAGTCGCAGCTCTCTCAGTTGCTAAAGACGTACTTTATTTTTATACCCCAGTTCTTTGTAGACATAATTTATTACTCGATTAATCTGGTTAAGACTCTAACTACAAACTAGAAAATGTATAAAAATATATTTTATATGAAGAGGTTGGTAGTTCACATGAGACGCAGCGGCAATATTTGCTTCATTAAAAATTATTTATTTGTGTTTTACTATACATTAATTACTGCTTACAAGGGGTATAATAAAAAAATTGAGGAGGTTCATTTGAGGTACATTTTTCTACATAAAGGACATTTAAAAATGATTCAGTAAGATAAATATAAAGCCACAGGGAGATACGAGCATTATGGAATAAACTTACGAAGACTGGGCTATTAAATATACGAGAGGAAACATAATATATTTTAAAACAAGGTTTAGAAAATATTGAAATAAATTAGGATACAAAACAGTAAATATCTCATTTGCTTCCTAACATATTTTTGATAAGAATCACAACATTATTAATAAGTATCTTAAGTTAATTGAAAATATATATCATCTTCGAAAACTGGATGCCTAGACTGTTGGCGCTGATTCTTCTGAACGATTAAGCAAATTTTTCAAAACCATAATGAATTTTCAGAGCAGCTACTTATGTATGTATATCCGTTTCCATTTGATTTTGCGTTGGACTGTGGGTGATACACTAATTTGATCGGCATATATCTACCAGGAACGCATGTGACGTTAACCGAAATAATTTATTATTACTCGATTTAAAAACGATTTCCATTTTTGTGGCTATTTGCTGCTAATGAATTATTAAGAAAGTGGGCAAATATCCACAAAATGGCACAGAAAAGCGATTTCAACAATAGCAAGAAACCTTCACAGTTCATTCGTCTCGGCAACTTGTAATTTTCTTTAGCGTACTGACACCGATATTCACGTTAATAATGAGATTGCATAATAAAGAGTCATTGCAGCGCATAACACTGATAAATGACTTTGTCACTGCAAATTTTAAAGAGAATCTATCCCGTGATCATCGCCGTGTCCCACAGGACTAGATATACTTGCTCGCTTTACACTCGCCCGCTTATTTGCATACGTATATCTGACCTGTCACCCAGCTATATCCTCTCTAATGGTTATAAATTCGTGTATTTATTCTAAGGAATCATACAAATTACATACATTACATTTTGTCTAAGAGACAGTGTTACATAATGCTTGAAATATAAAAGCTAATAATTGCAACAAATTCCTAACACTGCGATATTGATTGCGGGTGTTACAAGAGGCGCTTTTTAAAACTGACGTGTATTATTATTGCAATGTGTATGGACTATAAATTAATTGTACCTGAAATGGATAATATGTAAAACAGTGCCTAAGGGTATGAATTATATTCTTAGGTATATTAAATTGTATAGTGTTTATTAATTGAACTTGTAATAAAATATGTCTATTATATGTAATTAATTATATGGACAAGACATTTCGTAATTTGGTAACACAAAAAATGCCTAGATCCGTTTTTAGATAACATTTAAACTAGGTTAATAAGCAGCTTTGTTTGCATTTTCAAAAGCAATATCCAGATTGAAAACCGTTTTTGATTAATCCTACAAAAAAAACATTAAATTAAATAACCGATTAAAAAAGAAAATAATTAAAAATTCGGACGCAGCAATTGCATTGTGGTAGTGAATTTTATTTTTTTCAGTTATAATATTCAAATATTTTAATAGTTGAATCTTTACAATATGAAAATGAAAAAGCCTGGACGCAGCAAGTGCGTTATGGTAGTGAATTTTCATAGAAATGATCCGGCACAAAATATTTTATTATAACTTTTTTTCTCGTAACATAGAAATATAAATTTGTGTGTAGTTTACTTTTTATATGGTGAACCTACTTACCAAATTTTTTTTTAATGTAAACCCAAAATTTTCCCGGAAAACCTTGTTAGCTTTTCCTGACTAACGAACCTATACAAGCCATTTACAAAAGGAAGGTACATGCCAAATTTTATCAAAATCGGCCCATTATTTTTTGAGTTATCGGTGTGACACATACATATATATATATATATATATATATATATATATATATATATATATATATATATATATATATATATATATATATATACATATAAAAATTAAAACTGACCCCGGATATGGGTTCTAGGGGTCCTAATTCGCGCTCATTCGCACCAATTTTTTCAAAATTCAAAAGTCGGGATCTCCCCATTAGTGAATTTTTTCTACGAGAATTCACTAAAATGCTACCAATATCTTTTATCATTTTAAACGTAGACTGTTGGTTCTGTAGGTGCTCAAATTAAAATAGGTTTTGATAGAATTTAAACTTTTTAGGCAAAATAATATATTTTTTATAAACTCATGTTCACCATTTATTATAAACTTTGTTATGAGTTAAACATGTATTTTTTTACTACTAAACTACATATTGTTTATTTGTTTACATTTAAATAATACAATAACCTGTTACCAATTTCTTAATTAGGTTAAAGATCTTAAAAAAAATTGCTGCGAAAACTTGTACGTTCTAAACTGGAATAAAATCTGGGAACCTAGAGCCACCGGTGTGACATCAACTACAACACAATACAGCTGCGAAGAATTTGCTGTTTGTGAGTTATAACCTACATATTTATTTATTTTTTTCCAATTATTCCAAAATCGTTTTTTTTTGGTAATAATCTTAAAAAAGTATAAATAATATAAGATCTTTAATTCGTTCATTGAATATTTAAAAACATTTTGTTTATATATTTTTCTTGTCTAGGAAAGAAAATCAAGTCTCAGTTTGTTGGCAAGGTCAATTGAGAATCAAATACTTACCCACGAATCTACTGTATTAACAGAGACGCAACATTTACATATTTGTTTGAATTCAACAATTCTTTAGCAAAAAAGAAAACAGTCTGGACGCAGCAAGTGCGTTATGGTAGTGAATTTTCATAGAAATGATCTGACACCAAACATTTTTTTAAAATTAAATGCTTATAACGTTTTTCTTGAACCATATACCTACATCTAGATTTTGGTATATAGTTTACTTTTTATAACGTAAACCTACGTATCAAACTTGGTAACTAAAGCTTTGTTATTTTCTTAGATATTTTTTTCCGAAAGAAAACCCAACATATCCCTAAAACCTGGTCTGATTTTACTGGCTAACGAACTTATCCAAGCCACTTACAAAGAAGGCCAACTTGTTGGAGTATAGGTTTGACATACTGATGAGTCCTAACGGCAACGAAACAGATCTATGTCTTTGTCATACAAACACCCACACACATACCCACACCCACACACCCACACACGCACACAAATTATGAACTTATCGTTATATATCCGTTTTATCTCGTGAATTGCAATGAGTATAAAATAACTTAATTTCTGATTAAGCTAGAATGTTAAAATTGAAAACATAAACAAGTACTCCCCTGGCTAATACCACGACGTGAGTTGACTCACATCACTTACTAGCCACTATCACTTCAGGCTAACTACAAATGATAAAAACATTTATTTATACCTAATAACAAAGTGATATACCCGTCGTAAACCATTAAAATTAATCCAGTGGTTTATGAAATATGTATTGTTTAAGTTCTCAACTAGACATACTGGGTACTAAAGTAATTAGAATTTTTTATTAGATATTTATAGTGATAAAAATGGTTATATGATATTTACTCGTGCATTAACCAAGGAAGAAACACATTTAAGAGTGCGCTTGTTCCCATACCGCGGTATATCTATTTGAGATATACTGCTACCTGATACTACTGGATATCATTTTCACCTGTACTTGGTGTCTATGTCATATGGGATTCCACCTCGAGTACCGACTACACGGCCTCTACTCCCACAATTACACTGACACAGGTTTCATACCGATATCCTTTCCCAAAGACACTATACAAATTTCGCTGTAACTTGTACTTTGCTTAGTTCACTTTAATCAACATTATCTTTTTTATAACAGCTTTAATTAGCTGTGTTATAAACAAAATCGATTTGATATGTTTAAGTCTTGATTGCCGCATTATAGAAGACAGGGTGGTCTAAGCAATTATGAATAAACAATTCCTGTATACTCCACAATAAAACTGTTAAAGAACTCTTGTTGTTTGGCAAATTGTTTGCGAGCATATTATGTATTTTGTTTATATACTTTCGGCCAATTCCTAGCCAATCCCTGACCCCATAGAGTACTTAAGTTTTACCAACTTAGACATTTTGACGAACCCTATTCTTCTGTAAACAACTATATTAATTAACTATCACCCTTTTTTTTAAATGGTGGTTCTGCTGGGGAATGCAAACCTATAAAACAGATGATAGTTCATATATATATATATATATATATATATATATATATATATATATATATATATATATATATATATATATATATATATATATATATATATAATTGTCACACAAAATATCTCGAAGGTCATAAACTAGCTATTTAGTTTAGATTACCAGGTAAACAAAACTGATTAAAACGGAAATGCAAAAAAACTATATCTACCTCGCAAATATTACAATTAGCATATATTTTTGACTGATATTTGAAACCACTGATTTGCTGATCCCAACAGGTAGTATTGGTGTTAAATCACACAGTGTTGTTTCTCAGTCTTTACTACATGTAACTGATACTTAGAGATATATGTGACAGACAAATTCTCATTAATGGTAACATGAGATCATGTATGAAATGACTGTTTTCTTGATCCACGGTGAAGCCCTTCATTCATGAGTTGTCAGGGTGGGGCTGGTCTTACTTTGATCAATCATTGAACATCCAGTCATGGTCAGTTTTATACTTGATTTACTCATGTGCTCATAGTGTCAAAATTATATGCAGACTGGTTTTGTATGACTATTTTTATATCTTAGTGTAATCATTTGGATCCAGGTGAAGTTATTTGATCAATGTTTTACATATACGAAGGTAAATATGCAGTTTTGTCACGCTTGACAGATATTTTTGTGCAGTCAATTTTACAACCTTAGTAGACAATGAAACATAATTAAATCAACAACCACTCTACAAAATATTAATTTTACAAACGGAAGTAGGTAAAAGATTTTCCTTTGGTAAAATATATTTTGTTTGGCGCCATGAAATAGCTGGACCGCAATTATATTTGAAAAAAGCTCGGGACGCAGCAAGTGCGTTATGGTAGTGAATTTTTATTAAATGCTTCAAATTTGAATAACTCAATTTTCTATAAACTTAATAAGTTTAATTTTGGTATGTGGTAAGGTCTTTCCCAGGGAAAAATATCCACCAAACATTCATTAAAATAACTTTGTATTTTTCGGAGAAAAAATTTTTTCGGAACAAAAATTAAAATTTGAATAACTCAATTTTTTATATACTTAGAAAGTTTAATTTTGGTACGTAGTAAGGAAACATATGTAGTAAATTTCATTAAAGCAGTTTTGTTATTTTTAGAGAAAAAAAATTTTTTTTTTAAGAAAACTCAAAACTTTTCCGGAAAACCTCGTCCGATTTTCCTGGCTAACGAAATGATCCAAGCCATTAATAAAAGAAAGGCACTTGCCGAGTTTGTTTGAAATCGGTTAATTATTTTTTGAGTTATGAGACGGATACATATATATATATATATATATATATATATATATATATATATATATATATATATATATATATATATATATATATATATACATATAAAATTGAAACTGACCCCGGATGTGGGTTCTAGGGGTCCTAGTTCGCGCTCATTTGAAAAAATGTTTGCAAAGTCTCACCATCGATACCTCTCTATTAGTGAATTTTTTTAAATAAAAATTCACCAAAAGTCAAAAAAAGGAGAGACAAGAATAAATACAGTTGTAGAGATTTCTTATCTGGCTTCAAAAGTGCTTGTTTTCTTTAACCGGTATCGCCTGACTAGTAAAACGTGAAGCCGGTTGCAGACAAGAACACTAATGAAAGTCAAAATGTCAGCTTAATATTTGTCTAAGCGATAATTTAAAAGAAATAGTGAAACTTGTCATGTATTTTCCTTTCTGAGGGAGCTTAGATAAATTTGTCCAATCTGATAGGACCAGAAAATTAATTTTCTGAGAAAATTTGTACTTCCAAAAATAATGTAGAGGTTTTGATGGCATTTGATGTACATGTTTTCTTGCTAGATACTTTATTAATTAGTGTTGCCCTTACTTGGTGAAACCATTCCGTATCTACTCATTTTGAGATATCGGTTGGATACATATGATAATAATAATATTAGTAATAATAATACTTTATTTGCTTCAGAGAATTACACAGTATTCTCCAGATATAAAAATTGAAGCTGACCCCTTGCTCGTTTAAAAAACGTTATTCAAAGTCTCACCATCGATATCTCCCTAAAAACTTTTTTTTTTCACATGAAAACTTTGCACATATTAGTTATTGTTTAGAGCGTGTTATACTCAACCAAATTTGATAACTTTATTATCTTTATTATTGTGGATAAGTGATTAACTTAGGTGGCGATCACGTGGCGTATATTTCCCCAATAAACAAACTAACTATCAAAGACAAGATGAGAGGAGTGCTAATGTTGGTAGTAGGTCTTTCCATCAGCATAGCGTCATCGTGATGTTGTTTCCTGGCTCTTTGTAAAGATCAAAGTCACAAGCAGAGCTCTCACTCTGTGCCTGCTAATGCCCTAATGTATGTGAATACACTGTATACATAATCCAAAATGCCACAAGCTTGATGCGACAAGCTGCTACCTTTCAGAGAATTTAAATATTTACGTCGGTCTCGCGCTCATTATACTCCCGATTCCACCATTTATAACACAGATACACAGTATCCATGGACGACTGTGTGACATAGACACACAAACAGCGATTTGGTGAATTAACTTATAGAGACACTCTGGAGATGTGATTAGTGAATTATGTATTAATTAATTGATTAATATAAATAACTGCTTCTAAATTTTAGTTATACTATGCCTGTAAAACATTTATTATTTTAAATTTTGACTTTTTGCTGCATACTTAACGAAGTTCATAGAAGGTCAAACTTCATCAAAATTAGAACAAAGCAAAATTTAACATCTTAGGTATCTAATGTAATTCGTGCATTAGAAATTTACCTACTAGTAAGAAATATATATATATATATATATATATATATATATATATATATATATATATATATATATATATATATATATATATATATATATTTATATACGAATATCTACATGACTAATTTTTTTTTTCTCGAACGAATATATTTTCAATTGGACATCCGATTATAACAAAAACTTTTTTAAAATACATTGATATATCTTCATGGCATTTTTTTAGTTCCAACTTTAATTTTAAAATAACTTGTATTGGGGCTTTCTAATCAAAATTTCACGGTTTACAAGTTTTTCAGGAATTTTTGAAAGATATCATTTGTTATCAGTGTTTTTAAGCTCACGAATTTCTAAAGATTTGAGTACTGCAGGTTTTACATTTTTCACATAGTAGGCACTGGCATTGGTCGTGGTTTTTCTATATAAAACATAAACTGTTTACGAGTTTTCTAGAAATTTGAAAATGTTTCATTTTGCAGTGGTGTTTTCAATTTTACGCATCCCAAAAGATTTCACTACTGCATGTTTTATGTTGCCAACAACGAAAACGCTGATTGTAGAAATCCTTAAAACGCTAACTCTATAATGATCAGGACGTTTCTAATACAGATACTATGCGGAAGTTTTTTAAGACATTGTGATACAAATATTGTGAATGAGACACATGTATATTTTATTGGCACATTATTCTTTAAAAAATGTTTGAATTTGTGTATGCATTTTGTATAGCTTTTTTCCAGTTTTTAGCGAATCTTCATAAAGAAAATTTTGCTAACACAGAGGTAATGATTTTCGAGTTTCGAAAAAGTTTTTCAAATATGAGCGCTAGCTAACTAGATTTTCCAGGCAAATTTTGGATTTCCTTTCAGGAAAACATTGTACGTCCAAAAGTAACAAATCTGTGGTAACAAAGTTTGATACGTAGGTTTACGTTATAAAAAGTAAACTATACACCAAAATTTAGATGTCTACGTTACAAGAAAAAAATTTGAAAAGCACTTAGTTTAAATAAGACCATTCCTGTGAAAATTCACTAGCATAACGCACCTGCTGCGTCCAGGCTCTTAAATATTGGGCTTTCAATATTTTAACGGAAGTAGCCCTAACTGAATTTTCTTTTGCAAAGCACCTAGGCCTTGAAAAAAAAATACTTCAGTAGTCGCTCTACTTGCTTATTACAAATATGCAATGTGCCGTTAATGTCGTCTCCATATTCAAGCATTCAGGCTAGCGACTTTTAGTTGTAAAATGTCAGTTTATTAATCACCTAGACGTAGCGAAAATAGCGGAAAATGGTATATTTTGGAATTTAGAGTTTTTTATGGTTTTTAACGGACGACTAACGGGTTATATTTTAGTAACCTTAACCTTTTAGCATATTTAAAACCTTTTTTGTGTAATTACATGTTTGTCTTAGTATTATTTTACACATTTTGCAGTAGTAAAGTTGGGATAAAAATTTTTACTACTTATTTAGTTCATCTTGCAAATCAAAAAGTAACAATCCATCATTAATGTCTTATTACCACATTCCTTAAGGTATTACAGCAAAGAATGTATAAATCGTGTGTGTGTCTGTGTTTACACTTTCAATTCCTAACCGCAACAAATTTAGTTTTTCACAAATTTTGTTTATAAAAGAAAATCCTTTCGTGCAATAGGTTTTGTTACCTTTCTCTTATTTTTTCCAATTTTCATTTCAGGAAAAACTTTAGGTTTAGTGCACCTTATAAATTCGTACTTAAAGCAACTAGTTTTATTACTTTTTAACCAGTATTATTTTGGAAGATATAGAAATTTTCAAAAAATATATCTACATTTCGTTCTCTCTCAGCAACAAGTCAGATTAGGATGGCAAAGCAAATCCCAGTTATCAACAAAATGAAAACAGCTACAAAGCCTTATTAAAATTGGAAGATACAAACCTTTGCAATTTGAGACGTACATTAAGATGGTTTAAAGTTTAACGTCCATAGACGGAAGAAAAGTTTTCGGTATAACGACAGACACTTCTTGATAGTATTGTGGGTTCTCTTTGTGGAATTATTCTATAAATATCAAATATATAGGTACATTAACTGATAAGAATAGGTATACATATATATATATATATATATATATATATATATATATATATATATATATATATATATATATATATATATATGTACACATCCTTATATTATGATACTATAAATCCTTGTATATAAGCGCTCTACCATTTTTAGTATAGAAATCTAGTAGTAACAAAATATGTAGTAGATGTAGAGGAAAGGTAGTTTAGTTTTGCCTAGGGCTCTTGCTGAAGAGTGTAACTCATATCAATATATTCAACACTTTCCGTTGTGTTATTAAAGCATAAAACATTCTAAAGTGGATCTGGTATGTAATTATATTCATTATTGCGGTGAATGTTATACAGACACTAATATATTCATATACATGACAAACCTATTCTACATTACGAATTTTGTGTGTCTTACTTAGAAAGACGTAATCTTCTCATTGTACGTGGCAAATTGTTTAGCACCAAATTAAAATTATATCTCTATCTAAATATATAGTTATAAATGAATTATACTGCTGAAAGGATCACCTTGATATCAGACACTACTTTTTTCACCTATTAATTAGAGAAGTAATTATTAAAAGATCTTTTTGTACATAATTAATTATTAGAATCCTTGAAATTTCTATTGCATTGTAAGTAGATGTCTGTAAACAATCAAATTTCTAGCAAATAAAATTACAAGATACCTAAATAAATAAACTAGCGTTTTAAAGAAATATTGTTTTTACTAGAAACAGGTATACAAATTTTGTTCTACTAAAATCGAATCATCACAAAATTTATTCACCAAATATACCTTTAATGAAAAAATAAATAAATTATAAAACAATAAACTATATGAACAATAGACCAAGTCACGTAATCATTTATTCTGTTATATAAGATAAAAATATCATGGTGGTGTGTGATTCAATAATCTTATATTTATTAATTAATACGGTTCTAATCTATTGGTGTAGGCATATGGATGCCGGTATTGATTAACTCATCTTCGCTACAAGCAATGAAAATAAATCAGAAATGATTTTATTATAAATTAATTCGATTATAAATTAACATAATTCATAAATTACTATAATTAGTTACTATAAACTCGTTCTCAGACCTTTAATAAGGAATTCCAGCGACACATATGAGGTTTCATATGCCGCTGTATTGACGACAACTACTCCTTCCTTTGCTGTAACCTACGTTTTCCCATCATAAACGCTATGCGATTAGACATAAGTGTGTATGACATAAAACATAATGCTTCTGTTAATACAGGATGATTATTATACGAGGTGTCACAATTAAATACTGATATACTGAAAATATGTGCAGTTCTAAACCCTGAAATTTCAATTTCAGCAAGCAGAAATGAAAGATTTAGAATTAGTTTGCCAGACAACAGGTTGCCAATTATTGTGATCAAGGTGTACTGCGTGCTTGAACAGTAATTAGTAATTATTATTTTTATTATTTGTTTAAGTTATAGAGTTCGCTAATACAATAAGTCAAACCCTGTCCTGTATAGTAACGTAATTTTATATATAAATTTGGATCCAAAATTGCTTGACGGTTGGAATCCAGATTTCAAAAACCTCAAGTTTAGAAATATTTACCAAATAAAATTCCTCTTTGCTTTCTATTTTTTTCGATCGAGTGCCTTAGCCGTTGCCTTCATTAAGAAAAAAAGTCATCTTTTCTTTATACAATACCATTTACAATGTATCCTCATATACCCATATTTTTTCCAAAATAATCAATTGTATGAGACCGTAAATGATACTAGAGTTTGGCCTAATAATTAAATAATTATTCATTTACTTCAGATAACTGCAAAAACCCCTAACAAAAACCCCAAAATCAACGCCCGATATGAGTTGTACTTGACAGAGCTATGCGGTCACCTGTCAAACACAGCACAGGTTGAGTATAATAATTAAAAGTTCGGGACGCAGTAAGTGCTTTATGGTAGTGCACGTTCATTAAAAGCTTCCAATTTGAACAACTCAATATTCTACAAACTTAGAAAGTTGAATTCTGGTATCTAGTAAGGTCCTTCACAAGGAAATATCTCCACCAAATTTCATTAAAATAGCTTTGTAATTTTCAGAGAAAAAACTTTTTAGAAAGAAAACCCAAACTTTTCCCGGAAAACCTTATCCGATTTTACTGACTAACGAACTCATCCAAACCATTAACAAAATAAAGGTCGTCACTTAGTTGATTGAAATCGATTGATTATTTTTTGAATTATCGGTAATATATATATATATATATATATATATATATATATATATATATATATATATATATATATATATATATATATATATATATATATATATAAACATATAAAAATTGAAACTAACCCCGAATGTGGGTTCTAGGGGTCCCATTTCGCGCTCATTGGAAAAAAAAAGTTTGCAGAGTCTCACCATCGATACATCTCTATTAGTGAATTTTTTTTAATAACAATTCATTAAAAATCGGTCAATAATATAAGAATCTCGTTCCACTGTTAGTCATTCGGGTTGAAAGTTAGGTGAATAATCAGTAACATTTTTTATAACTTGATAAAATTGCTCACAAAGCATACGTTGCAATTGTGGCGGTAGAGAGAGACTGACATAATAATAACCGCCTTAATAATAAAGGTTAGTTCGGCTATAAAATGAAATATCTACGTTATTGTCAATAACTGAATTGGACTGACTTTTATAATCTTCCTCAACATTCCGGATCTTGAACATAAAAGTAACGTATGCTTAGATATTTAAATTCTACGTAGAATTAGCTCTAACATAAATACATTTAACGTAATTGCCGGCAACGTGATGGTACCACCCCTGCCGTAAATGGGATGAGACTTGGAAACGTTGTTCGATTAGTGGAGTTAGCAGCATGTATTCTTTCAGTGTTTCTTAGTCTAAATGATCGGTCTTATATTAAAGTCTGAACGGTTACAACGGATAGCACTTCTATCCCGACTCGCTGTAAGTAACCGAACGCAGTTTTTTTTGCTGTTATGTGTGAATATGTGTGTGTGTGTCTGTGTTTTTTTTCTTTAACGTCGGCCTATTTCCGCGACTATGGCCAATCACCGACGCCAGGGAGCAGTTTCACCTCACTATCTTGGAAATTTTGCCGAACCCCTGCCTTTCTGTAAGAAGGGTAGGGATTTTTAACGTGCCCAACATCGCATGGACACGGGACCGACGGCTTTACGCCCCCTCCGAAAGCGGAACGTGCAGACATTCAACTTGCTTAAATACAATGCCAGAACCTCGGTTGATGTTAATTTTACAGTTTGTACTAAACAAGTGAAAGGAGTACCCTGGGATCGAACCCAGTACCCTTCGGTTCAGAAGCACACGTTTACATGTTTAATAGACAAACTTGTTAAAATGTGGTCTCCGGCACAAGTCCCGTATTCACAGCAAAGTCCGTTTTTTACACTCAAATGTGGAAAGGCCGGCTTCTTGTGAGTTTTTTATATGTGTAGACTAGACTAGACTAGACCCCCCTTGCAAAAATGTAAGACTTCTGTATGTGAAGATTACTGTGGTGATATTATAAACCTGTATGCATTTGATAATAGCGTGAAGCATCTGTGTTTTTGTGGCAGTTCTACGCTTCCACAGCAGCCTGAACAGCAGCCTCCATGTGTACACAGTAAAGCAAAAAGGAACCTCTGGGAGAGATAGCGTTTGACGTTATTTTTCATTGCATATTTATGGCCACTCCTGCCCTGGGGCCGCCTTATTGAAGCATATTTATGACATATTGCTGAATCCCAACAAGGACGAAACCGGTCTACGTCTCCCGTTTTACCTACATCATGTCGCAAGTCCTGGCAGGTTTGAAGTGGTAGTGACTAGCGAGTGAAGTGATTCAATGCCCGTCGTGGTATTAGCCAGGGGGTAGTTCCTTTAGCTCGCTAGTGTCTTTTCACAGCTTTCTTCTTACTGCATTGTGTGTACGTGAAAGCCTTTGTGGAAGCCTAGAACTAACACAAAGTCAGCGCTGGCACTTCGCGCTATTGCGCTATTTTTCAATGGATATTATGGCAATGCTGCCTTACGGTCAGTTCCTTCCTTGTTAGGACCCATTAGTATGTTAGACCTATACACCAACAGGTCAGCCTAAGGCATGAATTGCCATATGATATATATATATATATATATATATATATATATATATATATATATATATATATATATATATATATATATATATATATATATATATCTTCGGAAAGGTTTTCGTGGCCATTATTGTGATAAATACTTTGTTCCCGAGTTGAACACTGTTTAGAGTTTATCGAAACTTTACTTTTTGGCTTCTGTTTTGCAGCCACTTTCAAGTGGTTGAGGAAATATGAAAGGAAATAAACTCTAACTCAATCTGCCTAGTGCTTATAGAGGTGGATACGGATGGTTTGGGCTGTTATATCACAAGTACGTACTCTCAAAATCGAACTGGAGATCGTCTCTAAGGTCTCTGTGAGTTCAACCCAAGACCTAAGAGAGATATAAACGTTCGTCGTAAGTCTCGTATTATTTATAACGTTTCGTTTAAAGGTTATTGAGTTAATTCAATATACCATTTAACTTCCCCATTACCTGACTCAAAAAATAACTCTAACCCCCTCTATTCCTCTAAGCACGCTGACAACACCACCCGACTTAATAAGCCTTATTCACCCGACCGATTACCCTAACCAATATTGAGTGGGTCAGATTTTAGCTGAGAATGAACTTTTGTTTACACAACAATAACTCATCAATCTTGGTCGCCGAATAAATGAAAGTAAGGTTGCTCCTAGAATATAATTTGATTTTCTATTAGGTCACTTAATTTTAAAGACCCAAACCCCTTCGCTTCTGAAAATTCGCCACCAAAATACACTCGTTACCTCGGATTTTTGTTGTTGGTTTGCAAGTGTGAGTTTGTTGTTTGGTTGATTATCTTTATTTTATAATACTTGTGGGGACAAGACCTCTATTTGGAAAATCTCGAGTAATTTTCAACAATTTAGGGGCGTCATCTATCATTTTATCTTATTATTCTAAGAATCTTTGGATGTAGTAACATGGTAACCGATTTTTTTATTCATGGTGGTCATGTGTATTATTAGATATTTTAATTTTCTCATACCTGACAATCACGTAGATGCGAAACCGGTTGCAGAGAAAATAAGAAATCATCGTGAACCCGGACACAAAATCTCTAGATGTGTATTTATTATTGAACAATTTCAGCAAATTAGGACAACGACAATCAATAAATTTAATACATCCTATTTAGATGGCGTCTTAGTTATATTTATATATTTTCAACTAATTAATTTGTCAATGGACAATAACATAAAATTAATTCTACAAAAGTAGTAAGTGTGCTTGAATATTAAAAATTAGTAGCATGTTATACTTTTAAAAGTCATTTTCAATTTAAATCAGGGTCGTCACGTGAATACATTGCAAGCAATATCATTATTTATCTATCCCAAGCAGACCGAAAAGCGAAGCATATTATAAACGTCTACACAGGCTTCCCATTCCTGCGCTGCTGTACGCTATATCTCCCGAATGTGCAGGATGCAAGTAACCAGTGCCAAGACTCAGTGCACATTGTCGTATTCTCGTTTCCAAAGTCTGGCGGGCTAATTAATACGCATGGTTTTAGGTGCACGTGGAAGCGCAAGCGTCCGTCCCTCATCACTGTACCCATCAAGCCAATGGCGGGCTAGGGGTGGGCCAGTGGCCCAATGCGCATTTTACACTACGCACTCCCCCAACGGCGTCCCCTCAACCCTAATAATGTAAGGGCAGCCGCAGATTTAGTTAGGAGACCGATGTTGGAGTGCGGATTTTGTGTTCCCGCTGAATAATCCAGTCGAGAGTTCTTTCCATTCTTCACACTATCAGAACGAAGCGGACAATTCG
The DNA here is from genome assembly GCA_964006375.1 of Tillus elongatus. Classification (NCBI taxonomy): domain Eukaryota; kingdom Metazoa; phylum Arthropoda; class Insecta; order Coleoptera; family Cleridae; genus Tillus; species Tillus elongatus. The sequence continues at coordinate 146,068,094 of OZ023263.1, read as the reverse complement.
TTAAATCACCAATGACACATTTTATATTACGCTTATTAATTTTTCCTGACCAATTGACAAGAATTCATAATTAAACACTTAGCTATCTCTTTTTATAAGTACCTTCACAATATATTGGTATCATCTAATATAGATTTAGAGGCTGGACCTCTGGTTTTATAATTCATTATTCACACCACTCGGCTGTTATTATAGAGTGAAAGCGAAAGAACCTAAGAGAATAAGCATATGCTAAAATTGTGCTAAGAAGTTGCTGCGAAGTACTAAACAGTAAGATTAAATTATAAAACCATAGGTGGTAAGATCTAATATAGATTTAGAGGCTGGACCTCTGGTTTTATAATTCATTATTCACACCACTTGGCTGTTTTTATAGAGTGAAAGCGAAATAACCTAAGAGAATAAGCATATGCTAGCTACATTGTGCTAAGAAGTTGCTGCGAAGTACTAAACAGTAAGATTAAATTATAAAACCATAGGAATAGCTTCTACACCTAAATTTTGTATGTAAAGGTTTGCTAAATCAGTACAACCACAATCACTGATTTGTCAAAAAAGTTTTCCATAATTTTAGTGGTTCTAATTCATTTTAGTAAATTTTCGTAGGAAATAATTCCCTACTTTTGAATTTTGAAAAAAAAATTCCAATGAGCGCGAACTAGGACCCCTAGAACCCACATCCAGGGTCAGTTTTAATTTTTATATGTTTATATATATATATATATATATATATATATATATATATATATATATATATATATATATATATTAATATATATATATGTATATATATATATATATATATATATATATATATATATATATATATATATATATATATATATATATATATATATATATATATATATATATATATATATAAGCCAGGAAAATCGGACCAATTAAATTAAATGTTGCTATTGTACTATGATTTTAGTAAAATATTTCTGAGGAAACACTATATAATATGGTTTATCAATAATAATAAATGTATTATAATCCTAGAATTCAGCCAGTAAGAACATATTTTAATATTTATTTAAAAATATTTATTTTATTAAAGACTATTCTAGAAAATTATATTTCTGTCTATATAGGTGTTTTAACCTAGATGTTTTTCTGTTCATTCAAATCATTTAATTATTGAGGACAATTAATTGTATGGATTCTTAGACAAGAGGCGGGTATTACAACTAAATTTAAAAAATAAATCCCAGATTTTTATCGATCTTAAAATTAAAGCCGTTCATATATATATATATATATATATATATATATATATATATATATATATATATATATATATATATATATATATATATATATATATATATATATATATATATTATTTGGATATGAAACATAGAGTTAACTTTTATAACAATGTAATACTCACATATTAGGTTCAAATACCTATATTATAATTATTGGTAGAGCTAATACATTGTGCTGCTCTAAAAAAAGAACAAAAATTCCTATTCCATATTTTGGGTTTTACTAATCATGATATGAGTATTTTACTGTTTAATTCCACAAACGGATTTTATAAGATTTATATCTACCATTATTTTTGCGGATATAAAAGCAATATTCATTACAAATTTCATCTTAAAGTTGATATTTCTCAATTTAAGCTAAATTTATAGCCAATTTTTTTATTTGTCTAAAATAAATGTTTTCCTATTTTATTACTTATTCAAAACCTTATTCGCAGGTACCTATATAATATATGTTATTCATATAATTTAGCAAACTTGTTTGCTTATTATTCTCAAAGATTAAAAAAGTAACACAGTGACTAAAAACATCGATTTTATGTTAATAAATAAAGTATGCTCTAGTAACAATTTCTCGTCAAAAGAAAGCATATCTACATTTAAATACAGGTACCTACTTTCTCTAATGAAAAAGTTGTTATTTTTCTACATATTTTTACTATTAGAGGGTGACTGCTTTTCGATGACCACCCTATAGGAAGTATAGCTGCGATTCTATCACATCCAAGTTAGCTTTCCAACCACTGTGACAATCCTGCTCCCATCTCCAGTCTCACGGCTCCTGGATCCACAGTCCAGGCCCCGCCCCTTGTACACATACCACCCGCTTATCTGACTCACTAGTCCTGTTCATATCGCGTTCCCGAAACACACACACCGCTGAACGGACGCGACTACACCGGACGATATAGACGTAACGACTTAACAACGTCCAGACGTTGGATCCATGTCGCGAGAGATTTGTCTTTTCACCGGGAAACCCACACACAATTAATTGTAGCCTAGTCACGTTAACGGAAAAACATAACCAAAGCATCCATAAACCCGGCCTTAATAACAAAACCGCCTTACACGGAAAGACAAAACTCTAAATTTTAATATAACCTTTTAAAAAGTTAATACGAATTATTGTGCAGACAGAGCCAAGAAAAATGATTTTCAAAAGAGACATCAGTTGAAAGGCAATAAAATGTGTGCGAGACTGTTAAATATTTTTATGGTTGAGGTTAGGAGAGTGAATTAGTTGTAGAGGGAGTGAGTGATAAAGTGATATCAAACTGGATACATCAAGTTTAGCGTCTTTGCTATCTTTGAGAGCATCTGGGGCGGCCATGGACCTGACCACGGCCTACCGATACAATCAGAACATGATGGAATATTATACCTGTAAGATTCTTATCTCGCTTTTATAGGATTAGGCTTTGACGGTATGCTTAAGTGACATGTTGCGTGCAGTTGTTAATTAGGATAGATTACTTGATAATAAATAGTACTACTAAACTCATGTCTTAGTAAATCTGCGGATCAACTTTCTGTTCTGGATTAGCTTTTTATATTTGTACTTTGTGCTTTAATTATTTTGCCACAAGGAACATTTAAATTTTATACATCGTCTTATACATTTCATTGTCATAATAACTAGTTGTTGAGTATTTCTATTTGGAAGCCCGCGAAAATCATATTGACAGTTTTTCTTCTCATTTTACTTCAGTATATAATTCTGTGAAATCGCAAGTACCAAAAGTATAATTTTAATGCCTGTACGAAATCTCATATTGTACAGCTTAGTTCACCTCCTTAAATGTTTGGAAAAGCAAGCATCAAGCATCGCTGTTAGTAAAAGCAACGCTGTATAGCTTATTTATATATTTATTTATTTATTAACATTATAATGATGAAGTGGTAAACGTAGTAAATTTGCAAGATAGGGTTAATTAGTTTTGCGATTTAATTTAGTTCGGTCACAAATAATAAATAAAAAAAATCTACTTCAGCCTAGGTATTGCTGTTTTCCGAAGGAAACTTGAATCTTAAGTAAACAGGGTCGTTCGCCATTGCCTTCCAAGTGCATTTAGCAGTACACGGTGTTCTCAGATGGTTATCCATTCGAGTACCTGCTGACCGCTCCGACGTTGCTTTACTTCGGTGTGTACGTTGCCGTGCCCAGTTACAAATATATGTTTAATTTATTAATTTATTTAATAGTTAAGGAATGTCTTTTGAACTGAAAAAAGACAAATGTACAAGCAGCAAACATTTCTAAGTAAATAATTTGTTACTAGTCTAAGAGGGATTAGAGTAAACCAATTCACTGGAGATAGAATAACTAATGTATTGAAAAAATGGTGTCTACTTCTAACAAGGTGGAAAAATAAATGGTCTCTATATTTGTCCTAAAATATAATTACTTTACTAATGTCACCACCATTAATAGTCGCTTATATTAGGTATAAAACATTTTGCAAATTGTGTTTTTTTCTGCAATACTTGAATATTGGAAAAAGTATGAACTTTTGTTAGGCCAAAAAGTCTTCACTTAAAAGCTATTATAACTGCCCAACAAGCCAAAACAAAAACTTTTTTGTGTGGGTGATTTCTTTTTAAAGCAAGTAAGTAAGTATTATATATATATATATATATATATATATATATATATATATATATATATATATATATATATATATATATATATATAGGGCCAGTTTTTCACATAAAAATCGGCTCTCTTTTTGGAAAAATTTGTATCTTCAATAATAATAGTTATTTTGATAACACAATATACACATATTATTTCTGCAAAAGATTTTATACATTGTAAATCTGAACATTCTAGCTTTATCAGAAATTAATTGGGATTTAGATATAGTGCCTATGCTATCATATAGCGGCGCATTTATAATGGCCGTTTCGATAGACCGTGATAAATAAAGGTGTGAAACACCTAATCCATGATTAAAATTAATCCAGGGTTAAAGACTTTTTCTTAATCGTCGAATGTTAAGAAATGAATGTTGCGAATCCGTTAAAATAATAATTACCTAGGTATTAGACCTCTAGTTGACGTTGCCAACAGATTTTCAACCTGAATGTCTCCCACAAAATGTTTTAAGATGTCTAACGCATGAAATAGCATTTTCTTGTTAATTTTCAAAGATTATTATATAAAAAATCTCTCTTGCAATTTGTTTAAGAGACAAATAAATATGTATGTTAAGCTCCCCTCAAAAAACGTACTTTTCTACCAACCGTATTTAGTTCAGTAACCGTTCAGTGGTTAATAGCAACGGCAGTACGAAGTTCATAGGCCCTAATCCGTCTGAACTGGGTACATACATATTCTTTTTGCCAAAAATTTTTTTATGATCTTATCTATAAACATATAATACAGGTTTATATTATTTAAAGGTAAGCAAATACAAGTATATAGTTTCACAGTATAAAATGTATGTATCTAAATGATAAAAAACAATTAAGGTTAATAGATTTAACATCTACAAAATTTTCCATTAGGTGTTTAAAATAATTAAAAAAATATTATCAATCTTAATTTCAGTCTTCTAAACATTTTGGTCAATCTTCTCTAAAGTGAAGTATTTATTTTTAGAATTTTATGAAAAATCGCTATCATAATTTTGATTTTTTTTGTCACCAAAACACGCTGTTATTTCAAAACTTTTTTTAATTGTGAAATCTATTATTAGTAAAAATAGAGCGATAAGGAAAAACAATAACATTTCGACCAAGATTTATCAGTAATTTTAATAACTATAGACGTTAATAAACTATAATTGAAGATGTAAGATTAGTGTAATTGCTAAATGGTTTTTACATAAGAAATGCCTTAGAAATTTATGGTGCGGTTACTTGTCGGTGTTTAAAGTATTTTATGCATGTATACACTATTTATATTCATCAGTCAGGTCAGTCCTGAAGACGAAAAAACAGTAATTTCTCACAACAGTAAATGCCGCTATCTTTATTACGATGCAATAACCATATTTTATGTTATAAAATCAATTTAATATTTACTCTGGAGTATTTGATTGGAATGTTATGAATAACAAATACAATAAAATAGGATTAGCTACACAACGAAGTATACTACATACTGTCTCGGTATTTTCATTCAGACAATGTGGACAAATAATATAGATATAAATATTTATATGTTTTGTATAAGCATGAATGAATTTAATGTACAATAACACGTATTGTGCATCTATTTTACTGTGTCAAATATTTTCATTCATGGAACTGATTCTCCAAAATAAAATCACGGTCGAATACACAAAACAATCGTTCCAAATTTTTTAATCTAATATGAATCAAAGTAGCAACAAAAGCTGACATTTTCAAGATGTCTTTTATTATATTTATTTGAATGGTGTTATCTACGATTCTTATTTTTTGGTTTTGTTGTGCATTCTCAAAGAGTAAATAAGTTTGCTTTTAGGAACTGAGGCTATCTGTTATGATAGTTGAGAGATTACTTGCTTGGCTGACCACACACTCTGGCCAGTGAGAGCACTTCTGGCCTGTTTATAATAGAGTTATTTTGTTGGTATTCATTCAAAAACATAAATTCTCTCATAGGTTTCGTAGTCAAGACTGAATGGTTGTTTATAAGTAGCTCTACTAGAGGTATGAGAAGCCGGTAGAGTAGTTTGTAATGTGTATAAGTATGGGAAGCGCAGGTATAATAATAATAGATGGACAATTGACTGTAGGTTTCTATTCAGAAAAGTGTTTTAAACGAGTTTTTAAAACGATTTATCGGTTGGTTTGTGACGGGCAGATGGTGAGTGCCAAGGACAATACGATTCTGCACTCTTAACATTCATCACAAGCAACTGTGTTTTCAGACCTGATAATTTATATTAATGACTACATTGCTATATTAAAAATATAAGAGATTTCAAGTTAAAGCTAGTTCTTAGTGGGTTGCATATATATATATATATATATATATATATATATATATATATATATATATATATATATATATATATATATATATATATATATATATATATATATATATATATATATATAGGGCTTTCGTTAATTCCCGAGAGTCCCACGTGACTGTTTAAGATAGGCAGCCCGGCATACACGGCTATACAACCTGAATAAATGAAAACCCTAAGTTGCCAGTGTCGTCTCATCTTTCCTTTGGGGTTTTATAAAAAATAGAAAAATTATAACAAGGCGAAACAGTAAATGTCTTAAATGTATTTATTACTTAGTATTTTTAACAGCAAGTCTGTTCATGTATGGTTTACTGTTATTGATTGTTAAAAAATTAAATTAAAAACATTATAAAATATCACTTTTATTTTGTATAGATATCAAAATAAAACCAACAAAACTAGCATTACAAAAAACATTTTACCTAGTGTTCAGTAAATAAAATAAGTTTAAAAAAAAATTGCATTACTTATAAAAAGGGTTCAAAATGACCACCCTCGTTTTGTAAATATATATTTACCCTGCGTTTCATGCACTCAAAAACATTTTCCAATTCATTTGGAAACTTTATAGGGATGCATATGCAAGGCCGTTAGTGCTTTTTGACAAGAGCCATTCGACAAACCTATAACAAAAATTACACGCTTCTTCAAAATCTCCCAAAGTTGTTGTTTATTTTTCGTGAACAAAATGCTGTTGCCAGAGTTTCATCTCTAGCCCTCTTTTAAAATTTCTTTAATTTCTTGTTGTTCCCTCAACAATGCTTTTTCCATTATTTATCTCGTAGGATATGTGAAACGCATTGTTATCTAGGTTTTGTTTATTTGGCATATTTTCTTAACCTAAAACACTGTCTGTTTGACAGTTCCCAACTAATCATATGTTTAACATTTCTTACATCTATCTCTTATTCTATGGAACATCAGATCACCTTAGCCTAAAATTTACAACTGTCAGAACTAACTTATCCACTATTATCAACATTATTTCACTGTCGTCCTTATTGAGTCTTGTTTAATGGGCACCTTATAATATACACTTGATTCCTTAAAAATTAACACTCATTACCTACATCAATGTTTCCTTATAATTTATTTTGGTATACATACTTGGGTTAAATTGGATTTATTTTTAAATTTTTACTAGGCATTCTAATATACCAACCAGTATGTTGCCCCCCTTATACACCAGATCAATATATATATATATATATATATATATATATATATATATATATATATATATATATATATATATATATATATATATATATATATATATATATATATATATATCTATATATATATATGTACGAACATAGACGCTCCAAAATAATGGTTCAATGAAAAACTAACAGTAGACCAATTATGATGATTTCAAGTTTTTGTTTCATGGTTAAAACGTTTGTTTTCCGCACAAACTCGCTTTGCAACCAGAAATTAACTGAAGAACTAAGTAATTCCGGTAGCCTTTATAAATTGAAAAGAAAGTGCATACAGAATGTTTAGCAACTGTGTCTTTGTCAATAAAAGTTTATCTTGTTCGTTTCTCCGTGGTGCCGAATGAAATCAAATGACCTTAACATAAACATTCCCGGATATAAATATTTTTCGGTGTTCCTATTGTACAGACACTCTACTATTGTAGCGACAGTAGTTTGGAGATAAATAGGAATTCATCACAACACTATAAAAATCTGTGGCAGTTTATTCTGCATATATATGCTGCACTACCTACAGGTTCTAAGGAATTTTACAGTTTTATTTTTCTCATGATTTGTACAAGGTAGTAATTATCATGGGGAGACCCGTACTTATATGGTCGTTCGTTTTTATTACGGATATTTATTGTATTTGTGCGAGAGGAAACGAAAAAAATAACTTTCTATCTATTCCTGATTTGAAATTTTGATCAATTTTTTATTAGCACGGACAATCCGCAAACCGGATAATCCGCACACGAATAATCGAGAGTATGCTGTTTTATTGATTTTGTATAACATCCACTTTTTGATTTATCAGAATTTACTTTATATCGATAATTACCCGGAAATCTTATTGACACTTATTTTTGATCATAAAATAATTTCATGACCTTATCCCTATAAATCGCTCAAAGCGAACACATGTTATGATGTTATCGAATCGGCTTATCAGATAATCTATAGCGGTCTATCTACTGGGGTTCTACCCACGCCTTGTTATTGTTTGTCTTGATGCGTTGATCACCTTTCAACAAGTACGGCGTGTTTGTGTGTGATTAAGGAGTATTAATTTTCCTATTAAATTGTGTACTGTAAGCACAACAAAAAATCTACATAGCTTCACAATCAAATTTAAGTTTTTGTGTAGCAACCTAATTGGTACCTCTTTTGACTAAACAATTAATTTAGTGTGTAAATTTTGTTGACAATTAAAAATGTGGTCTTGATGATTTATCTTGAATGCCGTGACTTTAAAATACGTTCCTTCGGTGTTCGCACGGTTAATGTCAAAATTATGATGCCAGAAAATAAAATAATTTTCCAGCAGTCTCCACTAAATTTAAAAAGGAATTGGGCGTTTTGTTTTCAAGTGAAAGATATGTGACGAAGAGCATGAAATAAAAGTGCTGTAATCAAAACGGAACAAGGCTAAGTTTGATCAAAATTTTACAGTGAGTGTTACAGCACAAAAGTTTTGCAGTTTGATTTGGAAAAATCAAGGATTAAAATTGTGCACAAGCAAAGACAGCTTCTTTGTTACACCTATTATAAAATTATATAATTATACTTAATAAACTATTCTATACTATACTATATAGGTATATCTATTTTTAGTTTCTTTCTACAGTGTGAATACAATCACCTATTAACATTTTTCCGCTGAAAAATAAATCTTCTAGGTTTAACAGATTTTTTAATATATTTTTACTAATATTATTTTCAGAACATTCTAAGACATATTTCTATTCAAATCACGAGGGTTCTAGATAGCATTTAAAAAAAAAAGTCAACTTGCAGCTGACATTTTCGACAAAAAAAAACCTTAAGAAACTTGCTAGGTAACCCAAAAGACAAGGATAGCACGGCCAAAATGTCGGGAATTTATGAAATAGGTTGTAAAGATTGTAATCTTAAGTACGTCGGACAAACAAAAAGATCTATTGAAATTAGATTCAGAGAACACTTAGCCCAATTGCGTTACGGTACTAAAAATAGATCTTCCGTCGCCCGACATATTTGGGATAATAATCATCACGTTAATGAAGATAATCTAGAATTAATAAAAAATGTTAGACACCCAGGACAGTTAAACGCGCTCGGGAGTATATATATATATATATATATATATATATATATATATATATATATATATATATATATATATATATATATATATATATATATATATATATATATATATATATTGCGAAATATAGTTACAACAAAAAATGTATGAAGTTTTCACTACCGCCGATTACAAGTCACCTGATCGATTGCTTTGTAAAATAAATTCCCACGTTTCAACACGTCCCAGAGATAACACAAGAATACCGATATTTCCGCCAAAGGAAACTATGGTAATTTAGTTGTCGTTCAAGCTTCCCACAATTATTAGAGATGGACACCTTTTATATAAGTTAATAGAGACAGTTCAAAGACCTCGTCCTCAATACACTACAAAATTTGCCTGCGACTAGTTCCCCTCTCAGTTCGGTCTCTTTACCTAAATTCTGGTATATAAGGTGATGTTAGTTTTTAAAGTAGTTAGAATTTTTCATTCTCTGATGACGCTAACTTGGTTAGTGAAACGATCGTCGGGTCTTTTAAAATGTGTTGTGGTGATTTGGGTTCTCCAAGTGTACTTATCAGTGCTCATCACATGTTTCAATCTTCACTTAGTGACATATTCCTAGGTTATTTTAGGATTTTTTTAAACAGTAAGAACCTTAGAAAATAAATTGTAACCTAGTTTGTTAGTGAAGCATATTGCTTATCAAAACATTAATTAATGAAGGCAGCAACATCAATCCTTATTGACTGACTATATTTGTTTACTTTCCAATAAATCAATTTTATTATTCTACAGCAAAACATATCTAAGTAAATAACAGTATTAAATATTTTTTTCTGTAAACTATACACAGAGAGCTCTGTGAAGTACCTAACCTATTCACTTCGGTCTACTTTAGGTTAGATAGCTTTTTACAACTGAATACATTATGAATAACCAGAAAAAATGCTACTATCTCGAGCCAAAGTCTGGATGCAGCAAACGAGTTACGGTAGCGAATTTGCGTAAGAACGGGTTTCAAAAAAAATTGTTAGCGAATTAATCAATAAAACTCTAAAGTAATAGTCATAATAAAGAGTTTCAGATGAAAAATCAATATATGAAGAAGCGCATGCTTGCCACAAATTCTAAAACATTCTTAGGTTATTCAATCTGTCAATTTAAAGTTAGATCCGCTAGCAATCATACACAGGCAATGTAACCATGGATTATTCAATATATTATGTCTTGACTTTATGGGTCACATTTTTTATTATTTTAGTATTTTGCTGCCGTTTAAGACAAAATAACCTTTTCTAATATTGTACCCTCATTTTAAGAAAAAAAATCTTCCATGAAGCAAGAAAATCAAAATTTAGTATCTATATGTAGGTAGGTACTATCGTCTTTTTAAAGGAAACTTTTGTTTACAAATTTCAATCAAATTTTAAAAGCCTTCAGGACAGAATTTTTTTCCAGAAAAATGACCGAGGGCATAGCTTAACGAACTACCCAGCCTATTACCAAAAAGGAAGGTACCGCTCAAACCATAAACATTGCATGTATTAATCATCGTTTGCATTATTTTGTTTAGGTCAACCCTTTCGAACTGGTTTTTGCAGCAAAAACATTTTTTATAACAAATTTTATCCTCAAAGTTTATTACTTTATTTATAATATTTATAATTTAGTATCAATGTTGTTTTTATACAGATTTTTCTATATTTCACAATTAAGGATTCTAATTTAATGAGAAAACGAGTTATAAGAATTATAAATAATTTAATTAAAATTCGGTACCATAACACACTTGCTAAGTCCAGACTAATATCCAGACTGATAAAATACTTTCCTTATGGGACTCACCAAAAATGTCTGCTTCAAATCCATTTATGTGAAACATATTTAGAAATAAATACAGCTGTCAATTTGAACATAAATTTAACAACTAATCAAAACACATGCCACGTAATATTTGTTCTTCAGAAGCCGTATTTGTTTTAGAATCTTTGTTTAGAAATAATTTAGTGTCACGTTTACCTTTTTACAACCGTCCACCTCTCCAGGATTAACTGATGACCGTCCCAAATCTTAAGTTAGTTGATGTTGCCCCATACCCCAACTGGCAAAAAGAGTATTTTAAATACATTTTCTAGAGCATCGGTGGTTCAGTGGTAAGGACGTGTGCCTCTGAACCGAAGGGCACTGGGTTCTATTCCCAGGGTTCCCCTTTCACTTTTTCAGTACATACTGTAACATTAACATCAACCGAGGTTGTGGCATTGTATTTGAGCAAGTTGAATGTCTGCACGTTCCGCCCTTCGGAGAGGACCTAAAGACGTCAGTCCTACGTCAATCCGATGTTGAGCACGTTGAAGATCCCTTCCCCCCTTTAAAAAACTCCAAATTCAGCAACTGCGTTATAGTAGCGAATTTACTTCAAACTTTAATAACTTAATTTCCATTGCCACAACATAGGAATCAAATGCTGTGCTATTACCATATAAACTTTAATTTTGGTATGAGTATATGTTTCTATTAAATCCATTCATGTACCGAATATCAATAACAAAGCTATACTAATTTCGGAAACATCCGATCAAAACCGATTTTTGCCCCCAAAAAACTCGTTCCGAAAGGCTTAGTAACGTAACCTATTTTAATAGTTAGATTCAATAATGTTAATTTTCTTATTAAAGTTTCACTGAAATAAATAACAGATTAGCAAATAATCGATTTGCGTTAGTTATTTTCGATATAAATGACAAAACCCGCAATAGAACATTTTTAACTGTCTAAAAATTAAACGAGAAAGGATGCATCAAATAACCCACTAGAAAATTATTTTCTAATACATTTATAGGCTATATCAGCTTTATTGAGATTATTATTTTCTGTTAATTGATGTGCATAGGTAAGGTTTTTATCAGTAGACCAATGTTCTAAGCCGCATTGATATTAAAACTACATATGATTATATTTTGTAATGATGATTATTGAATCTCGGAGCGTACTTAGACAAGGATACAGAGAACCCGTCATCGCCACTATATATAAAGTGTTAATCCTTTTTGTAGCCTCCGTATTCGACACTTATCGGATCGGTATAACACTAATGTAGATCTTATCGTAGTACATATTAGGGTGGCAAGTGGGCAGATGTCCATGTCCGACGATCAGATCAGCGCAGCAGTATAGCATCAAACCAAATTATTCAATACAAATTATGTAACAAAAATATATTTTATATTTCCTCACTTTAGTTATCTTTTGACGTTTTGTATATTTAGGTTACTAATACACTAATCGTTTATTTACGATGTAAATATTTAATAGGCAGGATATATTTTGAACCATACATTTTGCGAATTTTCAAAATATTTCTTTAAATAAGCGCCTTTGGGACCCATATTCAAGGTCAGTTTCAGACTTAGTAATGTATATATATATATATATATATATATATATATATATATATATATATATATATATATATATATATATATATACGATATACTTGATACTCGAGTTAAACTGCGTCCAGAATTTATTTAAACTCGACGTTTATTCGGCTTCTGTTTTGGAGCCATTTTTAAGAAGTTAAGAAAATATGAAAGTAAATGAACTCTAAAGTCTCAATCTTAGAGCGGTGGATAAGAATAAGTTGTAGCTTGATTAAGGCCATAATCTGCCTGCCCCCCAAATCTCGATGGAGATCGTCTCTAAGGTCTCAGTGTGTTCAATCCTAGACCTGAAAGATATCTGAGTGTTCTTTGTAAGTCTTCTGCCATTTATAACGTTTCGTCTACCTGTTTCGTTATCAGTGTAATTAGTCGTGTCGAAGCCTATTAAGTATTTTGTAAGGGTACTTATAGGATTAAGCGTATTAGAGGTATTTGTTGAGACAGGTAATGGAGCAGTTAAATTGTCAATTTAACCGCCGCATTACCCGACTCAACATGGACCTAAAGCACCTAACGGTGATATTTTAAAATATTTTTCATGTTTTTGTTGGACATTTATAATAAAAATGATATTCCCATATGCACCAGCAATGTTTCTATGTATGATACATTATATGATTCTTTTTCAAAATAAATATTACTATCACTATTACAATTTTTTGTACTTTAACGTTGGTCTATTTCCGCGACTATGGCCATTTTCCGACGCCAGGGAGCAGTTTCATCATGTACTATTACTCGGTTTAATAATTAACGTAAGGAACTTCATATTAATTTGTATGCATTATTAATTTTTTAAAGAATTTATAACGTGAAAATACCAAACAGGTGTGTTATTTTAATGTGCAAGTATTTTGTAAGTTAGTTGTTTGGCGAAAGGACGGTATTATCCTAAATATATCTGTGTGGTAGGCATAATCTCGTGGGCATAATTTTGTGGGGATGTAACTTAAAAAAGTACCAAGCAGTTAGGTCAAAGTATTATATTTGATACCTTTGACCAAATTTTAACACACGTATTTCACAGTTATATATAAATTCTATAAAAACGTCGTGAAAATATTCACTTTGTTAGGAAATATCGAAGTAAAAGACGGATAGAACCCCTCAGACATACTTGACAATGTGTCACAATGTATCTACGGGTGTATATTATCATCTGCTTACCCTAAAAACTTCCCAGTAAGCTAAATTGAAATTAGTTGCTATCATAACAACTAACATGTTTTAGAAGTAAGCTGTCAAATTTTGGCATCCAAAATTGTCACGTGCCATTTTTTAAAAACAAAATACGTGAAAATCTGCCGGTGAAATACCAAGAGACAGACACTAACAGATCTAATAATTGTAAAAAAATTCACGAAAATAGAGGAAGATAAAAGTTTACTTTCCTCACATGTGTTCTCTTCTTATGAAATGTTGCATATCGACGTGTTTTAAGGTGTAGATAAGAAAAACCACCAAAAAAAAATTAGGACAGAAGCAAACTTTTGGAGTAATTTGTTTTTTTTTGTGAGAAAAGGACTAACATTTGCGACATGTTTTAGAGCATATCTTGCTTCACATGACTGATATAAATATACTCATGTAATGCTTTACTACCTTATTTCGCTGAAACTATTCACTTTTCCTAGTTTTCGCGTTTCGTTTTTGAACAATTTTATTACTAAATAGCTTTTGCTTCTCGCAATATCAAAATGTATGAGATGAAGTTGGTTTTGTTTGTCAAATGTCAACGTCAACTTAGGATCGATTATTATATGAAATGAAAGAAAAACTACAGAGACGTTTAAACAGGATAGGGCGTGCACTAACTATGTGGAAATGGATTATAATAGAGGAATACACTCTTCTTTCGCTTGATATAAAACGAATGATCCCGGAAAATGTGTAAAATATGACAAATGTATGTCACAAAACTGAGTACAACTTACGTTTTTCTTACAAAAAAATCCAATCAATTTCAAAAGTTTGCTTCTGTCCTCCTGTTTATTGTAATTTGCGTCAGCTACACCTTAAAACACGTCTGTATACAAAATTTCACAAGACTCCAACACATGTGGGAAGAATAAAGTTTTACTTAGAGTAAACATGTGAGAATTTTAAAGGTATATATATATATATATATATATATATATATATATATATATATATATATATATATATATATATATATGTATATATATATATATATATATATATATATATATATATATATATATATATATATATATATATATATATAT
This sequence comes from Tillus elongatus, assembly GCA_964006375.1. Lineage (NCBI taxonomy): Eukaryota > Metazoa > Arthropoda > Insecta > Coleoptera > Cleridae > Tillus > Tillus elongatus. The sequence continues at coordinate 146,052,885 of OZ023263.1, read as the reverse complement.
ATATATATAAAGAATTATATTATGCAATTTATTAACTGCTTACCAATACTAATTTATGAACCGTGTTAAGAGAAAACGGATATTATTATGTTTTGTGTTGACTATACATTTCGAAAAAGTGAATCAATTATATATTCATTCCCTATCTTCTGTTGTATAAAAGCTATGGTAGAGAATTAGTGGTGTCAAGATCACCCTCTTCTGTTCTTACTCTGGTTTGTTTCGTACTGTCTCTAAACCGTAATCCGATTACTGTAACACCGATATCACCACTTGCTGCTATTGCTCTCCTGCAGTTGAAATTCTCATCATCCAATCTCTCGAGTGCACACTTCTACTGAATAACTTATTAGTATTCTCCGGAAACTCTCAGAATACCATTGGGAACAATTGTAAGGACAGAAACTTTTTATAAGTTATATTTGAAGCGCAGTTAGAACTACTGCTTTATTGTGTACGAAAGTATTTAAAAACAATTTTAGTTAAAACTAACAGTCGCGTTCCTCAATGTAAAACTACTATTTTACATACAAAAATTCGGGACGCAGCAAGTGCGTTATGGTAGTGAATTTTTATTAAATGCTTCAATTTTGAATATCTCAATTTTCTATAAACTTAGAAAGTTTAATTTTGGTATGTAGTAAGGTCTTTCCTAAGGCAACATATACACCAAATTTCATTTAAATACGTTTGTAATTTTTGGAAAAAAAAATTCCGAAAGAAAAATCAAATTTGAATAACTCATTTTTTTATAAACTTAGAAAGTTGAATTTTGATACGTAGTAAGGTCTCTCCCAGGGCAAAAAAATTGTTCCCGGAAAAGCCTTTCCGATTTTCCTAGCTAACGAACTCATCCAAGCTATTAATAAAAGAAAGGCACTTGCCGAGTTTCATTGAAATCGGTTAATTAATTTTTGAGTTATCGGATGGATATTTGAAAAAATTTGTGCAAAGTCTAACCATCGATACCTCTTCATTACCGAATTTTTTTAAATAAAAATTATCTAATATTTTGATTAAAGGATAAGCAATTTGTTTATTTTTTTTGGCAATGCATTTTTAATCCTATAGTGTTGGAAGGGACCTGCTGCACTTAGTATGATATCTTAGGCAGCACACAATACACAACATATAAAAACATTGTGTGCTTTCTTATAAGTGTTGCTCTATGTAATGTGTCGCAGTTTGGACGTCAGGTTACAATGCGAGAAATCTTAAAACAATGCAACATATTCACCAAATTTCATCAAAATAGCTATGTAATTTTCAGAGACAAACATTTGTTTCGAAAGGAAACTCAAAATTTTCTAGAAAAACCTTGTCCGATTTTCCTGGCTAACGAACTTATCTAAGCCATGATTAAAAGAAAGATTCTTGCCTACTTTAATCAAAACCAGTTAATAACTTTTTGAGTTGTCGTGCGGATACATACATATACACACACACACACACAAATATATATATATATATATATATATATATATATATATATATATATATATATATATATATATAAACATATAAAAATTGAAACTAACCCCGGATATGGGTTCTCGGGGTCCTAGTTCGCACTCATTTGCAAAAATGTTTGCAAAGTCGCACCATCGATACCTCTTTATTAGCGAATTTTTTAAAATAAAAATTCACTAATAAAACAAAACAAACAGTATAACCCTCGTGCTTTAAGTAACCTTATTACGACAAGCAGATACACCATTTTAACGTTTTAAATAAAGTGGTTGAAGTATTTTACATAATATGTTGATAATTAATTAATTTATAGAATACAACATGAGCGTTTTCCAACACTCTCCCAGTATACAACACAATATTACTCCTTAGCTAATAAATTCACTTTTTTCATTCTGCTTTATCAAAACTACATTTAGTAAATTTTAATTTTACACTGCAATAACGACTTGTTAATTAATGCATTCTCCAGAGCACACAGAAGCACAGAAACGAGATAAGGTTATGAGCAAAATATATAGTAGAAACAATGTGCCATATTTTATCAAAATAACTTATTGTTTAAAAATGTACAAAAATTTTCCGACAATATACATTAAACGTTGGTTTTCTAACCAACAAATCTTAGGTTAATAGCAAATTGAGTTATTGAAATTTGAAGCATTTATTGAAAATTTGCTACCAAAACGCACTTACTGCGTCTTGAATTTTTTTCTTACAAACATATTTCGATAAAAAATGCAATAAAATAAGGCTGTTCGAAAAAAATGTAGGGATCATCAACGATAGACTTGTGGGCCAGCCGGTGATTGTCAAAATAATTTTAAAAGATGCAGCTCAAGAGACCCTATAATTAACTTATACAATTTTTTCTCGTCTGTTGTATAATAATAATTATATTCAGCTTTACCGTAGAAACGCGTCACTATGTATAATATCAGCCCTTTTGTAAAACTTCGATCCTTTATATTTATTTATTTATTCAATATGCAAATACACAGTTTATAAACCATTTACGTATATATGTGTTGATAAAATATAACAAACACTGTTTAAGCCACCCACTAACATTAATAAAGGAATAATTTGCACTTGTATATAAAAATTTCTCAAATGACACAAATAATTCGTCCAATCAAACAAATAAAAAACATAATATAAACGATATCATACGGCATACGGTAAATGTCAGTTCAGCGTCTAACAGACCTGCGCAATAATAATAATCATATGTTACGTTACCATCACAACCACAACTAGATCTCATATAAACTATTCAATGAAAAGCGGTGAAATTAAACATAAATGTTTCAAATTTGAATAGCTTAATTTTCTGTAACCCTAGAAAGCTGAATTTTGGCACATAGTTAGGTCTTTCCCAAAGCAATCTGCACACCAAATTATTGAAATATCTTTGTAATTTTCGGAGAAAAAATTTTTTTTCAAAAGAAAACTTAAAATTTTCCCGAAAGACCGTGTCAGATTTTTCTGGCTAACGAACTCATCCAAGCTATTAATAAAAGAAAGGCACTTGCCGAGTTTTTTCAAAATCGGTTAATTATTTTTTGAGTTAGCGGTTGGATATATATATATATATATATATATATATATATATATATATATATATATATATATATATATATATATATATATATATAAATCGAAACTGACCCCGAATATGGGTTCTAGGGGCTCAAATTCGCGCTCATTTGCAAAAATTTTTGCAAAGTCTCACCATCGATACCTCTCTATTAGTGAATTTTTTTAAATAAAAATTCACTAAAAAGGTAGCTGTCCCTACTTTATTCAAAATAACTACAAGCATTCAAACTGAACTACTTACACAAAATAAACAACACAATGGTTAATGATTTCTTTTGCTCTCGGACATATTATCTGCTTTAAGTTCAAAGCTTTACTATGATTTGCGTTTGTTGTTGTGAATTTCATTATTACGGCCGGGTATCGCGTAAGTTGAAGTGGGCTTATTAAATAGTCAAGCTGGCCTAACTAGTACCCAGTATGCTGGTATGCGCTTATTGACTACCTCTCTGAAGTTTAAGAGGAGTTGACGAAAAATATATTTCTTGGTTCTGAAAATAACTATACTTTATAGACGTAATTCAGTACGGCATGCTAATTTTTTCAATGAGCGGATCGCCATAATCGAAGGGTAAAAGAAAACCGATTATTTTGTACTCTGAAAAAGCCAACTTTGTTGGCACAACGTTCGTTTGTTAAAAAAGGTATCCTGGTCTTCAAAGTGTACTTCCCAGCGCCCACCACAAGTTACAGACCTTCTGAGAATACATTCTGCCATTTCTCTCACAAATGAAAGAGTACCGTTTTTCCTTCAAATTGAATGCTAACTATATAAAAAAACGTCAATCTTTAGAACAAATGTATTTTTTTAAAGTACCTAATAGTCCCCTAGAACCCCACCAATGGAATACTAAATTTAGAAATTCTATTGGTTGAAACTTCTTTATCGAGTTTAGAATTATTCCGACTAGGTAAAAGTTTAATAGACAGAATTAATAAGCAAAACATTATTTGAATATTAAAAAAAGATAATAATAATAATATAAACTCTGGTATTGGGACAGATATGTACATTATCACGTAATAATAATTACTAAAATGAATTATTATTATAATTAATTATAACTAATGATATATTATAACATGTATGATTATATGATGTGTGTATACATATTTTTACTGTTCTGGATGACAGCATAGTTACCTTTTTGGATGGGGTTTCCTGTATGCTGCTGGCGACACTATCAGGTTATTGAATGAATTTAACATAGGAATATGCTACAATTTCCAAACGTCTGTGCCTAATGAGACAGTTGTCTCCGGGCCAAGAACACTCTCCCACACTAGCCTCGGTGGTTCAGGAGTAAAAACGTGTGCCTCCGAACCGAAGGGTACTGGGTTCGATCCCAGGGTACTGCTTTCACTTTTTCAGTACATACTGTACAATTAACATCAACCGAGGTTCTGTCATTGTATTTGAGCAAGTTGAATGTCTGCACGTTCCGCCCTTCGGAGTGGGCGTAAAGCTGTCGGTCCCGTGTCCATGCGATGTTGGGCACGTTAAACATCCCTACCCTCCTTACAGAAAGGCAGGGGTTCGGCAAAATTTCCAGGATAGTGAGGTGAAACTGCTCCCTGGCGTCGGTGATTGGCCATAGTCGCGGAAATAGTCCGACGTTAAAGAAACAAAACACACACACACACACACACTCTCCCATACACAAAGCTTAGCTTTGTGGCCTTAGGAAAATCAAGTCCATCTATACATACAAAGAAAATCACTGCTAGCAAAGACGGCAATAATAAGAGTATATATATGTATATATATATATATATATATATATATATATATATATATATATATATATATATATATATATATATAAGTATTGTTTTTAGGAGTGTGAGCTTTACTTTGAATTTTAAAAGGGAAGCCTAAGATCATTAAATATATTATAGGATTGATACCGTAAATAGTTTGCTTGTTGGAGGAGAGGAGATGCATAGGGATTGTAGCGCAACCAAGATTTAGAAGAGCTAGTGGCTCGTATTCCGGCGATTCAGCCGCAACTAAATTGTTTTAATAAATCTTGTTTGTGGATGTTTGTGTAAGGAAGAGAGAGATAGCAATTATTTTTCGACAGTTGGCAGTTATCAACCAATTAGTAGACTTTAGCTCAATACCCGCTTTGTTCTTGCCGCTTTGCAAACCGTTGAAATGGTGACTATAACTTTTCGTCCACATTTTTACCAATTTTATCACTGCACATATTATTTTATTACCAGATCAATAGTGGCCCGCTTAATTAAGATATTTGTTATTAATTACATTACATTCTTTGAGCCTGCTTAAGACTTGCCCTTCACTACGCTTTTAAAAATATTTACCTACTTACGTGTTCCTCTGGTTATAGCGAAGATAATATAACAAAACTTCGCAATTAGAAAAAATCATAGTTTTGATTTATTTTCCTGCAAAGCTAAAATATTGCCATTCATATAGAAATTGCAGCAGAATTAGTGGTTGTAGTAACTTTAAATTTATTTGCTTGATGCTTTTAAGATCTAAAATGGCAATAATAATAAAAAGTGAGAGTAATTCCCTCAGCACGCGACTTGCACGTGTCTCATCTATTATCAGCGGTTGCGGCGATGTATCAAGTCACATCCTGCAACAGCAGGACAACTAAGTATTTGACTTTGTCAGAGGCAGGGTTTCGTGAAACATTAAATGTCTAGACGCAGCAAGTGCGTAATGGTAACAAATTTTCATAAAAATGTTTTTAATAGCAAAATTGTGTGTTTTTTAAGAAAGCAGGCATCAAATTCGCTTACCAGTATAATCTATATAGTAAGAACAATGTGCCATGTTTCATCAAAATAATTTTATTGTTTGAAAATGTACAAAAATTTCCGAATGTAAACTTAGTGTTCCCGAAAAAACTCGTTTCTTAGTCAACCTTATAGGTTAATAGCAAATTGAGCTATTCAAATTTGAGGCATTTAATCAAAATTCGCTATCATGACGCACTTTCTGCGTCCCGAACTTCCTTTCTTACAAATATGCATTATACTTTGATGGAAAATGCAAAAATTCAATAACCTAAGGTGTGCTCGACAAAAAAAAAGATAATTTGTATCACCAGCGACTTATGGGCCAGCCTGTGATTGTAGAAATAATTATTTAGGATGTAGCCCTAGACACCCTATAATTGATGTATACAATTTTTTTCATATCTTGTATAATACCGGATATATTGAGCTTTATTGATTTTTTACGAAAATTCGACAAAAAGTATATACCATTAAGCGATAACCTTTATAGCTAAGACTACTGCTAAAGCATCAGAGAAAGGGTCTATTTGAAATGAATTTTCTGGAAATATTTTAGTAAAATGAATAACAATGACGATTGAAGCTAAGACTTCAGGGTTTGTAAAACATTCGTCTTGAGACAGTTTTCTTTCCATAGCCCGTATTAGTTCCAGGTTCTTTGCCTAAATGTTGGCAATTTTGACGTTCCAAATCGCACCTTGACGTTTATTTATATTTAAATGCCTCTAACTTTTTTGTCTTTTAATATACAGAGCTAAATTTTTGTACGTAATTTACCTATAACAATATAAACCCGAGTGCCAAATTTGGTTGCCCTTACTTTGTTATTTCTGGAGATATATTTTTTTTTCGAAAGGAAACACAAAATTTTCCGGGAAAACCTGGGCCGATTTTTCTTGCTAATGAGCTTATCCAAGTAATTTGCAAAAGGAAGGTACTTACTAAATGTAATCAAAATCGGCGCATTTTTTGTGTTATCGGTGTGATATATATATATATATATATATATATATATATATATATATATATATATATATATATATATATATATATATATATATAACAATTGAAACTGACCCCGGATATGTGTTCTAGGAGGCCTAATTAGCGCTCATTTGAAGAAATCTTTTCAAAATACAAAAGTCGGGATCTCCTCATTGGTGATTTTTTTAAAAGAAAATTCACTAAAAACATAAATATGTAAGCACATACATTTTTATTATAAGTTTGGCAAAACCACATAGGTAGGTACTACATTTTTATGATAACTTGAGCAAAACTAATTTATTTAGTTAAAAAATGAGGTCAGATATCAATTGTAAAATCTAATAAAAATTTAAATTAGAATGAATACAAGAAAAAAACGCTAGAATGGTTAATATGTAGTTAGTTTACTACATACTTGATATAAATAAATTTATTATTTTTTAATCTTAAATGTTTTCTTTTTACGACACCTATGTTTTGTTTGTTATGTTTACATAGCGTTTTTTAGTATCCTAATTATAATATCAGAAAATACTAAGGCATCTCCCAACAGCCTAATTACTACTTCTTGTAGATTCATATTATAGCTTATGTGTCTTAGCAAACACTAGTTTGCTTTTATCTTTCTGGCAGTAGCAAACACAACCTTGAGTTTTTTAAATTATATTATGGTCGGTTGGGAGTCTAGGATCCTAAACTGCTGGCAATTTAATGGACTTTCGATTTTTGACTAATGGGTATTCAAAATTGTGTACCAGCAAATAACAGAAAGCAAGAAGGTTTTGCTGTTAGCAGAATGCATAAATTTTCTGTAAGCCTTATTTCAAAAACATCATAAATCACAGAAAACAGTAAAGCGCTAAATTTGAAATACTGTTTGACCGTTGCTCTAAAAAAATGTGATAGTTACTTTACATGCATTCAGCGAACTTTTGCAGAAAAAAATTTGCTTAGACCAGATCACAAAAATATTCTTCAAATGAGCGCAAACCAGTTACCTTGACCTCATATCCAGGGTCAGTTTATACTTTTATGTCATACTAGTTCATTATTGTGTTTTATTGCTTAGTTAACAACTATATAATTGTGTACTTTATGCCCGCGGGCCATAAAGTGTACTTTATGGCCCGCGCGGCATAAAGTCTACTTTATGGCCCGCGCGGGCATAAAGACAATTAATTTTTGCTTAACTTATTTAATAACCTTTATTAATGAAATCACAGATAATGGAATAAAAGCAATATGTAAATATTTAATTAACATTATTTAGTCCAATTAACATAAAATTGGCAGTTCTGAAAAGATTCGGTGATAGTTAGGTTGCCTTCGGCAAACAGTGATTCATGTTTCATTGTTTGGGTATGACTAGTATGACATAAAAGTTTGTATGCAGCGCTGGTATATAGAGGTGTATGCCCTCGAGCGACTTACAAACTCTCGGGCCGGAGGCCCTCGGATTTGTAAAATCGTCGCTCTCAGTGCATAAACATCTATTTATACCCTTGGTACATAAATAACTATTATATGTTTATGGAATGTCAAATCTAAAGTAAAATGTCAAATATTTTGTGCTAAATAATTCTTGGTATTTTGAGAAGATCAGAATTTTAAAGCAGATATTGTTATACCAAAGAGATGTCCATACTCACAAAACTGTTGATGCGGGAAAGCCACGATTTGAATGAAAATTTGTGACAGTACAAAGATCTAATTTGGCAGTTAAACGTTATGAATAAGAGAGCCTAACTAAATTTTGTTCAAATACAACCACACGCATTAACTTTTTTGTAAACACGTAAAATTAGTCTCTGAAAAACCATATATAAAACATTGTCGAAATAGGCCTAAGAAGTTGGCAACATTACACTTACCATATCTAATTTAAAAAATTAAATATTATCACCTCTTGGCATTTATCGAAGAAAAACTTGATTTTGTAATATACGTATTCTTCATACAATTTATTGATAATCTAATTGTTAAATATAATTCAATCAATTTAAATATATATATATATATATATATATATATATATATATATATATATATATATATATATATATATATATATATATATATATATATATATATATATATATATATATATATATATATATATATATATATATATATATATATATATATATATATATTAATATAAAACGACATACATATATACTATGATGTGTCTGTGAGGTCATGTTTTGGCTAGGGTTACTGTGGCCATCCACTCTTTTAATAATATTTTAATCTCCATTTGTGTTCAACTATTGATTACATTTATTACTGGTCATGTTACTACACTTTACACGACATTTTGATACAACCTTATGCCTAAGCAGATATACGTAACTAAATTAATTTATACACATACATTTTCTTTCTTAAATTATTTAGGAGTATACAGCGACATATATCTTTGGGTCTGGGTCCTATCAAGACCACGTAAAAACACAACAACATAACGCGACTTCCATAATATTAAACTCAATGAATGTTTTCTTCGAAAATAGACTAATTATACAGAATTTATCCACAAGGTTCCGCTTAGGTATCCAAAATAATATACAAAACAATAACTTCTTTCCTTCTGAATTATAAGCGGCTATGGTGATATAATATCCTAGTTAACAATAGGCAAGTAAACAGCTACTTGACAACAGAACAATAACTCATTACTTTCAACAAAAACTCACGAGTTGCCTCAAGCTACATATTAAAAACATTATTTCTGCTACTGGACGTTTTACTGTTTTTTGTGTTTAAAACCAACCCACAATAACCGCAAAATATGCGATCGACTATTGCAATTTCATTGAATTATTTATCAATCAACACTTTCCATTCATTATTTATTATTCTAACATTATAAGTGAAACAATTTGTTCTGCCCCGCTTAACTAAGAAGATAAAATTGGTGGTTCAATACTCAGGATTACTTGCTTAGATTATGCAATGGTGATTTTTTATTGCTACTACGTTCGCTTATTTGGTAAAAAATATATTGTTTAATATGTTTAACCGGGTTAATGCTGGAAAGAGTCATGACACAGTAAATGTCCCATAGCAGCAGTTTCCATAAAAAAATATTTTTCTGACACTATCTTTCCAAAGTGTATCATAGTCTAAAGCCGATTGTGCCTGGTTGTCGAGATCGACTCTGTGTCTTCAGCAGCTCTTCCATTTCATTATACCTGGCGCACTTCATCAAGCACCAGGGTAGATTATTTTGCTCGGTAAACTTTACAATGAAAACTTGGAGCAATTTAATATTTTTATTCTGCAAGATAATTGTTTTTAACTATGACACAATTTTCTCGACAATAGTTCAACCTCTTTACAGCATGTGTTTCCCCACCTTCTTTAATGCCATCAAATAGTTGCAAATAATCTGTTGTGCAACCCTACATAATTTGAGCTAGTACGTTTCGCGGTTTAAAAGTTATGGCCTTATTGCGTTACTTATGCGCAATTCTGTATATCCATGTTTTAAACTTAGTTTTTTTTTATTTTAATAATATGTCGTTTATACAAGTGCATTTTTTGTCAAAGAACCTCAATATTTAGGAAGATGGGTATAATATTTAAAGTAAACAAGAAAAAAAAACTTTCCCGCAAACTGATCAGTTTGTGCCAAACTCATCCAAGCCATCCACTGAAACAAAACATTTGTAGGGCTTTATCTAGATCTTGAGTTATTATTTAGAGTTGTTGAATTTTTCGCAGACGATTCAATGTTATATTGCATATAATAATATTACTAGAGAAAACCAAATCGCGATATAATAATAAATAATCACGATTCAAATATTTATTTCGCCAGTCTTATTAAGTTATGAGACAATCACAAATTACATTAATCTATTCTTGTTTATTTTTATTGCGTATAATAATCCCGTTAATTATGTGCGAAACGTAACCTGATTTACGTCACTAAAAGACATATTAAACACTATAATCAAAGTCAACTGTCAAAATATTTTGAATATTGTTTAAGCAGCAAGTAACAAAACAGAAATTGTTGCACGCGAAATCTAATATGGAAGAGACAAGTAAATTAACATTAAATTAAAATTAATTGGAGGTTATACTGACTAAAAGTCAGCTTAAATGTCCTTTTGGCTAGTGTGTCCTGATTTAGATAGATGTGCGGGAAAATTACAAATCGACGGTATAAATACTTCGACAATATATATCATCAAAGTGACGTGTTTTGTACCGGAATAAAAATCTGTACAGCTAGTTTACATTTAATGAACTGTTTCAGTAGAGGACACTAATTGTTGTAACCGGTAACCGCCGAAGCCTATTGCATGACTTTGCAAAATGCTCTTTTGTCTGATAAATTATTTGACTCTCGACGCTCAAAGCCCCTTTGTTCCCAATACAGATCTTTCACCAAAGCAGATGATGCAAGCATTGGTTAGTGACTAAAGTTGAACTAAAGTCAGCCAGAAAATAATTTTCCAGCTTACTCATTCTACAATTAATGTGCTGGGTGGTTTTTTAAGTATTACAAAGCTATATTTCAAAAACCACTAAACATGTTTTATTTAAGCTTGGTAACATGCTTATAATTCATTTAGAGTGATAATACAATGTGATGATAATTTTTTCAAGAAAAATACTCAGACAGGTTAGTTTTATCTTTTCAATTGTCAAGTTATAACGTAAAAACTACATTTATGACTTCACCTATTTCTAAATGGTGACGTCATCACAAGTTTTTTTAAATGGCAATAATAAACTTTCGATTTTAAATTACCCCACAAAAAAACCTCTAAGGGAGTCATGTCTAAGGAAGGCGGTGGCCACTCAATTGCTCCTCGACGTCCTATCCATCTTTCAGGAGATGTGGCATCTAGATTAGAAGTTTGTTGATTAAAAATAATGTAAGATATTGGATATTTTATTAAATCAAGAAGTGTACTTGGAGATCCCAAATCACCACAACACATATTTTCAAAGACCTGACGTCGTTTCACTAACAAGGTTAGTGTCATCAGAGGATGAAAAATGAAATATCTTTCATCCTCTGATGACGCTAACCTTGTTAATGCAACGATCGTCAGGTCTTTAAAAAGATGTGTTGAGGTGATTTGGGTTTCCAAGTGTACTTATCAGTGTTCATCACAGGTTCCAATCTTCACTTAATGAAATCAAAAAGTGATAAAAGTCAAGTGATATTTATTCGGTATTTAAGCATGTTTAAATTGTTTGTATTTTAAATTGTGTAAACAGAATCACAGAAAAATGCCTAGATGATACACACTAATATTAGCAATGCCAAATATATACCACAACTATATACTTATACCTTTCAGATAGTTTTAGTATCAAAAAATAACTACTTAGGGGGTCACCACAATAAGGTTTTCAAAAAGTTTTATAAAATGTACGCGATTTAGTGCTCATAGAACCCATCTACGAAGTCAGTTGAAGTTATGTGTTGTACTTCAAAAATAATGAAGTTTTTGTAATAAAATTTGGTAAGCATGTTGTTCCTGTAGATGAGATACTATACCATCTGCTAAAGCTGGGGTTTCTAGGTTAATGGAAAAATTTGGTATAAACATGAAAATATTTTATTGAAATGCGTTACGCATTTACCTAAAATTTTTCTTAACAATATTTATTCACAATCTTTCCTAAATCAGTGCCAATAACAGTTGTATTTTAAATAAATAATTGATTTTAATTGGTTATTAGGCTGCCACTCCAGAATCAGTGATTCATAGTTCGAGAGCCCTGCAGGTAACTCCAAATACCGTATAATGTAGATAACATGTAAGTAAAAAAGTCCGAACGCAGCAAATGCGTTATGGGAGCGAAAACTCGCAAGAATGTGTCATCATAAAAATTGTTAATTAAATAATTAATAAAAGCTAAAAGAAAAAATTGTAGAAAGATTTTGGTGGAAACCTAAATATACCTTAATATATAAAGAAGCGCATACATTTCGCAAAACCAATGTTAAAATTTTTTGGGTAATATAAACTGTCAGTTTGAAGATATACCTTATATTTGTCAATTGACAAATACAGCCATTTAACCAATATATTACGCGTTAGCTTACCATAAGCTTAGCTCGTACAAAGTTTAGTTTTTCGTTTTGGTATTTTTCGGTAACTAAACTCAGAGTATACCTTCCTTTGTCAATAAAACTAAATAAATTGGTTTGGTCGTACATTTATTTTAATTCTTGATAAAGTTTTTTATGTAGCTGATAAAATTTGTTTCGTTTGGCGAACCAAATCGAACCGGTTTCTCCAAAAAGAAGTTTTCTTGCAAACAAAAATGTGTCTTCATAGCTTACTACGTTATTTGTATAACATTTAGTATCCAAGCTGCCTTAGTATAGCCTATATTTGTGTTTATGTACCACAACTGAATACTTTAGTTTAATAGGTGATTTTGTTATTTATTGTTGAAATATTTTTATAAATATTTGCTACCACAAGGCACTTTCTGCGGCCAGACTTTTCAAAGCTGGCAAATTGCTGTAGACTTCCATGTGCAACTGAAAAAAGGTCTTCTCCAAATTTAGTTTTTGCAGAGATTTTTGGCAAATGAAATGAGGTAATAATCATTTAGATATAAAAACAGGCACTTATTAAACACATGTCACGTAATATTTTATTTAACGGAATACGTTTTTGTTTAGAAATCACTAAATCTAACATTTTTCTGTCTTACAAACGCTCATCCACCCGATAGTAATTAACCAGCTTAATCGGCCCAGTTTTTCCAAACAAAACTAAAGTTTTTCCAAAAAAAAAAATGTATATATTCGAAACAGATCTTGATAAAATTTAGTACACATGTGGCTCTAATAAAAAGTTATGCACACATGGTTATATGTATATATGTAGAAATTTGTTGAAGTTCTCACAATCGTGACCTCTTTATTAATCAATTTTCATAATGAAGATGCAAACGGCGACGTATAAGTCTTAATTTTAATTGCTAAGAACGCTTGTAAAATATATAGAAACCCACCTTTTAAGTCAATTACTTTCTTAAAATTTTAGACGAAATTTTAAGTCATATTTATCCTACCCATATTTAGTAATGATACTACGTAAAATGCTACCAACAACAAAAAACTATGAGCACCTTGCGGCGATGAAACTTCCATAAAAAAAGCAACAGAAATATTATTTTTTGCCAACAGTCTTTGTGATCTATATTTCAAACAACAATGACTGAAGCATCTACGTCATTTGTCAAACTACGTAAACAAGTAATACTGCTAATAGATGGCGCTACTGTGTTTAACTCACTGTTCTCTTTATATAATGCTAGTAAGTTACAGGTCTAACTGAAATAAAACATCACCTTGGTTGTTTATACATTCCCTAATTTCACTTCTTATCTAGTCAGGTAAACAAATGCTGTTTGTCCTCGTTTTAATTTAATTATAATGCTATAAACTAAACCTGGCATAAAGTAAAGAACACGAACTATAAAGTAGGTATATCAATTAAAATAGCTTGGTTTTATTACTAATACACTTATCTTCACATACTTTTTGTGCAAGTTGCAGCATCGCGGCTAAAGCAATGTATACAGATGGTATGACTCTATTTAATTAACATTTAAATATACAAAGAGTCCATGTAGGTAGAGTCAGCCTTCTAATGCATAAAGCTGGATAAAAATTCACTAGATATCAACCTCATTTCGTATTTCCGTTACTGTGACCTGTATAGAGCACTCTCAACTGACCATCTACAATCGACAATGCATGTTTATGCGGTCAATCAATATTATTAATATTATTGTAACATTGTTGTCTACATTGTTATTATAAATATATAATATATATGCAAAAATAACAAATTCTAGTGAAGGGCAGATCACACCGTTATTTCGTATTTGGCTTTACCACAGTCATGCAGCAATCTCAGGCAAGATGTAGAATTTTCTTATTATGGTTAGATCTAATTGTAAATAGCATCAATTTTGAACAACTGTACATAGGTACCACTAGCTGTGATACAAAATGAAAGTGTAGTGGCAAATTTAAAATCGATAATTCTAGTGAAGGGCGAATACTTGTATAATTTATGTGAAAACATACAAAAATATTCATGTTTCAAGACTATTGCATATTTTAAGTCAAAAACAAAATTAAAAGTCTAAATGTCGAACCTCTTGGAGACTTTTTATTAAGATAATTGGTAGCCAGAGATAACGAAGGTGAGACTGTGTATATATGCGAGCGATAATTAAAAAAACCCATTCATCAAACTTGGCAAGTATATTTCCTTTGTAAATCTCTCGGAGTAGTTCGTTAGCCAGCCCAATCTGACCTTTTTTTCGAAAATAAAGTTAAGTTTTTCTACGACACAAATTTTACTCTCTGACAATAATAACGCTACTTTGATAAAATTTGGTATACATGTGGCATTAATACAAACATATTTCAATAATGAAATTAAAAGAACGGTACTTGCCGAGTTTCATTAAAATCGATTAATTACCTTTTAAGTTATCGGTTGGATACACACACACACACACAAATATATATATATATATATATATATATATATATATATATATATATATATATATATATATATATATATATATATATATATATATAGCTTGTCTTCGTACTGACACCATATTCACTGCAGGATGTAAATATATATATATATATATATATATATATATATATATATATATATATATATATATATATATATATATATATATATATATATATATATATATATATATATATATTTACATCCTGCAGTGAATATGGTGTCAGTACGAAGACAAGCTATATGGCGTCCACCAGAATTAAGGTTATATCAACAGATTTGACAGATGTTGTGTAATATAGATATCCGAAACATATTCAGAAGCGGGATGTTGAGTTGGTCAACTTTGCCTATTTAACCGACTTTGTAGCTCAGATAATAACGAAGATAGCTATTGCTCCCGATTTCCGTAAACACATACAATTGGCAACGTTTGGGATCAAGTTATCTTCGGAATATTGTACTGGGATGGAAAGACTATTATGTGTGCATATAGAATGGCTTACCCTGAGTTGATTGAATGCAAAATATTCATATCGTTCCATTTAAAAAAATTGAGGTTATGTCAACAGATTTGACAGTTGTTGTGCAATCTAGATATTCGTGACATATTCAGAAGCGGAGTGTCCAGTTGGTGAACTTTGCCCATTTAACCGACTTTGTAGCTCAAATAATAACGAAGATAGCTATTGTTCCCGATTTCCGTAAACACCCTGTATATATATATATATATATATATATATATATATATATATATATATATATATATATATATATATATATATATATATATATTATATATACATACATGGTGGCTGCTCTTTTGGGTTCATCTCTTTTGCCACCAAATAATATTTTTATATACTTATGCAATTTGATTGTAATGGTATTATATTTTCTATTTATACATTGTACGATTAATTACCACAGCACACAAAAGAATATATCATATGATCATTGAAAAATAGAAGCAGTAGCATGAATGACTTTCATTTGTAAGTCTACTCAAAAACATTACAGTTTTTTACTTATTTCGAAGAAAGCTGAGAAGATCATTACATAATACTAAAGACTTGCTCAAAAGTGGCTATTCATTTCACAGATCATTAAATCAGTCGCTGAAGAATTAAAGGTGAGAAATGACATTTTGTATACCATGTTTTATTTGTACTATTTCCTTTATGGCGAAAGCCAATATAAATAAGAATGTTAGTCTTTTCAAGTCTACTCTACAGGTCCGAGGCTTCGACGGTTAAAAAACCTAAATGAACATACTTCTGTGTATCGACGCATGCTGCTGATTTCATAAATAGATGGAGTTACAAACGTAAAGCTGCCAGTTTAGATTTAGAAAGACGAATAAATAATCAGTACACACAGAAGGAGAAAACCCGAATACTTTGAGCATGTGATGAGAGAAACAAAGTTTACGCTGCTGCAAAACACAATGCCAGAAAATATAAAATAGAAAACTAGTCTATGAAGGGGAATAATATGCTGGGTCAAAAACTTGAGGGGCTTGTTTGATGTAACATGAAATCAAATCAAGCTTAAAGCAGCGGGCCATAATAGGGAATTCGCATAAAATTGAATCCACATCTATCTTTTTTTTTCATACCTTAATATTATAGTAAATCTTAATGTTATAGTATCAATTATAAGAAATAAAATAAAAATATTTGGTTAAAACTTTTGTACGTGTTTAAAAAACCTTGCTATTTTTAATTTTCTCAGGTGCCCATAAACCATCTGGCTATTGTTGTGACGTCAGATGCTCCAACTAGTCACGCAGAAGCAAGGTAGTGCTGCACGTTTTTCCATTGAGAGTCGTTGTTATTATTAAATTAATGAAGCAGTGTCAAGAAATAAAGACTATTAAACACTTCCCCATACGCACAAAACCGCTAACAACTACTGTTGGAACAAGTGACGTTTCTGCATGCGCGCGCTTTTCAAAATGCTCAAGTAACTTGCAAATATTTATTCCCTTCATTGCATATAATACGATAAAAAACATAAGAAAATCGTGAAAATTCCCTATTGCCATGATTTCCAGCATCCCACATTAGGCAACGGAAGTAAAAGATAAACAACTATCCATATCGTTCGAAGGCCTTTTACTTTCAACCGCATCTAGCATTTTTGAGTATCTATGTTTACTTGTGAAACCATCTCAGTTGCACATACTTAGAAGTTACCTATTTATGGCATGATTAATGACTGACATAGAAGCGACAGACTATTAACAATACCTCTAACATAGCATCGTAAACGTCAAACACGCCAACAGTAACCTAATTTCCTTGGATGAAAATCTGGAATTAATCTTAATAAGTCACTATAAGTAATGCAATAGTTCAAGTAATAATAAACGTTAACCACAACATAAATCTTAGTTTATATCTACCTCTATTAATGCTAGGCTAGCTATTATTGTCAAATTAGGATAGGTTCAAATTAAAAATTAACTATTTATTACTGATTGCATTCTAGTTGTTTTGTATCACGATCCAATCGTAGATAGAGTCAATTATATGATGCCCTTTTATTTTTATTGTCCGCACTTCTCATTGCAAATCGACTCTGTTGATTTATACAGGATCTCATAATAATAATAATAATAATAATAATAATAATAATATAAACGTTATTGCAAGCATTTATAATTATCGCTGTAAGAGGTGTTAACAATTTATGGGTTTAAGCAGAAACTGATACATTCATATTTTATGTCGGCTATGCAGTTCTCGCCCAAAGGAACCAGAATCTTCTATACATTTTATTTGCGTCAGCTAGGCGTAGTAATATTTTCTATGCTAGGTTTACAAAGTTGACTGCATTTCAGGAACAGTTATTATAAATAATATCTAAATGTAATTTAGATGTTTAGATCAAACAATAGTATTTTTCAATTTTCGCTAAACCATAGAAAGAAATATTCAAGTGTTATCATTTAGTCGTATCATTTTAGCAATTCCTTGTGAAAAAATTTGCATATGCGGAAAATAAAGGCATAGACTGACGTCGGACACTATTGGTGAAACCTTAAACAAAAAACAGTATCCCCAAATATTAAAAAATAATAATAATAACAAAAAGTTATGTGCTAGAAGTTCATCAGTACCTTTCGCTAACTAACTGTATGTGCAAAATTTTACTATGTATATATCTAAACTACAGATGTTGCAATACCTGATTACGCAACCTAGTAACTCTTGTTGAATCAGTGGCCACGCCTAACCGGCTGTTGAAATAAACTATGAATTATTTCGCGCTATATCAAAAAGTGTTGAATTACTTGGCTCCACATATAAATTCATTAAATTTACTGTGTTGTTTTTGCGGATTCATTAACTTTCCAAAGCATCTGACATGCGACAATCCATGGCTCCTTCCAGTAACTCAATATTTCTGTTACCTATCTTATGCCCAGAGCCAATCCGCGGTTTATTTACTCTGTTGAGTCATAAATCATTTATGTGCTCCTTAAGTCTTTTTTATTGATCTCAATATTTGTCCAATATAGATTTTCTCAAAATTATTAGAACGTAGTTGACAAATGCCCGGTTTTTGGAAAAAGTCAATAGTATCATTAAGTCTACCGCAGAGACTTTTCAAGTTGTCAACTTTGCAGACTTTAAAATCATTATCTCTCTTTATTTTCTCAATCACTTTTGTAAGTGCGATGCGAATTTCTTAGGTCGCTCTTTGAATGAAATCTTAAATACTATAATGTTATTTGTCGAAATTTTTCACCTATATTCAGTTACTAATCTATACGCAATATGTGGAAGGAAATCATTACAAATTGCAACATCTATAATTTTCTTCTTCTGAGTTGTATCGCTATCTGCTCAAAGGAAAATTGGGTAACATTTGAACAAGATAGCTCAAACTCTAGCTTTTCTGACAAAAGAGTGGTTTTAATCTAACGGGATGAAGTGACCTGTAGAAGTTTCTTTCCTATACAGGTTAATGTCTAACCTATCTACACTTTCGATGACAAAAGTGTCAAGAAGGAGAAGAAGTCGTTGTTCCCCATTTTGCAAGTAAACTTGATTGAAGGTAATCTACCTTTTAAGCTATTAAGCAAATTCTTGATGCTATGTCTACCAAATTAAATATGGGAAAAATATGATAATAATAACACAATTGAGTTTGATTCATTTTAGTTTATTAGTTTCAATTATACAGTACGTCAATATAACAAGCAAAAGACTTGCGCCTTACAGTAATGTAATCGTAATTATACACTTATACACACACACACACACACACAACTATATATATATATATATATATATATATATATATATATATATATATATATGTATAAATTTTGTACTACAGAATAATGTTTTTTTGTGAAGTTTTGGTTTGAAAGAAGGAATGGCTAGTGTTAAATTGATTCCACGGTTGCAGCAGGAATGTTGGTGGGAATAGGAATCTCAGCCGTAGAAAAGCTTAGCTGAAAAGCAAAAAATGACGGAGCAAAATAACTTTACATTTATACGTTTAGGAAGAGGCTGTTCAAAATCGTGTCCCATCTCAAACAAAATTAATTTTCGCTTCCCATTTGTTTTTGTTTCCTCTAATGCCTCAACCGTTGACTTCATTTACAATAACTATTCGTATATCCATAGTACTTTGCGGACGATACATATAGACAAAAACACCAACGATAACTCATCTAAAGGTAGCTATTGCACATTCACGACAATCTGAATACAGAACTCGAACATGCGGCTGCATAGTCCGGACTCTACGGGGTACTTGCCCGGCAACTCACTACTTGGGCTCTTAATTTGTCGACAACGTACCGTCGGAAGATATTTCACAGTTCAACGGATTTACCATTGTGGTTGCCTCCTTTCTACGATAAACCCTCCGCCGACCCAAAACTCACTTTCATACACAAATAGAGAAGTCATCTTAACATATTCCTCCGATTGCATATTCGGTAGCTGGTTATCATAAAGTAAGTGGTGAAGTTAGCTATTTCGATTTCGATTGAAATGCTGGGGTGCAATACTTGACGTCGAAAGAGATCAGTACTTCATTTGGTTTCAACCTGATATGATTGATTCTATCAGCGAATTCCATGGGATTTTTCACCAGAAAATTAGTTTTTCTGCAAACCATTTCGAAGGTTCATCTAGTGTACAGATACCATCAGTAACCAAGTTAGCGTCATCAGGATGGATAATTGTTCCTCTGTTGCGGTGATTTTGGTTCTCCAAGTGTGCTTATCAGTGCTCATCATAGGTTCCAGTCTTCACTTAGTGGAACCCATGGCGCATACTAAGAAATTTTACTAGGCAACTATTTATACTTCAATGATTTGTCATTGCCTTTCGAAGTGGTGCAGCAACTTCAAAAATTATGTAACCTATTCACCGCGCCATGACCGTTGTTTAAATATATTATCGTATAACCGCCTCATGGCTAAATATTAGGAGCATGTGCCTCTGCAGCCAAGGTTCAAGGGTGCAATTACTATTAGAAGTAGGAGTGTAAAATCACCTTTTAAACTCCAAGCGAAGTTCTATCCCTTCGGAAGGAAAGTAACGCCGTTGATCCCATGGCCCATATTATATTGGGCACGTTAGACTCCTTGCTGGAACAAAAAGGTTTGAAAAAAATTCTAGGATTGTGGTGAAACTGCTTTTTAAAGTCGGTGCATTTTATCTGATATGCATATATATATATATATATATATATATATATATATATATATATATATATATATATATATATATATATATATATACGTACATAAAGTTCCGCACGACATCAGAAAAGAAAATGTCAATAATTATACCAGCATTATAAAATGCATAAAAATGATATATTTTTGGTGTTTGTTTTATTTTTAGTTTGTTAGTGCTTGTCTAAAAGTTTTATTCTTAAAAAACGTTTTTTTTCAGGCCATGGAGGGGTGAACCAGCTCGGTGGTGTGTTCGTGAACGGTAGGCCGTTACCTGACGTGGTCAGGCAAAGGATAGTAGAATTAGCCCATAATGGAGTCCGTCCTTGCGATATTTCCAGACAACTGAGAGTGTCACATGGGTGTGTATCCAAAATACTGTCCAGGTTAGTATAGTGAATAAATGTAAAAACTCTACTTTTTAGAGCTTTATATTTAATCAGAGTTCGCAAAAATTGGCCATCAGCATAATATTATCTTGCCCAGACACAAATTGTTAGCATCGGGATACAAAATATGTTTGGTTATAACAACGAGTCAAACCCAATGCTCAACTTTGTGATTTCGGAAGCCATAAAAGGTACAGAATCGATTCGATTGGGAAAAAGTTGCGTATCTCGGTCCTCGCTAATGTGATGCCAACTGATCTGATCTAGGTCATTTCGTTTCTGAAGTATTGTGAAAAAACTCACATTCCCAGTCTGTAATTCATCAATCGTAGCCTGAAGATTACACATTCTTTAGACATGTTTTAATGTGAAATACTCTGGTTATGTCGGAATTTCTGAAAGACGTTTCAGCACTGTGGAACACCTTCCACTTAAGTTTTTTATATGAACGCCATATTAGATTTCTAGTCTTTTGAATATATATCTGTTCATGCTGATTTCACTGAGGTACCACTTAATGGATGTAAAAGTAAAACTGGCGAAAATATGGAAAAATTAAATTAAAAGCTCCTTGACTGTCAAAATAGTAAAACAATTTCATAACATTTCAACTTCATTTCCGACAAGCTTTTCTGCAACTTTCTATTTTCATATATATGGGTAGTGAGTGAAGAGTGGAACCTGTGATGAGCACTGATAAGTGCACAGATCATCAACATATAATTTTTAGTAAAAACTGTATTGTGATGACATGGGTTCTCCAAATTGTACTTGCCAGTATTGAGAAAAAACGTTTCAATATAGTTGCATTTTGATGGCTAAATATATTACCAAGTTTCAAAAATATCTTTATGTAATGTTATCACACTAGCTGCTGAATAACATAGCACAACCTAGGTCAAAATTAATTTAACCTAAAATAAATATCCTAATGTGTTAACATAGCACATTGATATAGTAACACTATGTCGTGAATATAGTTGCATTTTGATGGCTAAATATATTCCCAATTTTCAAAAATATCTTTATGTAATGATATATATATATATATATATATATATATATATATATATATATATATATATATATATATATATATATATATATATATATATCATAAATGACCAAAAACTAAGAATTCCTGTTTTTATTTCATTTAAAAAATTTTGCGGTTAAAATATTTTTGGACAAACAGACAAGTCGGATGCACTCAATACAGCAGATACAGGATATAAGTGTAATATGTGAATACAGTACCTAGGCATATATATATATATATATATATATATATATATATATATATATATATATATATATATATATATATATATATATATATATATATCCACCACTCTAAGGAGTAGGCAGATTGAGGCCTTAGAGTGTCCTTACATATTTCCTTAACCTACCTTTGTCCACCACTCTAAGGAGTAGGAAGATTGAGGCCTTAGAGTGTCCTTACATATTTCCTTTACACACCTTTGTCCATCACTCTAAGGAGTAGGCAGATTGAGGCCTTAGAGTGTCCTTACATATTTCCTTTACCCACATTTGTCCACCACTCTAAGGAGTAGGCAGATTGAGGCCTTAGAGTGCCCTTACATATTTCCTTTACCCACCTTTGTCCATCACTCTAAGGAGTAGGCAGATTGAGGCCTTAGAGTGTCCTTACATATTTCCTTTACCTCTTGAAAATGGCTCCAAAACAGGAGCCGAAACGTCGAGTTTCCATAAATTCTGGACGCGGTTTAACCCGAGAACCAAGCATGTCTCACATTAAAGAACGCGGAAATCTTTCTGAACACACACATATATATATATATATATATATATATATATATATATATATATATATATATATATATATATATATATATATATATATATATATATATACTTATTTTATTTGATAGTCGCCATTTTCATAATAAGCTTAAGTCCATTTTCGCATTGATTTCATTTAAATATGCATCTTCTAAAGGATCAGTGTCTAAATGGCAACTCAGATTTTACAGTCACTGAAAAAATATACAACTTTAATCACATTTTTTTTATTTAGCTTATTAAGAAGTGAATAACTTTTTGAGATTATTAAAGTTAAAAAAGTTCGGGACGCCGCAACATATAAAGCTTCAAACGGACGTTGGTTCCGGGTTCCAGGGGCCCAAATTCGCGCTCATTGTTGAAAAAATGTTTGCAAAGTCTCACCATCGATACCTCTCTATTAGAGAATTTTTTCGAATAAAAATTCGCTAGAAAAACAACCAAGTTAAGGATGTTTATTACACACTTTTAAAAATAAGATTATGTACCATGCAACAAATTTTAAGTTCAAGAAAACGTACATTTAAAATACATTTAACTTCAATGTGCGCCTAATACACGACATATACATAATTTAATAAAAAGAATATAGTTAGGTGATACAGCAATTACTAAAAATTAATAATAAAGAAATCACAAATTTTCAACTAGCTAAAATAAATGCTATAAGAGTTCGCCGTTAGCTAAGTTTATTTTTTGCAGCCTTTTCTTACAATACCTATTTGCCATGAAGCAGCATTGTATATTGACCTTGATTAACTCGTCTTAATGGATATTTCCAGAAAAAAACTAATTGGAAATGCACCAATCATCTAAAAAGAATTCTCCAACTCTCAAAATTCTTGCAATCTTAAGTCACACAACAGTGAACCATATTTGCAGGTAATTATTGCTTAATGTAACATTCAATATTTCACTCACAAACAGAGAATACTATACTGATGCGAATTAAAATACTTTAGCCTATTCCAGTAAAACGCCAGGAAGTAGAGAAATAATTTTAAAAAAATTTCTGCGTCTTCGCGCATGCAGCAAACAAGGATTGTTATACCACAATTGACGTTATCTCATTCTGGTGCTCATGAGGCGATTGGTTGTACAAAGCGAACTGTTTGTATCTCTTCAAATTACATAGTTCACTGCCTTGTATGCAAATGAATGCTTACCTACTATAGCTTTATTTATTAAACGTTACTTCTGCTTGAAATGGTTATAAAATAAAAATTTATTGGGGAAGGATCAAGCAGTACAGCAAAAGTACAAGCAAAATCAGGTTAAGCGTATTTTAATTTATATATATATATATATATATATATATATATATATATATATATATATATATATATATATATATATATATTGTTTTCTTATACGTAAAGACAACAATATTCGCAGTTCTACTTATTCTTTTTCAATGCAGCGCGAAACCTTCAGTCTAATAGTAAATTCAAATGTTCGGAACCTGTTGACTCGGTAATAATGTTATGCTAATATCCTAATTTGAGTTACATTATGTTTTAAAGTGATTCAAGGTATCCGGTATAATTAATAAATCCTTTATTTGAATATAAAAAGCTTCACTGCCTTTGTTTTTAAAGATCTAATCCGCCAGTTTTATTCATTGTGTAAGACATTTCCTTTTACGTAGGAAATCTCAATAATATAATCAGATAAAAAACAGATTAGCTTCAATATATTCCTGCCTTCATATATTTGAACTCTAAGGTTTTTAAAAATAATCCAGAAACTTAATAGAAGACTTTTTTAGCTATTTAATTTATACAAGTGCAACTGAATGAAGATACTAACATTTAATTTGTGCTGAGTATGTTGCAAGTTAAATTCATGTTTTTGTTTGCCATAACAAAATTACCTCATACGCAGTTTTTGAATTTTGTGGCAAATACTAAAGCAGCAAAAATGTAAGACTTTTATGATTACCAGAGAGCGTAAATTTGGTGCTCAAGACTTAGTTTGTATTCACAATAGTAGGCTTCTAACTACCGTGAAAATATGAAGCTTAATATTTATATGTATAATATAAATATAATATAATAAAACGTAGTTCTAATCTGCTTTTAAACAAATTGAATCACTTTCGTTAAAATTTCTATTTATTTACATTTTTCTGGTATTTACAGATTTAGATGAGAGTTGTAAATGACAACCCGGCGGATTGTTTATTGTGACATATTTTCGTAGCGTGTCCTTTTAAACTTTAATTTCTTTGCAATGGAAGCGAAACCCTGATTTATCTATCTCACCTTGTCTAACATTATAGACAACCATTTAGAGGTAATTTTAGATCATATAGTAGAATATTGATTTTTTTATTTTGTTATAGCTCAAGATCTACTGAACCAATTGAGTTAAAATTTGGTAGGTGGGACCACTCGCACAATGTGTACGTGCTTGTAGTTTAATATTTCTAGTAATTTAAAAGATATTGCCTTTTTAAACAGTTTTCTTCATTTTATTCTAAAATTATTTGAGTGTCAAAACTGCCTAACGAACTCATCCACGCCATTAATAAAACGAAGGGAATTACCAAATTTGGTTTCGATTGGTGAAGTATTTTTTATGTTATCGGTTGTATATATATATATATATATATATATATATATATATATATATATATATATATATATATATATATATATATATATAAACTTTTAAACTAACCTTGCATTTGGGTTCTAGCGGCGCTCAGTTGAAGAAATTTTCCAAAAACCTCACTATCGATACCTCTCTATATAGCATATAGCAAGCTAAAAAATATGATCAAATTATTAAAATGACAGTTGAAACGAAACATTTAGGCAGTACCGTCCAGGCAATAAAACAATAAATTTCGGGACGCAGCAAGTGCGTTATGGTAGAAAATTTTCATTAAATACTTCAAACTTGTATAACTCAATTTTCTATAAACCTAGATAGTTGAGTTTTCGTATGTAGTAAGGTATTTATGAGTGCAACATAGCAACCAAATTGCATCAAAATAGCTTTGTTCTTTTTGAGATACACATTTTTTTTCCATAAAAATAATTTTTTCAAGAAAAACCGGTCCGATAGATCTGGCTAACGAACTTGTCCAAGCCATTAATAAAAGAAAAATTCTTGCCGAGTTTCATCAAAATCAATTAATAACTTTTTAAGTTATCGTGTGGATACATATATACAGATATATGTATATATATATATATATATATATATATATATATATATATATATATATATATATATATATATATATATATATATATATATATATATATAACATGTAAAAATTCGAACGGACCTTGGTTTCGGCTTCTAGGGCCCAAATTCGCGATCAGTTGAAAAACATTTTGCAAAGCCTCACCATCGATACCTCTCTATTAACGAATTTTTTTAATACAAATTCGCTAAAAATGTTGATTAAAAGCTCAAGTATTTTAAAATGACCTATAAATTATATGTGGTTCTTTTACTTCCCCCCTTCTTTGTAATAAAAAAAGGAAAAAAGCAATAGAATTTTGAGTTTTGAGAACATGCTCATTCAGTCACTGTCAATCTTTAAAATATATAGAGGTGGATTTGACCTCGCTCTTCACAATGGCAAAAGCTGTGATGTGAATGTAAACCTAATAAGCTAATTATTTTTAGCTTGTCTATTTTATCTTATAATACATCGTACTATGTTTAAATCAGTTACACCATTCTTCTAAGCCTGTAACTATATTAGCTATTTTTTGCTGCTAGATGGGCCTTAAAGATGTAAGTTACTGATTCGTTCTCTATCTAGAAGTATGAAATCTTGTAATATTTTTTTCAAAAGTAACAACTTACAGTTTGAGAAACGATAATAAAAGTGTGTAATTAAAATTATATATATATATATATATATATATATATATATATATATATATATATATATATATATATATATATATATATATATATAGCAGTTGAATTTCATTTCACTTCCTAACATAACTATTCATAGCACAGTTTTTTAAGCAACAAATGTAATTGTATTGGAAAGTGGTAACTAAAAACATATACATTTTTCTGTTATAATAGGATTTATATTTTGAACAATTGATTTTATAGTAACTAAACATTAGTTGTTTTATTCTGGCAACATGGATCCTGTAATAGAGAACACAACTACACTACAATTCGTAACCAACAATTTCTGTTACTTTTCCCTTTGATTTTATTTTCATTTTTGTCGACACGTCTTTTTATATCCGATGTTAATATTATCTGTGAGTGTATAACCCACAATAGTGGACATAAGTTACCAACAGCACAGCTTTTTTATGTGTCCTAGCACTCCGACATCCAACACTGGAGAGAACGCCAGTAAAACTCCCAAATGATGAATGCCCTCTGAACCCCATGCTGTTCTGCTTATACAGAATGAACTTTTCAGCTAGTTGGTGATGTTTTTATTGGGAAGCGACTAGTAAAAAAACGGGAAAACATTACCAGCAGATCGCAATGATCGTGTTAGCTTCACCCGCTGATTCCAGACGGAAACACGGGACCGGTCTCCCGGAGTGAAAGTCAGATTATCGGAATATAGAAAACCAAAAATAAAGAAACATTAACCAGGCTTGTGCGAAAAGTAAATGCGTTATTTTCAGTAGTTAACTCGTGTTAAGTAAGCAAATCCAAGGATGATTGTGGAAACTTTAAATAAATTTCATTCATAATAATATAAAAAACCTCCATTTTCTGGTTAATAAGGTATACATATTATGTATACCTTATTAGAAAATTGATTTTATTCACGAGATTTAATTACTTATGACTGACACACATAAGTCTTATAAACGGTTTTTAAAATATATATGCACCACTTGGATACATACATACATACATATATATATATATATATATATATATATATATATATATATATATATATATATATATATATATATATATATATATATATATATATATATATATATATATATATATAGATATAAATGTGGATTGTTGTTAATAAGTAAAACTATTTTTTAACGTTACCGCTGATTTTGTATAGTGCGCCTCAGGTCGTCGTAGTTTATTAGCGCTACTGTAACCCAATTTTTGTATATGTAGACTTCAGACTTAAGAAAATAATAAAAACAATTTTAATCGTGACCACGAAAACTGTAAATATTTATATACACTTTGGAGAAAGAAGGCACAATTTGTTGAAGACGTTCTGAGACACAATAATTTTTGATAACCATATTGTTGAACGACTACATGCTTTGGCTCCATCCCTTTTTTATGCAATAAAAGGTTTCAAGGCATCGAATGCGTGATGGCAGCACATTTTCATAGGAATTTGTTTCCACCAAAATCTGCAAATTAAATAGTTAATAAAGAAATAATAATAAAATGTTTGTCGTGAGTAACTAATAAAGAATACCTAAAGAAGATTATGAATTTCAAGATGCCAAAAATCTTAGTTTATTGAATTTGCAAGTTTGAAGTTAGCTCTGGTATTTGTTAATAATACACAAGGAATGTAACCATGGATTATCCATCATATTACGTTTTAGGGCCTCTTTTTGTTTTTGTGAAAAAACGTAATTTTATTGTTTTAGCGTCTTATCCTAGAATATCCTTTCTTATGTCAATAAAATAGCAAAGATTAGCTTTTTCATACATAATTTGTTAATCTTGTGCTAGCCTCTTAAAGAAACCTGAAACGCATAATACTCAATATTCTATTAGACTAGAAAATTACATTTGGTATATCTAGGTGCTGTAGTCTATTTAACGGTCACTTGTGTTTATCTTATTAAAACTACAAAAGTTTTCCAGAAAAAAACTAAAAACTGATCTAATCGAGCCACCCAACAAACTTATTGAAGCTATTTATAAAATGAAGTTACCTGCCAAATTATGAACATGGCCGATATTTTTCCTTTGTTAATCGCTTGGATGATTTGGTTTTAGCCAACCCAATTGAATCGGTTAAAGAAAATAATACAAATTTGTATCTTTGAGGCTCATTTTGTTGTTTTTGTAAAATTTAGTACTCATGCTGCTTTTATTAAGGCTTTACTACGAATCAAAATTAAAGATTCCAGCTTAATCAACAATTGAGTTATTAGGGTTTGAAACATTTTTAATGAAAATCTGCTGCATCCAGGCTTTCTACTACTTGACTAAAAAGCTTTTTATTATCTAACTAAAAAAACTGGATGTTAACAATTCTTTTTAATAAACATTCGCTACCATAACGCATTTGATGTGTCCAGACTTTTTTAAACTGATGAAATACTTACTGTAACTTTCCATGTAAGGCTGGCAAAAACGTTTACTTGGGTTAGGTTATAAATATAAGTGGGCTATCTCAGTCCCTTCACTGCGACCTTAAGTCTATGTTAGCCAAGGTCTAATTGTTTTATGTTTGACACAAGTCAAGCTTCTTACAGAAGTTGAGAATTTTTTAAAGTGAAAGTATTAGAGACTTTCTAATGAATGTTGTATCTTGCCAAAGACCAGTTGCCTGGTTTCGTCCGCTGCCGGACAGGCGTAGAGCAGGTGCTCTGCTGTGTTTAGTCACTTTCCATACACACTCGGCACTCTGTTTTACGCCAAGTCCAAATCTGTGCAGGTGGTAACGCAGTATCCTCTGTATATACGCCCACCATAGATTTTAGCTGTTTCCTAGAGTTAGTTTCCAACAGAATGCCAATAACTTTAACACAACTTTCTTCACTCGTTTACAGCCCCCTGAGCTTCAGTATAGATATATAGAAAATGCTTTTCGCTGTAGTCACTTGGTGTAAATACGGTGGATGCTCTAATACTTCGAACCCAGCGGGTTGATGACTGATATTGCGATTCTAACTTGAGACTCGTGGAATTGTTTTGATTGAGGAATACCCATTTTCGCAACTTTCCGCTACGTTTACTTTTATCACCTTACTGAACTTATTATTTAATTGGCATAGTACTACCGATTTATTATTGAATGTTTTTTTATTGCTCAAAATGACAACTTAAGCATCCTAGTAAACGGCCAGCACCACTTTTTTTGTTGGATTCTGGGGGATCTAATTATGTTTCCAATTTCCAGGCTCATTTGCAAATGTGGGGTTCGTGCAGTAGAATATTTAAAGTAATAAAAAAGTCTGTGGCCAATGGAATGTAAGTTTCGCAGTCCAATTTACCGAAACCACCATCACCTTTTCTGCAGAAAACTGAACCCTAAACTTTCAAGGAGGCGGAAAGCCACTGTTTGTCCATTGCACACTTTGGCATTTGGTGTCAGGATCATAGTGATAAACCCAAATTAAATTAACAGATACAAAAGGATCAATAAACTCACTGCCGTCTGATGTGTACCCTGTTAATAATAGCTGACAAATTAAAACATGACTCGTCTTTTGGCTGTATGTTTAAATTCATGAAAGCCACCTTGAAGACAATTGTTTTCAGTTGTCTTGGTACGATGTTGTATACTGTAGGACATTCCTGTTTTTTCTGCTATCTGCCTGATCATAATACATCGATCGTGCAGCGTAGTGTCATGGACTTTATAAATTTCTTAAGTAATGATTGTTATGGAAAGGCCACCGGCTGACTACATCTTAAGTTACGGCGGCTTCCACGAAACCCTTGTAAATTTCAACAACTGAACTCATAGCCCTTTTTAATGGGGACTTAATCACCACTTCATGGTCATTAATTTCCAATTGACTACTGTTAATCACTTCAGTTCTGAGAAATGTTATACTTTGTTTGCAAATACATAACATTAAATAGTCAAAATCTGATAACTATAGAGTACCTATAAAACAGATTATTGGCAGGCCACAAGCATCCGGCCCGTACTTGGGGAAAGTATTTTTTGATAAAAAAACGTTATTCAAATTTTGATTAGGTTTTAAAAATATATAATTAAGTTAAACACAGTGTTTTGTTACTGTTAATTGTTTACGAGTAACAAGTACGTACCAATAATAACCACAAGGTGAAAAATTTTGTGCAAGTTATTTTTTTTTTACATAAAGCTTACAAAACGTGTGTGCTATTGTATCAAAATAAAATTCTCTTAAAATTAGGCTTAGAATTAAATGTGGTCCATGGTAGTTAAAATGAGGCAAAGAGAAAACGTGTCAGTGCAAATCAAGATTAACACGATCAACATAGCATTAATTACATACGTCTTCGAATAACAGTGCTAATCAAAAGCATTAGTAACCAGAATGAGTTGCAACTACAATGAATATTTAACATTTCTCTTGCCTCTTTTTGTGTGTAAACAAACATCTCAAGTCTTGAGTGTGTTCCTTTCTCCAGTATTTTATTCAGGAAATGTGTAGGTGAAACACGAATCCATACCAAATATTATCTCATTCTAATCACTTATACAGTTTTCAATGAATGGAAAAATCTATTATCACTCTACATTTAGGATATTAAATGTTATTATAGCCGACTCAAACAAATCGAAATAATAACCTCGTGCACTCAATTTTATTACTGACAGGGAAAGGCCGTTTTAGTGGTAGTGCTTGACAGGAAACGTTGAATAGGACACGTGACCTCAAAAAACTACATGGAAAGTGCATATCTTCGTCGGCGGTATGCACCATTCCATCTTTGACATATTGATGACAGATTTGCGGCGATAAATGTATTAGGGGAATTACACTACGATATATTTGGTTCCATATATACCCATATAGCTCTTGTATATAATTGAAATTATATTGTTCAGTGTTACAAACGCTACAGCATTTTCAACGGAAAAAATATATAATTGCAACTATATTTATCTACTCAATGTTTTTGATTGTTTAACGAATTCCATTGCTCCGGCTGGCTTAGAAAAAAAAATTAAACGAAAATGTACATGATAATTAGAGGGCGCAGCCTTGATGGCCCAAAGGCAAGTACGTGTGCGTCTGAAGCCAAGGATTGGGGGTTCAATTCCCAACAGAACCGATTTTTTTCTTTAATCAAACTAGGATATCAAAATGTTGTGTGATAAATTTAAATATCTGCTATGATAGATTTAATATAAGAAATGCTTATACAGAGTGTATACAGGCTGAGTTTAAAAAGTGTGTTAACAGAGTACATAAATGTTACTGAGAGGGACAAAGGTAGTTTAGGGAAGCTGGAGTTGAAAATTGCAAGTTAGAGTTAGAATTATTTCTATATTTGTATGGGTATGTGTGTACTCTAAATTGTGTAACTACAAGCATAAGCTACGGCTTTTTTTACCACACGTTGTAAAATATTATGCAAAATATTCTATTAACAGCATTTCCTCTGAAAGATGTCAAAATTTTTGTGATGCAAAAATATACATCCGAGAGATATTTTGGTTGTGAAAAAGCAGTGACTACGTAAAAGTAAAGATACAAGTCCAGGCTTTTAGTAAAAACGTCCACTAGTATAAAGACTGGACAGGTATTGAATTTTACACAAAACTAAAGTGAGATAAAGCAATTTGACAGCTGGGCGTTTCGCAGGATTATATCCAGCAAAATTATATCTTAACACAAACACAAAGATAACTTTTCTGTGCGACTTATTGTACTATTTAATTTAACAATAAATAAATCCATATAAGTATACTATTAGTGTAAAACTACCATCAACCACGGTTGTGGCATTCTCTTTAAGCAAGTAAAATGTCTGCTAAATACTGTAAAATACAGCATGAATAATTGTATGGTTTTGGGTAGGCATCATCGAATATCGTTTGAACTACAAATGGGAACTAGTAAATTAAAAGCTAGTGGGGTTTTTAAGGAAAGAAAAATGGGAAAAGTTGCCCGGAAAATTAGAAAATTCAGGATAAACTGAAAGTGTTTTTTCTCCGATGTATTTCGCTACGTGTGCAACTGTCGTTTGACATATTCAAATTTGAACAGGACGAGGTCTATCGGGTCCGCTAGTTACTTAATAAAACCCAACGTTTTACATCAGATCGCTTTAACTTCAGGTTAACTCAAACCACTAAAGTGAATAGACGCAAATAAAAATGGAAGTGAAGGAACAATAAAGCAGCTGTTTGTATGCCTTGTTTATAGTTTAATTTGATACATTTTACCTTCATATGTTTTTTTTATAATTCTAGGTAATGGAAAGTTAATTTATTTAGCCAATATATCATTAATTAAGCCAAATTTGTCGGTAAATTAAAACCAGATGACGCATATAAGATCGAAAAGACATCATTATTTAAGACTGCTGTAGTGTAAGCACTAGCAAAATCTTATTACCATAGCAGTATATGACAAATGCGCTATAATGTTGTACATATGTGTCTGTCACTTTAGATCAAGGCGGCGTAGTAAATTTGGTTCACACCGCAAGTCAAACCTCAGAAACAGATGCAAGTAGTTAACATCTGTGTTGTTAGTGTACGAGTATAATAGGAACCATTCAGGTGTATTTCTGTTCTGGTGACAAGAATCGCATCTTGTGTCTTCTGTCTAAGAAATAATCTTAAGACTTTTACTGTCATAAATCAGATTTCGCCGACAAAGTTATGTAGACATGTAGATATGTAGATATGTAATTTTTATTTGAAAAATATAATAAATTGCAATTTTCAATGCTTTTGGCGCTCAGAGCAGAGTTACCACATAGTCCCTTTGAGCAGTTTAGAAATAGGTGAACGATGAATTCTCCCCATGAGTACATAATATAAAAAGCAAAACCTTCACGCTAAATTAGACCTATATGTATAAGTACAATTTGAAGAACACAATTCATTGCCATACAATTTTTAGACCTGACGATCGTTTTGCTGCCAAAGTTAGCGTCATCAGAGTAATGAATAAACTACTCAGTTTATTATTATTATTCATCTCTCTGATGACGCTAGATTCATTCGCGAAATGGTCGTCAGGTCTCAAAACTGTATTGTGATGAATTGGGTTTTCCAAATTGTACTTATTAGTGCCCATCACGGGTTCCAATCTTCACTCATTTAGACTTACATTCTAAATATATTTAAGATAAATATTTACTTAAATCCATGACAAGTTTTTATTGTTTAAATATAATACCTATACACTATGTATATAAAGTACGGCATTAATGTACTATTTCGAAAAAATTTTTTTATTGTAAATACCTTTAAACACGTGGACTACCATTTAAAGTTCCACATATTTTACGTTTTTTGTTTAATTTGTCTATATATTCATTATCGGACTCTGAAGGAAATTCTGATTTTGAGAGACCAAAACATTTAAGGTTTAAAGTTGTAAGTGTCTACAGAGACTTTAAATTTCAACTAGAAATTTTTACTGGTGACCTCCATGTCCTTGACAATGTAAATAATTATTGCTGTATCTACTTTACTTTTGTAGAAAAAATTACTAATGGGGATATCCCGACTTTTGAATTTTAGAAAAGTTTATTCAAATGAAAGTCTTTGATACGAACCCACAAGAAAACATCCAGAAAATTGAGGTCTGGTGATCTTGCTGGTCACTTAATTGCACCACATCTTCTAAAAATAGATCTATTAAGCAAGTCTTCATTGTTATATTGTCCAAAATTAAGAACATGCTTAAGCACAGACGGATAAAAATAGTGACATTCTAGTAAACGCCAAGTTGCTTAAAATTTTACAGGCAGTCTAGAACTTCAACATTGTACAGGATGTTCTATTTAAAATTGGTACGGTAACGGTATAATCGGATAAGGCACAGTCTTAACAATAGATTTCTTTAAAATATTGGCATCGGTCACCACTTTCATTAAACGATACTAACTTTGGATGTGGTTCCTAGGTTTTATATGCGCGCTTATTTGGCATTCTTTTTTTTAAGTCGAGATCTCTTATCAAAAAATATTCCGACGACACTTTACAGTAGATATATTTCAATAAAAACTAAAAATACATAAGGGGGTAATTAAAAATGAACAACATCTAGTTCGTTGCTTATGACCATGTTGATTTTCTAAAAAAGCGATTAAAACTTTTATTTCGCCACCCTGCACCGAAGTATGGTATTAAATATATTATTATATTTTAAAATAAAACTGTATAGCATACATGCTGATGGCGGTAGATATTAAAACTAATTAATCTAAATAGCTTTAGAAAAACATATACTGTTATATTTCCTATATAATAAATGTCATAGGATGTAACATAATCCAGTGCCTGTTTGTGATGCAATAAGTTTACAAAAGGCGGTCCCAGGAGTAGTTTAGGACCCCTTTATAGCAGTATCTGCAGGGCTAATACACTACCTAACTAAATTATACCAATAATGTGATTGTGATTCACTTTATGTGGCAGTACGTTATATACGTGGCTTTACCATGACGGATTTATATCATCTGTGTATCCTATGTGCTGCTGTATCAGCCAACGGCATTGAGAGTGGCGGCTGTGCCTACTAACACCACTAACAGAATTATATCATTTATTAATTATGGGGAACCAGTGTGCTTTTTAATTGGATTTTTGATTCGGCAAAACCACAAAAACAGAAAGAGAACACAATCCAATTATACATTGTGTATGTACATAAAGCGTCCGCGTTTTTAAATGTGTAGCAGCATATATACATAGCTATAGGTTTATTAATATATATAATAATACACCTAAATAACAAATTATATATTTATTTAAACCGAAAACGTTTAGTTTCACCTAAAATTTATTTATTTCTTGTTGTTTGCCAAAAATTGTATATTTGAACATATTTCCAAATAAAATGTGTAGTAGTTTTTTTTTCCATAGTTATACTATACTAATTGTCTAATTGTTAGAAAGTACCTTGCAAATTTACATGACTGCTTGCCTGTTTGTTTTGAAAAATATGTATGTGTAGAAAAACAAGGTGCAATCGCAGCTTATAACATAGGCTGTTCATGTGGTTTTAGAAAATTAAAAAAATGTGGGCCCATATTTCCATATTTTTTCACCTAAAGAGATAAATTTCCGTTAATATCATTTAAAATGATAGGATATATATATATATATATATATATATATATATATATATATATATATATATATATATATATATATATATATATATATATACAGAATGATCCCCAACACAATGGACATAAAATATATGCCTGTAGAGGACCTCAAAACATGTCGATTTTTTATATAATTTTTTTCGTTGACGCCGATGGTTGGTGAGATCGGATTCTTTAATAATTACAAGAAACAGCAGCAATGCCCCAACATAGAACAACCAAATTGAGTCGACGGTTTTCTTCAACGTCGTAATTTGACAAAAGTGGATATCAACTCAAAAAATCTGAACGCAGCAAGTGCGTTATGGAAATGAATTTTCATAAAAATGTTTTTAATAGCAAGTCTCAAGCAACAAATGAAGCATGTTAACCAGAACCCGAGTCCATATAACCTAACCAAGTTGTAATTTAGTTATAACTCCCCAAAATGTTGGCTTGATTGTCATCATCACTACAAATTTGGAAATGCAGCTCCAAATTAACCTATTTTTGACTATTACAATTACTCGTAAGTCAGTAACTTACAAATAACTAAAATGGGGAAAATTTGGTTCAATCTTACCTACAAATCTACTTGAATATAATTTTGAGTTTCAGTCCCACAATTGTTAATTTTTAGGCCGAAGTATGCCCTAATTCAGACTGAAAACTGACTAATATGTCCAGGTACCAGATATACCTATTTTAAGGTAATTTATTACTCCATATTAGCCTGCAATAGATCTCTGTGGTATAGTAAATTGGAGGACTCCTTATGAAGTCCGGATTACATATATACTACCACTTTAACTGCAATACAGCACAGGAAATATTTTGGGCACAAATTGCCTACATCAAAGTTGAAAATACCCATAAAATCTGACTTGAAATAAAAAAATTTCCTCAAAGTTCAAAGTACAGCAGTGAACTCGATTTGCGCATGCTGAAGGTGTTTCAGTTTATGAACTTGATTGATATAAGTTTTATTCTCCAATAATATTCTCTGTGTAAGTCCTAAAAGCGTATGACAACTTTATCGGCTCCTACTATTATGGGAGTAAAGCTGCTGATTTAAAATCAGCATGTTTCCTCTTCAATATAATACATCCCGTCTCATGCGAATGGAATGAAGCATTGGCAACATGGTCAGCTGTCATATGTTTATGTTTATTTACTTATTTTCGCTTTATTAATGTCTATCATATCTATATAATCATATGTTATGGAATCAAAGATCAAAAACGCTATAATCATTATATAAAGTCGGCTAAAAGAGGTGAATTAGAAGTGGGTCATCCTTTAAATGACACAGTTTATTGCAACCCTAACCTGATTAAAAGTTAAAGTTTACCAGTTTTATAGCAAATTCAATTTTGTACCTTTTTCTTCTCTCGTCAATTTTTTGACAACCCACCCGTTTTTTAGAATATTGAGATTTTTAGAGTTGACATCAAAAAAATTGGTATGTTTTGAGATCCTCTACACACATACATTCTATGTCAATTGGGTTGCGAATCACCCATGTATATATATATATATATATATATATATATATATATATATATATATATATATATATATATATATATATATATATATATATATATATATATACGAACAAGTTAAAGATGTCTGCTTGCAAAACACAGGGGTTCAGCAAAATTTCCTGGTTGGTGATGTGAAACTGCTCATATCGTCGGTGATTTGCTATGGTCGCGGAAATAGGCCAACGCCAAAAGAACAAAACCGCTAAGCTATTACTTGTTGCAAATTGGTTCTATCTAGGAACTTGTACTAACCTATTTTCTATTTGCAGCATCGAGAATGAATTTAAATTAATTCGATTTTTCCTATTTCACAACAAAAGCAATCTGAAAATGTAGGTCCAATAATATTAGTTATTTGTAAGTGCTAACGAAACGAAATAATAATTATACATAAAATCCAACTAAATAACCATTGCATGAAAATATTTAACCTAGTATAGAGAGTGAATAAACGGTTTTGATTGTTTTTTCCTACTGAATGAGTGACATTCTTTTCATCGGCACGATTCCCCCGCAGCTGAAGCTCAGATCTCCAACATACATTTTAACATCATCATTAAACAATCATGAAGGAATTCGACTTCATTTGAATATCGTGTTGTTTATTTAACTGCTAAATTTACAATTTCTTCAGAAACTTTTACGTTGTCTAATCTGAGCATCAGTGTAGCTTATAATTAGATTATCTTCGATTTGCTTGTTTCCTAATCAGTGAAATGTTAGTCGAATTTAATACCACAAAACTTTCGATTCCATGAATATATCACGTGAATTTATATGCAAATGGATATCTATTCGAATTTTTTGACATTTATAGATAGTCTAAATTACTTAACAACGTTTTCTTCTGTAATCGTTGATGATGGATAATTTTGTTTGCATAATTCTCTTATCCCTAACGAGTAACTCTTAATTATTAATTAGAGGAAGATTAGCTAACCGAAATCATGTTTACTTTTCAACGTACAAAGCTGCATTTTAAAGTAGTGTATTAGAGCCTCGGTGGTTCAGGGGCAAGAACGTGTACCTCTGAACCGAAGGGTACTGGGTTCGATCCCAGGGTTCTCCTTTCATTTTTTCAGTACAAACTGTAACATTAACATCAACCGAGGTTCTGGCATTATATTTGAGCAAGTTGAATGTCTGCACGTTCCGCCCTTCGGAGGCGGCGTAAAGCCCTCGGCCCAGTGTCCATGCGATGTCGGGCACATCAAAGATCCCTACCCTTCTTACAGAAAGGCAGGGGTTCGGCAAAATTTGCAAGATAGTGAGGTGAAACTGCTCCCTGGCGTCGGTGATTGGTCATAGTCGCGTTAAAGGGACAAAACACACACACACACACACAAAGTAGTGTATTAAAATACGATAGATAATTTTATATTTTTCGAGTAATGAGAATTAAATTAAAACCACACTAAAAGTTAAATTTGACGAATGCGCAAATAATTGAAGCAACGTAGATTTCTAATAATAATAAATTGCCTGCCTGCTAAATACAAATCAAATCAAATAAGAAAAGTTTATTATTAAAGTACTGCTTTAACTAAATTTTTCTCTAACTAGGTACCAGGGTGTACTGATATTTAGTTATGCTGGAGGTTTTATAGTAAGAAAAATTGAATTTTGTTGCGATAGTAACACCCACGATGTTTTATTTGTTAGCGGAACGATCCTCACGTCTGAAGAATGTATTGTGGTGAATTGGGGCCTCAAAGTTGTTATCAATTATTAGCGTGCTAATTTATATGTATTAGCTCATATCGAGCGTCGATCTTATTTCAAGGCCATCGCGAAATATACATCAAGAGAAAGTTTTACCTCACCAACCTCAAAACTGTATCAATTTATAAGAGGCATGGGGATCTAAGATCGTATGGTACAGGGAACCGACGAATTTACACTCCCTTACAAGTGCGAAACACGAATGCATTTACCTTCTTTATACACAATTCCCCACACCCAGCGCTTGTTATTTTATGGTACATAAGTACCATATAATAATATAGCACTGGATTGGACTTTTTTTAAGCAGTGAGCTTCTGCGAGAAGCGAACTCAAACGTATAGCATCAAGCCAACGTTCCATCTATTGGGCTGTTAATACCGCAGTCGTTGAGTTATCTTAAAGATTGTAATAAAAACGACAACTTAAGCTATTGTTAAATGTTAAAAATCGAACTTTTTAAACAGAAACATCTCTTTACAAAACATATAGGTACGTTTTATTTTATATAGCTATCGCAAAACAAAATAATAGTTTGCACCTTTAAACCCAATTGCTTCTATACAAGGTGGCGCATTGAAAACAAAACGGACCTATTTGCGTCCAGAGAATTTTTTTAAGAAACGCTGAAACACGTCTATTTTAATATTGAGGGGGACATGTTTTGACATAAAACTCAACTTTGTCACATCAACCCCTTAAGGGTGGTGATAACAACTGTTATATTTTAAATAGGGAACATGGGTCGATTGTTACATCATTTGAAAGCTTTTTCTTTTCTGAATTCAGCACATTAATCTTTGTGGAAGTTTTATCAACTAGTTTAAAAATTATTCACAGTTGGAGTTGCAAGAACGTATTTCATTCATTGTGATAAGAAATGCATAAATTTTTCGTCAAAAAGAAACTAAAAAACAAAACCAAACGTTCAAAAATGTTTATTCGGTTAAGTAAGTGAGCAAATTTTTGACCACCAGCTTCCATACAAAAGTACAAATTTTGTTCAACACGAGCTCTGACATTCTGGAGCATTTATGGAGTTATTAGAGGGCATTTTTCAACAATGCGTCGTCTTAATTCTTCCAGAGACTACGATTCTGTTGCGTAAATTCTACTCTTTAAATGGCCCCGTAGAAAGAAGTCTAAAGGAGTTGAACCCGGTGATCTAGGGAGCCACTCAATAGCACCTCTAAACCCAATCCATTGTCCTGGAAACTCTGTTGAAAAACTCCCTAACACATTGTGAAAAATGCGGAGGAGCTCCATTTTGTTAAAACACTAATTGATTTTCCTAATAGCGATCATAATTTTCAACAATGTCAATTAGTAGAGGGTAAACGATATCTTCTAGTAACTCCAAATACG
This sequence comes from Tillus elongatus, assembly GCA_964006375.1. Taxonomy (NCBI): domain Eukaryota; kingdom Metazoa; phylum Arthropoda; class Insecta; order Coleoptera; family Cleridae; genus Tillus; species Tillus elongatus. The sequence continues at coordinate 146,011,994 of OZ023263.1, read as the reverse complement.
TTTCGCCACTCAAATTTCCATCAAGAAAAATTGGTCCGATTAAACGGTCTCCAAAAATACCAGTCCAGACATTCAATTTCTGTGGAGTTTGATTGTGGACTTCGTGAAAATTTCTTGGATTATTATCTGCCCAATAACGACAATTATGACGATTGACTGTAGAGTTTAATAAAAACGTACACTCGTCTGAAAAACAGATCTTAAACAGAAAGTTCCCGTTATCAGCTATTCGTGCAGTCATAACTTCACAAAACTCCAGCCGCCGTCAAAATCATCTTCATTAAGTTGTTGTACAAGATGAATTTTATACGGGTGAAATTAATGGTGCTTCAATATTCGCTGAATAGTTCTTCTTTTGATGTTTGAAACAGTGGCCAATTTTCTTGTGCTCAAAGTTGGGTCTGCAGCAATTTGTCCTAAAACTTTAATCTCAGTAGTCTTATTTCTAACCGGAAATTCACGTTCAGGTTCCCGTTTTTTGTTGGCTACTGAACCATTTTGTCGAAACCTTGCAACTATCCAAAATGTATTTTCTGTTAACATGTCTGTTCGGATATTGTTCATTAAACAAATTTGCGGTACGGTTGGCACAGTAATCGTTTTTGAAAAAAGGAGTACTTATTTAAACTATTTCTTCTACAGAATACACCATTATGAAATTAATTTTCGGAAGTACTATCAAGTATCAACCCGACCGATAAACTGAAATAATAAACCGCATTTCTCTGATTCCGATAAAAAATGTTCTGATAGTCAATTTTTTGTGTACAAATCAACAAAACATTGACTATCAGCACATTTCTTATCGGAATGAGTGAAATGCGTTTTTGCATCTTCATCTGTGACAAACGAGTTGATAAAATTTCCAAAAACATTAATGTGCTGAATTCAGAAAAGAAAGAGCTTTCAAATGATGTAACACTCGACCCATGTTCCCTATTTAAAATATAAGGGTTGTTATCACCACCCTTAAGGGGTTGATGTGACAAAGTTGAGTTTTATGTCAAAACATGTCCCCCTCAATATTAAAATTGACCTGTTTCAGCGTTTCTTGAAAAAAAAATTTCTCTGGACTCAAATCGGTTTGTTTCGTTTTCAATGCGCCACCCTATATATTGTCTTGAGAGATGGCCTTATTCCAACAACGACATCATAAACTAGCAAAGCCGATAACTCAATGGCATTTTCGTATGATTAATTAGTGTGGATGACATTTGGATCATGCTATATCTTTGAGAAACGTCGATTTATATGTTTAAGTTTCGTAATTAGAGATACCTGCTGTTGTGGGTTAGCTACAACAAAGCTTGCGCTTCTTTACGGGGTACGCTCTTATCTTCGTCGATATCTGAAATCCATAGCAACCTCCTACTTGTAATTACAACAACACAGTAAACAATGTAACCACTGGTCAACTTCCTTGATCGTAGAAGATGATTTAGTCCTTATCTCTAACAAAAAAGACCATCAAACAGTTACTGAAAGTGTCTCTACTTGTTATCGGTGGAAGATATTGTGCAAGTTAGATAATAATTTGATGAGGAATTATAAAAATGACCGGCATTTCACTTTTATAATAGCAAACATCTTACATGGCTTAATTGTGATTTTAGATGATTATAGAAATTTATAAGTCCAATTAGAAGCTTTATTGCTTGTTTGGCAGATTTTATTTGAAATTGTGCCTTCAATTATAAATGACATACACTTCGCGTATAGCAGCTCAACCGAAAAGTCGTATATTTCCTAATAGAGTATTTAATTATACATCTAAACCTTAAGAAAATACTGCGCAGATTTTATAAATTAAAAAAAGGGTAGTATTTTAGTAGGAACGATGCATTTCTGAAAAAGATGCGAGCAACTGTATTGCTTCTTTAACGTTGTTCTACTTTTGCGACTATTGGCGAATCACTGACGCCAGGAAGTAGCTTCACCTCAGTATCGTGAAAATTTCACCAAACCTCTTTCTCTTTGTAAGGAATGTGGGAACATTCAACTTGCCCCACATCGTATGATACATGGAATGGACCGATTTACGCCCTCTTCTAAGGACGAAACGTGCAAACTGTAAACTTGCTCAAAAATAATGCCACAATATCTGTTTTTGTCAAATTTTACGTTATGTACTTGAAATAAAATAATGCTTCCAATGGGAATGAAACCCATGACGTTTCCCTTCAGAGGCACACGTTCTTACCATTGGGACACCGGAGCTGCAGCCGTGCAATTGAATGAAAATCTAAGTAGTTGTTTTATAAGCCCTTGACTCGGAAAGGCCACTTATGAAGGCCTTAGAGTGTGCTAATCCTGACAGATTTTGCCATGGCTTGACTGTCCTTCTATCTGTCCTGGTCTTTAAGGTGCGTTTTGCTGTGCATGATGATATCTCAGGCACAGGTTATAGTCCGATGAAGTCCTCCCGGGCACCACCCCTGGCAGCGCGTCGGCCGCTACATTGCCATCGAGGTCCGAGTGGCCTGGTATCCAGACCAGCAACACCTCATTGCAGCTGTCTAGTTGGTCGAGGGCAGATTTACAGTTCCAAAACGTTTTTGAATTGCAACGGTGGGAATGCTGACCGTTTAGTTAAAGCGTCTATGTGCTTTAAACCGCATAGTGAATCGTAAGCTGTGAGATTTAATGTAGAATCTAATTGTGATATATTTGTCGACAATTTTTTGAGAAGAAACAGAACATGAAGGAGAAGTAATTCTAAAGGTATGCAAAATACCATTTTTTAAATCTGCAATAGTAAAACAATAACTACATTGAAATTTCATGCTTGGTTCCATAAATAATACCATCAATTTAGTATATCTCCATATATCCGTGTTCTCTCCTATGAAAATAATGGATTTAAATCATTCAGTACTCACATCGCAAACTCGCCAGATTCTAATGTTGCTTACTAATAAATATGCCAGTAGCGACATTTCAGAAACGCCTGTATTTTCCCCGGCACCAATCCCTCAATGTTCTGTACTATCGTTCATAGCGGCCTGCCAAGTTTTAGGAAAATAAACTTTCAGCAGCAGTATTTGCAGTCTTTCTACTTGAAAATCACCCATTTCCAAACAGTAATTCAAAACCACTGAAATTACACCTTTCCTGCTAACGTTGATTGTAGACAGCGCCTTAGTTACGACAAAACCAAAGTAGCCAACATGTCTCACTATAATTCCAAAAGAAATTACCAAATGAAAAATAGTGCTGCAAATTAAATCAAAACTTCCAAATCGCTGTAAGGATCCATTTGTTTTAGAAAAGTTGAGCTAATTTAGGAATGTTTCTGGAACTATTGAGATCTGATATGTTTGGCAACTTAAATTTCATTTGTCCTCTCTCTATAAATAAAAGGAAGAAAGAAACTCTACGTACTCGTAATAATCTTATGTCAAATTTTTTGAAAACCAAATTCAGAGTCCACCTCCTCAGATTTGACTACTACTTAAATTTTATCACAGATTATCAGATGAGTGATGAAATTGAAAGTTTTCTAATAAACAAACCCTGAAACGTTATATTACTCGAGCTTTAACGAGACAATCTTAATTTTCACCAAATCACCTCTCATTTCTCCCGTACCCTCAGGGGCGGTTTCCCACGAAAAATAATCCAATCTGTTCTTGCGTCCGGTACTAACTGTAAACCAAATTTGGATACGATATCTTAATTCGTTCGAAAGTTATAGTGGCTACTAATAGACAGACGTACAGACGGACCAACCAAAAGACCGACAGACCAACAAAAAAGTTTTCGTTCCGAAATTGTTATCTATATATTTTGTAATTTTTACGCCGTTTTGACAAAAAAATATCGAAATTTCTGTCACCGATATTATACTACCACACGTTGTGACGATGTAAAAGTAAATGTCAAGAAACGCGTTTCACTTTAGGCAAGAACCTCGGTGGTTCAGGGATAAGAACGTGTGCCTCTGAACTGAAGAGTACTGGGTTCGATCCCAGGGTACTCCTTTCACTTTTTCAGTACAAACTGTAAAATTAACATCAACCGAGGTTCTGGCATTGTATTTAAGCAAGTTGAATGTCTGTACGTTCCGCCCTTCTGAGGAGGCGTAAAGCCGTCGGTCCCGTGTCCATGCGATGTTGGGCACGTTAAAGATCCCTACCCTCATTACAGAAAGGCAGGGGTTCGGAAAAATTTCCAGGATAGTGAGGTAAAACTGCTCCCTGGCATCGGTGATTGGCCATAGTCGCGGAAATAGGCCGACGTTAAAGAAACCAAACACACACACACACACACACACTTTAGGCAGAGAAGAACTATAGGAGAAGATAAATCTTACATGCCATCAAAATAACTTCATTATTTTCGAAAGGCCAAAATATATATATGTATATAGACATTGAGTCTGTTCCATTGTTATTATGATACATTATACCTTATGCCAAAAAGTTGTGGATTTAGTTCATATAAAACTATTGCATCGACTTCTATCACCTGGCAAAGTTCCTTAGACTTGTACTTTTTTCTGTTGAAGAGTACATTTTAACTACCTAAATGATATCTACAATTTCGGTTGTATCTGATCTTGATCTATAAAAACAATTATTTATTATTTACCAAGTGTGAACTACAATAATTGTAGCCAGTTTCAATGTCACATAAAAATATGTTCTGTACAAGCCGGTGTTTCATTAAATGTTTATTTAAGAATTCATTTAATTTTATGCCTGAACCCTACTAATTTTAGTGAATTTTCGTAGAAAAAATTCAGTAAGGGAAAGATCCCGACTTTTAAATTTTGAAAAAATGTTTGCAAATGAGCGCGAACTAGGACCCCTAGAACCCATATCCGGTGTCAGTTTTAATTTTTATATGTTTGTATATATATATATATATATATATATATATATATATATATATATATATATATATATATATATATATATATATATGTATATATATATATATATATATATATATATATATATATATATATATATATATATATATATATATATGTATCACACCGATAACTCAAAAAATAGGGGCCGATTTTGATAAAATTTGGCATGTACCTTCCTTTTGTAAGTGGTTTGGATAAGTTCGTTAGTCAGGAAAATCGGACGAGGTTTTCCGGGAAAATTTTGAGTTTTCATTCAAAAAATTTTTATCTCAAAAAATAAAAAAGTTATGATAACCAAATTTGGTGGGTAGGTTTAAGATATAAAAGGTAAACTATACGCAAAAAATCAGATTTATATGTTACAAGAAAAAAAAGTTATAATAAAATATTTGGTGCCAGATCATTTCTATGAAAATTCACTACCATAACGCACTTGCTGAGTCTTTGAGTTTTATGTTGTAATTAAGATCAACTAGAGTTTGATCATTACTTTTTTTTTATTTAACAAAAGCATTTACAAAATAATAATTCGAAGTTTGTTGTAGGTATTATGAAACGGGTAGTTTTAAGGCTGGTGTAATCGGCGGGTCCAAGCCCAAGGTAGCCACCCCACCTGTGGTTGATGCCATCGCCAACTACAAGAGGGAAAATCCCACGATGTTTGCCTGGGAAATCCGTGATAGACTGTTAGCAGAAGGAATATGCTCGCAAGACAATGTACCTAGTGTTTCGTCAATAAATAGGTAAGTAATCAGTTTTTAATTTATATTAGGCCAAAGTTTTTATTCAGATATATTCTCCAAACTTGCATTTTTATCTATATAATAATTTTAGTAAATAAAATATTGACTTTAAATTATTATGTTAGCCATACATATGATTTGCTAAAGTCGGCATAACAAATGTTTACTATTTCCACTGCATCCGGGTCGGCTTTTAAAAAATAGTTCCATTCTCCAGGCTATCAAGGAACTAACTTTGTTTCTTACTAACCTTGAACTCTTGCTTTCGAAATAAATGTGTTATTTTTGTGAATTTCTAAAGCAAAGTTTTATTGGGTCTTTCCTGCGTTTAATACTTTATATGTAAAATCAACAAATCAAAGTTTCCTATCTTTTACACAAAATTATTGCATTGATATTGCGTAAACAATTATTACTATATTTTTTATGGTCAATAGGTAATTAAAATGTTATTGTTAACCGTGAATTGACAAACAAATGTTTTATTTCGGTTGTATTTCCTAACTGTTGAGATATTTCTAAAGCCAGCAAAAAAAATCAGCTACCAAAAAAATTTGATTATTCTTTAGAGGTTCTGTAGCTATTTAACTCATTTCAACACAATATTAACCAATACTTATCCTACATTTTTCTCAGTAAATTTTAATTTATTGCTTTTAGTAAATTTTTTATTGTGAAACTAATTTAATTTATTTTTATATCTACCTATTAAAATAAAATCTATAAATAAGGTTCATAATAAAAAGCATTTTGTAATTGATTAAATAGCGGACTCGCTGGAGTGTTAACAGTCGTTTAAAGGTCCTAATGCATTGTATAGATTACAAAGTGACATTTGAGAATTGTTATAACTTCAACAATAGCTTGCATTTAGAGGAAATATTCTCTAGAGGCTAGTCATAAGAACAATCCATGCTATTGATGGTCTCTGGGGTAACTATACTTGCACGTTATACCTCTCGCAGCCCTTGTAACTATACATCCCCCAAGTCAGTAGTTTCCTGCGAGCATTCCGTCAAATCACTCCCTTCGCATGGTAGTTGAAACGGGCGTATATCCAAGTCTGTACTCAAAAAACATTTTGGTGAATACAAGTGTAGATTTTGCTAGAAAACTTGATTTAATTTCAAATTAAATCATGAGGGGAATTACATGTATTTCTGACCAGTTTTATATACAGGCCAGATGTTGCCACTTTCTTCTGCCATTATCATTTTTATAAAGTTATACGGAATAGTATGTTGGTTTTTTTATGATAAATTATAACAAATTTTGTGATCCATTAGTGTTATAATTGTGAGTCATTTTATTTTATCTTTAATTTACTTTTCGTTCACTATTTTTACAAAGAAATTACCAAATATTCAGATGTTGATTAGTGAGATGGTACGATATGTACGATATGTGTTAAATGTTACAAAATACAGAAACGGAGTGTTGACTATAAAAAGCTGTCTGGGGATAAGATGGTATTCACAATAAAAAAAGAATGATGCACAACTAATTTTTTTTCAAATAGAACACCTATATTTTCTTATATTTTCCGAATCAACGTTTTATTATAAATCAAATGCATGTATATATTCCTATAACTATCGTGGCTCCTTGTAGAGATACATGAAAATTTTTAAGTAAACTACATTTATCAATAATTATAACAAATTTTTAGAGATCCATGAATGTTATGAAGTAGATATTAAATAGATATTATATATTCTCAGATATAAATTATATTATAAATTAAATAGATATTATATATTCCAAGCAATGATGTGTCGTGGTTTTAATAATCCTATAAACAAAAGAGAAATGTTTCAACAAAATAGTTTGTATTTTCAATACAAAAGTATATCACCAATACAAAAAACTAAAAGAATATGAAAAAATAAGAAATAAGCGAAAAAGTGTAATAAAACATCTATGTCGTCGCATTCGGTTCATAACAAATATTCAAGACTATCACCTGCATTTTCTACATAGGTTTGAAATCTTCTTATTAATGACATAATAATTCCAACGTATTTAATCGAATTAGAAAAACTATATGTTAAATCCGTCCTTTCACGTCTTTTTTATATGTGGGTGGCATCTTCTACACTCTCTTTGATATGACCATACAAGAAGAAACCCAGTGCTGTTATATTTGGTGAACAGACTGACCAGTAATTGATGGGGATGCCTCCTCCGATCCATGTTTGGGGATATACTAGATTTAGAGGGCTTCTAACATTGTGGTAATTGGGTGACGGTGCCTTGTCGTGCTCGAACAACATATATCTTCGAATATCGACAGGCACTTCTTCTAATAATTATAGAAGTATGTGAAATATATAATTCGATAGGATCTGCGATTTACATCACCTTCAAATTTCAAACGTCTCTAAGTTGTTCCTCAATTAGACCCTCATTAACATTCACTTTCCAGCAATTATGAGATATAAAGCTTCTGACGTGGGATTTCTATCAGAGTACTAATATGCTTACAAAACCATTTTTGTAAAAAGTTGCGCCATAAGTAACAAAACCTTCTTGAACCCATGTTCATCGTCGTTTACATAGAAACGCATCCGCGATATATAATCCGCATGGGTGTGATTTATGTTTTTTTTTAATTTCCACAACAATTCTTTGACTCAGTCGTAATGTTTCGGTATATTTCTTGCACTTGTGGTTGGCTTTTCAACAGCAAAAAGTACTACTTGCAATAAAATTTTTTTTCTGTGAATACCGTTCTCTTCCTGGATATCTTTTTATAATAGACAGCTTTGTTTCTGGATTTCGGAAACAGTCAACATTTACATAGACCATGTCAGTGCATTATCTCATTATTGGATCATTTTTTGTAGAAATAGTAAACGGAAAGTTTATTAGCTACACGTAGCATTAATAACATAACTGACAGTTATGGACGTTTGCTTCATAACATTCATGGATCACTAAATTTACTCTAATTTATGACAAAAAAGTCTGGACGCAACAACTGCGTTGTGGTAGTGAATTTCGATTTTCCTCGCTAACGAAGTTATCCAAGCCACTTACAAAAAGAGCACACGTGCCAAATTTTATCAACATCGGACCATTATTTTTTATATATATATATATATATATATATATATATATATATATATATATATATATATATATATATATATATATATATATATATATATATATATATATATATATATATATGTAAATTGTAACTGACCCCGGATATGGGTCCTAGGTGTCCTAGTTCACGCTCATGTATGTGGTTGGGAAAATATATCAAAATCTTTTAAGTGTAGCCCCACATGCTATAATGATTGATGGTAATATTATATATGTGCTCTTATGGCCACTTGGTTATAGTAATCGTTTGAACACCTCAATACTGCATTTTTTCTTCAAATGCTTAAAGCTTTTAAACAGCTGAAGATTGGACATGAGAGTACCTAAGGTCACCTTAAATTAAGCAAGGAATCCAAAACTGCAATAATATATACGGCATTCTTTTTAAAATAAGGAAGTGAAATGCTGTCAGGCATAAACGTCAGATTCAAAAATTAGTAATGCTGTCAGACGCGGACAAGGCCTAAGGAAAAAATGCTACACAAAAAATGAGAAGTTGCTGTGGAGGAGTGTCATCTGTTTTGGTGTAGGTCCACTATTAAGGCCAGAAAAAAATAAAATGTTAAATCAAAAAATCCAAAATTTTCAAAATATTTCAAAAACCATATATATATATATATATATATATATATATATATATATATATATATATATATATATATATATATATATATATATATATATATATATATATATATATATATATATATATATATATATATATATATATATATATATATATATATATATATATATATATATATATATATATATATAGTTTTTGAGATATTTTGGAAAATTTGGATTTCTTGATTTAACATTTTATGTATTGGAGATGTCTACCCGCCATTTTGTTGGGGTTTTAGTGCGCAACTTTTCGGTCATTTAAGCAAGTCTGTATCTACTACCGTTTTGATGATCCCCATAATGGCCCGCCTTATCTTGGACACACTGTATATAATAAGTGAAGCTGTAAAAAACATATCAGCTAAATTACGCTAAATCAGAAAATTCACACGCATTAATATTCAGATTTAAAGCTTTGCCATTTGGAGAGAAAATAAAAGAAGCACATTTGAGGTAATGCTTCTTAATTAAAAGTGTTTCGATGATCGGCCAGTTCACAAAAAATTGCGAAAAGCGTAAGGAATTCTAATTGAATTAAACTTGTTAATTACTTAGATCCTATAATTTTTTTAAAGCCAAGTCTATTTTCAATACTGATCTCTCCAAATTGATTTTCACTGTAGACAATTTATCTCAGAACAATGATAGGGGTAATTTATAAATCGCCAGCAATTCATTATAATAATCTAGTGAACATAAAGAGGCACTCAACACTCGACACAAGGAGAACACTAGGGCGCAATCCATTTGAAACAATCGACAATCGTGCAATCATAGCCTGCTCCGATATTGTAGTGCTCTATGTGTATATGTGTGTGTGCTGTGTGCAGATAACATCTAGTAGGCCAGTCAGAGCTGGTATTGGGGGGTTGATTTGACACATTTAATTTGACCGGTCCTCCCTGGGGGTTTGTCCATTACTCCACACTAGACTGCCCTTGCCCGTCTCCCTCTTTCACTCTGTCGCTCTCACCCACCCTCGCATTCTGATTAATAAAATAACAGCACTGATTTAGTTTGCTGTTAATAAACTCATTTGGGGTATGTTAGTGAATGATTATCCTCAAGTGGGCGGGATAGATGGCGAGATAATCAAAATTATTCTAACATTTTTTTAATTACAGTTATTTTTAGAGGTAACAATAATATATGAGATCGGACATGGCTCTGTGGGTAAACCGGCCAATATCGAAATGTTAACTTTCACAGGCAGAGCAAAATAAGTTTGTTCTATTCGAGGAGTAATATCGTCAAAAACCATAGTTATCACAGTGGCTTGTTAAACAAAGAATAATTAGAGTTTTATATAATTGTTTATGGTACTCATATATATATATATATATATATATATATATATATATATATATATATATATATATATATATATATATATATATATATATACATGCTTATTGCAAAATATGTTCCACTAGACTATCCTCCCTCTCTTCTCTTGTACGTTTCCTTAATTCACTCTGAACAGTATTTTCGTTTTATTTTGAGTGTTCAAAAGGTAAAAAGCTATTAATTGAGTATAACACATTTAATATTTTAAAATTTTTGAAATGTTTATTAATTTTAACACCAACGCGATGATTCCGGTGTTCAGAAAAAAAAAGGTTTTTATTGGTATATATCGGCGGTACTCCTAAAACTTGGAAATGGAGTTAACTCTAACATGACCAAATAACTTTATCATGATGGTAGAGCTAAATAAGTTGAAAATAGTCGTAACTTTTCTTTGTACTTGAATTATACTTGTGACTAATGCAAATCATAAACTAACGATAAATTAGCAACATAGTGCGCACATAAATCTATGTTATATTGTTTATTCTGAAGGATTCAGAGATAAAACAGAAAAAAGCATTTCACCTTTTTAGGTCATAAAAAGTGAAGTTAATGATATTTGTGTGGCAAATATAAGAGCAAAAAGACGTTAGCGAATCGTTAGAAGTTGGAAAAACAGTATTTCTGAATCTCCGCCGCTCTAATTGCGATGACACAAAAAGAGCGCGCGCCAGGCTATTGTTTGGAGTAGTCTTCCGCTGCTTCTACTCAGCATGGCGTCATGTCCGTTTCCGGTAGTTGCCGCATGTCACCCCTGGCCCCCCGCGAACCCCAAGTAGCTCGACACAGGGATTTATCATTTGTTTTATTGGCCCGCTATAAGATGACGTTAACCATTAAGAGATGTTTGCTGGGAGAGCCTTCGGTTTTATTAGACCTATTATTCTACAAAGTTGATTCATGTCCCATGTTGCTCCTGTCTACTCTAGTTGTAACTTTGTATTTTTATGGATATACACATATTAAGATACACCAAATAGCAGCAATCTATTTATTATTGTTTACGAAGTCTTCCAGGATATATTAAGCTTGTCTCATTTTCCCATATTTTAGCTCAGTGGATTTTTAGCATAATTGTAAAAACTGAGCGTGTTTTTTGCGGTATGGAGTCGACTCTGCTTGATAAAGGCGCTGATATAATATCAGTCATAAAACGAGATCTTTGGCCTATAAATGCGAAAACTAAAATGTTATTATTTTGAAAACCATAAAAAAATTCTCGGTTTGCAGATTGTCAAGCATTTTGTTCTGTTCTTCTACATATTGACAATTACTACAGTTTATATTTTTGCGTGAAAAATTAGAAATGTGACTTACTTTCACATACATAAAAGTAAGTATTTGGTATTAAGATGTACTTGAAAGTGTCTTCTAGAAAATAGATTTTAAAATGTTTTTCCTTAAAAAATGAGTGTCTACGTTTGTATTTAGTCTCTAGGCAATCTTATAGAAAATACACTTATTAACAGGAATTTATACCTACGTCAATGAATGTTTTGAGAAGTACACAAAATCAAAACATGAATATTTAAATACGACAGGATCGTGAACGATCTCCTGTAAAAGCGAGAGACGACCGAAGGCAAGCTTAGTCGGTCTGATTCATGAAAAAAGTTGACATTTAAAACTTTATGCAAATAACATGGTTGTTGAATAGTAAACGGAGTAAAAAGTTTGTTATATTGTAGCCGTTGTTCGGCGAGCGCCTCAGCTAGGTCTTATGTAAATCTGGCACTTGGTCGAAGGGACATAGAAGGAGTAAGAAGGACTAAAGGAGTTCCTCTCCATTTTGCAGCATCGCCGAGCGGAGCGGATATCGGTTTGAGCTCGATTTCACGAATCTGAGAGTCAGCCGAGCGTTCCGGAACCGGCTTTCTTCTCTTATTGATTTTCCTCTTCCCAACCCCTCCTTTCTCTTGTCAAATTCCCTAGTCGCTCTCTCTCTCTCATCTCATCTCTCTCTGTTCCGTTTCTTTGCTCTCGTTTCTCCAAGAATTTACCTTCCATCTGAGCAGCCATGCCTGATGCTCGAGCGTAATTCCGATTTGAAGTCCTTATCGTTCTTACCGTTGAATACGTTCTATTATTTAAGATTATTTATGGACAAATATTGATATTCTTGTCACTATTGCTATTATTGTCATTACTATTACTTCAAGTGTAAGTTCCATAATTTACATAATTTGTATTACTGTACAGAGTACAATAATTTTTTGCAACAGGCACATACACTTTTTCCTATGAAATTTCCGAACCTAAGCTTAGAAATTGCCTTTTATTAAATATGAATTTTAAGAAGGAAATAGAAAACTTAAACAAAGACTGAGTCACTATTGAGTTTAATGTTCGTAGATCTGGTAACGGCTAGTACTTAAACTGTGGTCAAACTTATTAATCAATTCCATGTCCATAACCTTGTCCCAGAGAAAGCTGAATAAGTTTTGTCATCCCTTATATCGTTAAGCTTTCTTCTGTTTTTGGCTAGAATGTGTTTTTCAATAATGTCTTAGTCCCCGACCATCACAAATTGAATGCTGCTTTTAACAAAAATTTGTTTTTAGCTTAGGACAACTCTTGACAGATTTGTGTTGGTTCCCAGAAAACCCATTTTCTAGTGCCAGTGCTAAAATTCAGAAACTGTCATCTAGTGAATGTAAAAGTAACTGGGTTGTCAACGCAGTACTAATGAGCAAACTGTACTAGCTATACAGTAAATGTATATTGCTTAATCACTACCCCTTCTACTAATCATCCAAGCAAATAAAATACATTATGTGAAGACATGCTTGGTGCAACCTGACTATAGTAACATATGAGGTCAGATTTTACTCTTAGTGGAGCTTGTGTATATTATAATTATGAAGTCGCACTGGTCCTCAGTGAAAAATGTATATCATCCACTGAGCATAGACTTAAAAAGTTTGGTTTGGATGTGTATGGGTCAATCTTTTCTTACTTTTCATTGTTGATGAACGTGTGTTTTTTCTAATATAAGAAAACACTGATATTAGGCTCTAACGTAAATAAATTTATCTTTAAGGAACGACTTGATCATCCGGCTTTTGTTACCGTGATGTTTTAAGATATACGGAAGCGGCAAAATAAGTGGACTGTTTTATCTGGACAATAGAATCAAACTGTATATAAATACAGTTCATCATACCATGGTTGGAAAAAGTAAGGTTTGGTCTTTTTCACTGGTTAATAGCAGTTTGCAAAATGGAACGCTGGTCTTTGGACCAACGTGTTTTTGTATAAATTTTTTTATTAAATATATCTCAGTACATAAAGCGCAGTGAGATTTTTGGTGGAAGTTTTAATTTAGAGGAACACCTGCACGAAATGCCGTTTTAAAATGGAACGAAAAGTTGAGAGAATATGGCACTGCTTTAAAACGAAAATCAATTGGCCAACCTCGCTCTGCATGTAATCCACAGAACGATGAGAGGGCAAGGCAAGTAATGATGCACAATAGGCCCAGGGCTGCAGTGCTATCGGGGCGGAAAAGCCGCGGATGAGCCTAGTGAGAGAAAAAAAGGTAAGCAATTATTTAGAGCCCGACCAGACTGTTTCTGGCACATTAAGCAGTATAAAATTTGCTGAATGGAGTACTCGTCGTTATGTTAATAAGATGTAACTAACTAACTAACTAACTAACTAGAATAGGATAAACCGTCTCGAGTTTGCTGAAAAACTGTTACTACTCCTATTATTGGGTAGTTTAAAATACGTGTCAAATTCATAAAACACCATTGCAATATTCTAAATTACTGCCTGGTGTGTAATTTTGTCGTCCAGGATTATAGGTCCGTATTTTTTGAGAAGAATTGTGAAACGGTGACAGTTAATCCTGAAAAGTATGCAACACGCTGTCAAATGGTTTCCTTCCTCAGCTGACATATGAAGAGTTGGAACGGTATTGATTTTCGAAGGATGGTACTTTTTGCCCTGCTGCAAGAATACCAATGAGAATCTTAAGAGAAACCTCTCCACGACTTTGAATATTCATAACAGTGATTTATCCTGGCCTGCTAGATCGCCGGTTGTAATATATAACTGCCCCAGTTTTCTTTGTGTGGGCTTCCAAAAGGCCATGGTATGCACAGAAAGATCATGAACCTCAAAGGAATGTAGAATGAAAGTTCGTGATGAAATCAAACTATTTAATTTTTTTCAACGTATATCCAATTTGGTAAATAAATAAATTCATTAAATAAATAATAAACTTATTAAATAAATAAATTTATCTTTAAGGAAGAACTTGGTCATCTGACCTTTGTTACCGTAATCTTTTAATATACACAGAAGCTGCAAAATAAGTGAACTATCTTATTTGGACAATATAATAAAAACTATATGAATGCAGTTCATCATACCATGGTTGAATAAAGTAATCTTTGGTCTTTGTCACTGGTTAATAGTAGTTGTCAAAATGGAACGCTGGTCTTTGGACCAACGTGTTTTTGTATAGAAAATGTAATTAAATATACCTCAATACATAAAGTGTAGCGAGATTTTGGGCGGAAGTATTAATTTCGAAGAACACCTTCACAAAATGCCGTTTTAAAATGGATTGAAAAGTTGAGAGCATATGGCACTGCTTAAAACGAAAATCAATTGGCAAACTTCGCTCTGCATGTAATCCGTAGAAGACGACAGGGCAAGGTAAGCAATTATTTAGAGCCCGACCAGACTGTTTCTGGCACATCCAGCAGTATAAAATTCCCTGAATGGAGTACTCGTCGTTATGTTAATAAGATGTAACTAACTAACTAACTAAGATATGACAAACCGTCTCGAGTTTGCTGAAAAATTCCTAGACCTTAAACACATTATTGATAGTGAACATTGTTTACTTATGTCAGATGAAGATCACTTCTGATTAAATAGTCGTGCTAACAAGCAGAACTGTTACCACTGCTATTATTGAGTAGTTCAAAATCCGTGTCAAATTCATAAAACACCATTGAAATCTTCTAAATTACTGCCTTGTGTGTAATTTCGTCGTCTAGGATTATAGATCCGTATTTTTTTAGAAGAATGGTGCCACGGTGACAGTTAATTCTGAAAAGTATACAAAACGCTGTCAAATGGTTTCTTTCCTCAGCTGACAGATGAATAGGTGGAGCGGTATTGATTTCAGCAGGATAGTAATTTTAGCCATACTGTCAGAATACCAATGAGAATCTTAAGAGAAGCCTCTCCAGGACTTTGAATATTTTGTAACAGTGATTTATCCTGGCCTGCTAGATCGCTGGTTGTAATATATAACCGCCCTAGTTTTATTTGTGTGGGTTTTCAAAAGGCCATGGTATGCAAAGAAATACCATGAACCCCAAATGAATGCAGAATGAAAGTTAGTGATGAAATCAAACTATTTAATTTTTTTCAACGTATATCCAATTTGGTACACTGTTTGTGGCAATGCCTTGACAAAAAGGAAAGTCAATTGTCGCATTTAATATTTCATTAAACAGTCTCCAATTTTTTATTAAATAATATGCCACCTTTAATTTTGATTTAAATTTTTGGCAAGAAAATATTAGTATCGTTAACAACTAGTCCACTGAATTTTACCATTAGCAACACAAATGATGCTAACCTAATATTTTACATTGAATTTGGCAAAAAAACACATAGCTAACTGATATTTATTTATAGACTCTTGTCTAGTGAACCTTTGTCACGCGTAGTGAAACCTAGAAATATACTTTATCATAAATCGTTTAAGTGGTCGATGGTCTGGCAAATTTGAGTAGAAGGGTCATTTGTTAAGCTGAACTTCGAATCGTCACACGTCTGCACTGGCCATTGAGTAGCTTCTTATATGTGTGCAGAGAGCAAACAAAATAAATGAGTATCTTGTCTACTTATATGAATAGATTACAGAATGTTCGATATCATTATAAGGAATAAATAAGTCATAATAATATAATAACAGTGAAATCATGCCAAATAAAAGTTATATTCATCAAGTGAAAGAGAAAATTTCTTCAATCATATTACCGAATTACATGGTACGGTAAAAAAATTTAGAACTTAATGTAGCTATGTGTTGAAAATCGGAATTAAGGGATTTCACTTTTATTCGTCGATAATTTAGCAAAACTGGGGTATCGAGAACTGGAAATTTATTGTTACCTAGACTCTATGGCACATTAAATCCACGTTTAAGACATAATAACGATTTTGACAAATTTGTGTATAAACGATTTTTTTTAAATGTTACAAGGTGGTCAAAATTCAAACCAGATATTTAACTGTGCGATATATCAAAATATAATTTACTGATTTGATCAAACTTGATAGATAGGTAGCTTCATTTTTTTTAGCTTGCATGAGTTTGTTAGCCATCTTAAGATACCAAGTTTTTCTGCAAAAAAATTAAGTTCACATTTGAATAATTTCTATATCCACGAAAATAACAAGGTTTTGGATGTAGATTCATATAAAAGTTGCACGTAAATCATGTAATAAAAAGTTGAGTTATTAGAATTTGAACAAAATTTTGTGAAATTCACTACTATAATACACTTACTGAATTCCCTACTATAACACACTTACTGCGTCAGGACTTTTGCTGATATGCTTCTTCCTAAATATTCAGCTGCCAAATAGTCAGGCAAAAAGACACTTGTAAAATTTAGCCAATATCTTCGCCTTGCCAGCAATGCCTATATTTAACACCAATATTCGTGACACATAGAGGTGTGCTGCGAACTTGGACCGTTAGCTGTATATCCGAAACTACTCTGGTTTGAAATCTGAAAATCGCAGTGGTATATATATATATATATATATATATATATATATATATATATATATATATATATATATATGTGTGTATGTATGTGTGTGTGTGTGTGTGCGTGTGTGTCCTATCATGTATATCATCCTAAGTAGTGATTATTTATCTTTCTTTTCTTTTTTCTCCCTCGGGACTCGTCCGCGGCTTTGCCGCCCCGATAGCACTGCAGCCCTTGGCATATTGTGCATGTCTTTAGTCTCTTCAGTCCACCCATTCCAAAATCACTGTGCCTTGAACCAGTCTGCACAGCGATTGGTAGGGTGAGGTTTTATAATGCTCTGTCTCCGCCTAGACTGACCGTAGATCAGTTGTCTTTTGCGGTCCAGAGCTTTACACTCACACAATATGTGTTCGGATGATTCCTCCCCCTCGGCGCAGAGTCTGCATGCAAGGTCCCCCTCGAACAGTCCCATTCTATGCAGGTGGTTCTTGACGGCGATGTGTCCCGTCAAGAGACCTGTTATATTTCTGAGCTGTCCTCTGCTAAGATTTAGCAGCTCCACAGCTCTCTTTGAACTGGGTTCGTCAATTATTGAGTTCCCATGTCTGAGCCCTGGACAGTCTGCCTAGTACACCTTGTGTTGGTTTCTCACCCAGGACTTAATGGATCCCCTGGTTGTGCTCTTTGTCACGCTCAAAGCCGGTTTTGGTCCCATAAATGGTTCTACTGACCCTCTCTTCGCGAGACTGTCAGCTTCTTCATTGCCTTTGACCCCCGAGTGTCCCGGCACCTTAGTCTGCCCAGCCAAGTCGCTCGTCTCGTCTCGGCACTCACTCCCCAGCCAGGAATATACCCGTGGGCTACTTAGGGCCTTAAGTGCTGCCTGCCTGTCTGTGGCTACGAGGATCCGCTTGTTGGTGTAGCCCCCCTCTCGTTCTCCCGCACACAGTGCAAGATGGCGTATATTTCGACCTGAAAGATCGTTGCATGGGCTACCCTCGTTCCTTGCGAATAAACACCTGCCCCCGTTCCACTCTCCCCACCGGATTCGTCCGTGCACCACACGAGCGCGTCCCGTGGTATGCCCGGCGTCTCCATGACCTCGCGGTCGGGGATTTCCACTGTAAAATGGTTTTCCCTGCATATTCGCGGGCTCACCAAGTCTGACTTCATTTCAATATGCTCCTTAACGATCTCCTGAATTTTGCAGTGCCAGAAGCCTGGGTTGAACTACCATTGCAGGCTAGTCTGTAGAGTCCTAGCCTGGCCTCCCCCATAATAACTAAGTGTAGGGGGGGCAGATCCAGCAACACCTCCATGGCGTCTGTTGGAGTTGATGTCATGGCCCCTGTGATGCCTCGGCAACTGGATTGTGTTACCTTATGCCACCAGACCAGTGCCGCGTATGTTAACTATGGTCTGACCACCCTTGGGCTGCCGAAACCTCGAGGTCGATTGGATTGTCTATGGTACTCTTAACCCCTCGCAGTTCCACTGCTAGGTCTGCGCTGTAGGCTTCCCATTCCACCTTGCGGGGCTCCCAGTACCATATCGTTTGTCTTTCGACTTTGTAGATTTCAAACTGGATGTATCTGTGGTCTGAGCTACTCACTTCCCCAGGCACAGCCCAGTTCTTAACAGAGCCACCCAGAAACTGGGTGGAAACTGTTATATCTAAAACTTTCTCACGCTGTGTTGTGAGGAAGGTCAGTGTGTTACCTCTATTCAATGTGTCTAAATTAAATTTCATAAAGAATTGTAAAAGTGACTCACCCCTAGAGTTTGTGTCCGAGCTTCCCCACAACTCGTGGTGCGTGTTAGCATCCATGCCGATGATGGTCTGCCATCCACCTCCTCTGCTACCCACCATCAGCTGCTCCAATTCCTTGGGTGGAGGAGGGTATGTGCTGTCCCCTGCCAGATAGGCTGATCCGACAGTAATGTCCCTCGGCCCATCCGCTCATCCACATCGGATTTTTATCGTTGCTACGTGCATGGAACATAAATTCATTAAAGGCAGAAACTATATACCTTCCCTGACAAAAATACAGGCCCTCGAGTTCTCGCTGGATCTGCTGTAGATGAGTTTTCCAGCAGCTCCGCCGAGTCCTTTGATCTCTCCTTTATAGGAGTACGGTTCCTGGATGAAGGCCACATCCGTGTTCCTCAGCCATCAGTAGTCCGGCCGTGGCTGCCCTACTGTGTTGGAAGTTGACCTGAAGAAACCTAAGTCCCATCAACCCCTGGTTGCTTTCCTAGTCGGCGGCACGAGTCTGTATCCGGATCCACTCATCGAGACTCATTGGTTTTGGTTCCATATATATGTATGATCTTATTGTTGTTCCCACGAGAATGGGGGAAATACTGTCTACACCATCAGAACCCCCTGTGTGGTGCAAGGCGATTTACTCTGGAGGGTTTCCCGGTACTCCAGAGGTTACGTTTCACAACTCCATCAGCCTGATCCCATCCATCCCTAGGCATAGGTCACGTGACACCGTAGATTGGGGGAGTTTATTTCGAGCTCCTTGTCTAGATCCGTCATGTTTAGTTATTAGCAGGGTCACCTCGTTCAGGATGCGGCTCTTCACCGCTCATGACATTCTTGGGGAAAGCTTCATCGAAAGCTTATATTGTTGTTTTCACTTCCTCAGCTTGCCCCCTGTAGTCCTTTGGCCCGCGACTCCTCGACCCCTGATTATTTATTAGTATATACCGAATTAGGTAATCAACAACTTTGAAAGAGTGATGATCCGAACTTGGAACCTCTACGTAGCCAGCCGACGTTCTACCCCCTTAGTTACTGAGACCGGTAATTCTATATGTATATATATATATATATATATATATATATATATATATATATATATATATATATATATATATATATATATATATATATATATATATATATATATATATATATATTGTAAATTGCTAAGTTTTATTAAAATGTTCAATTTCACAGCGAAAATATGTATTGGTCAAACCAATTATCGTATCAGAACCAGTTGAGCGTCCTTTCTATATTGCGCATTAGTAATTTATAGATATATGTGCTTAAGAGCGTGTTTTGTTTTTAGCATCGGATTATTTCCGCTACTATTGTCAATGGCTGACCAGGAAATTTATCTCACAAACCTGAATTTTTTTTTGAAGCCCTGATTTTTGTAAACAGAGTAAGAGCGATCATTAACTCTTTTGTTCGCAAGCAAGATATCGATATTTTACAGGCCCAACATCGCATACCACAAGGGTCCAGCTGGTTATCCCCTCCTCGCAAAGTACTCAGCTTCCTTAGACCATGTTCTTAGTGATTATTACTTCTCATCATATACTTAATTAATAATTATTAACAATTTTTGAAAAAGTGGTCAACGGGGTACGGTAAAATGCAAACTCACAATCTCTGTAGAGGCAGTCGATATTCCACTCTCTGAGCCACCAAAACCGCTTATTTTAGATATGGTGAATTTCATATTGGATTATTGTTAATGCCTATACGGAACTTTAGTGAGAAAGGGCTAGATTTTATATTTTGGCTAGCAAGTTAATTGTTGATTTAAATTTCACTCTTCCTATACATGAAGACTAATTTGGAGTGTCTGGAAGAAGTTTAAAAGTGGTGATATAAATTTGCCCCTTGATACATGCAATCAGAATGAAGTGGCGGTTCTAGCTTGAAGCTTCAAGCAGGGAGTGATGCGCTTCACTTACCACGCGAAGCTCACCAGATCCGACGGGAATGATCCCCACATCCAAACGTCATTTTCCTTACCGATCCTTTCTTATATCTCGTGTCACCTTTCCTAGAAAGTGGAAAAATACGAAAAGAGAAAGTCAGAGTTATATGAATAGAAAAACTTTCTTTATTTTGTCACGTCTGCTACAGTTTCCGACTTACTTTAATCTATATTATTTGGCATATAAGCTATTCTTACTTGTTGTATAGGTATTTTATAAAGAGCAAAGTAGTTTTCAGAATTATAATAATTAATATTTCATTATATTTGTTCTGTTTGATACACAGCAATCAGCAAAAAAACACCTTAAATTTTGTAAAACGGTGGTTCTTAGGTACTATTATTTTTGATTTGGCCACTATTTACTATTTTTGGTGTACTGCGAAGAGCGTAATCTAAATTGTCGATTATTGACTCAGCTTTGAAAATCGATTGTCGTGAGTTATTATACTGGATGAATCAAGATGATGATGGTCAGGCACTTATGGAACTAGATAAAAACTTCATACATCTGTATTTTCTCAGTTCTTTATTTACTTCGTTGTTCTAAAAAATACACAGGACAAGTTGGATATTGATAATAAACCTTAATAAGGTGTTTGATGTGCAAAGTTTTATTTGGCACTGTGTAGCTTTTACAAAATTATCATATTGGAATGAATAAAAATACGGACATTAAGAGTAGACAAGGTTTTATAACAGATTACAAAGAAATTCGAATTAGTTTCCTGATAATTCCACATGTTGTTTAAACTCAAACAAACGAACAGTCTTTGGAGTAGGTATCTGGTATGTAAGTTGCTGATTAAAAAATCATAATCTCTTGAGAAAGGAAGCGTTGAAACGCCGACCTTCTGGAAAATATGAATGACTGATTGTTTTTCAGGTCAGTGTCTAATAGGAAAACCACAATTTTACGCAATATTGGGGTATATCCGACTTTATGACAGTACACCTTCTTCCATATTTTTTATATAAACTAATGAAGCAGCTATATATAAGCTTGTTATTGGATAGTCTTAAAAAAGTGACAGGCAAAAAAATAAGTTTTATTAGTATTTAAAAAAATATATTTACAATGCAGAAGTCTTAGCAGGGCATAGTTTTCTGTCTCTGCCAAATACGCGTGTCAGATGTGCATATTACAGTAAGTGATTAATCTAGAAAAAAAATCAAGTATTTTCAATACAATCACAATCCTGTTATCAAGCTAATTAGATAGTAGTAATACGGTTTTTTGAGAAATGATAACAATTTCACAGTTTGAATATTTTAATGCCTAACGCCATATTTAAGTTTAACTAACCTGCAAAGTAGCAAATTTTTTTAAATTTTTAATATTTATCCGGCAACTTAAATACTGCTCATAACTAGAGAAACTGTGTTGAAGTAACTTCAGCTTAACGCCGCAATAGCATCTACAATTTTTCTAAACAGATGCCCTTAAAATTATTGATAATGCAATGACCGCGAACTGCAAAAACTACAGTTTTTTTAAATAGTTGTCTCCATAATACAACAAAAGCGAATCGCAAAAACTACAGTTTTTCAAATCGTTGTCTCCACCTTGGCCAATTGTTACTTGACAAATTTCCAGGCAGGGTCAACTTCTTGTTGGACCGGCGAGAATAGAACCCAATACATCTTGCTTTGCAGGCTGGTAGCTAGCAACCTAA
Organism: Tillus elongatus; assembly: GCA_964006375.1. Classification (NCBI taxonomy): domain Eukaryota; kingdom Metazoa; phylum Arthropoda; class Insecta; order Coleoptera; family Cleridae; genus Tillus; species Tillus elongatus. Next base: position 145,989,119 of record OZ023263.1, on the reverse strand, counting down.
GCCACAAGGTTTACATTACATTTATCTGCATTATTGTTATTGAGTAATGTCAACTACATTTTAATCCTGATATGTGTAATTAGAAAATATTTAACCAACTAAATTCAGAAAGGTTCAAATAATGTAGGCTTTTGCTTCTGTACAATAGAAAGCAAATTATATTTACACAGTATGGTGCTGCTGGTGATTAATTCTGTTGAAATTACAACTATTTTTCTGGACATAATTTCAATCTAATTTCCTCAGTTTTGGCCCAAACTTGTCTTCTAAATTGACAGAAGTACCTGATAAACTTTATGATGAAGATGAAGATATGATTTCTGATGAATTATGTCCAGTTGTTACTTATATAGAATGATATAAATACATAGTAGTCAACGGAATACATTTTAAAACTCTTGTTGTATGCAATATATGTGGCGGCAGGTAGACAGGATAGCGCTAATCGTATTGAGTACTTCTAGTAAAGGTTAGTCGGGCTGAGAAAGTTAGACACCTCACTTCTCAGTTTGCCGATTGCTGACGTAAACGTAACGCACATTTGAGTTGTTTTTAAATTATGTAGAATCATCACTGCAGATCTCTGACATAACATAACGTACATTTAAGGATTTCAACTGTAAGTGTAATTGCCTATAGCTTAAAGGTACCACCCCTACATTTATATTTGAATATAAGGCGACGTTGTACCGTAGTTTAGTCAGAAATATCTGATCATTGGCAGCATAGTTAGTGATAATTTTTGGGTACAATCGCACACCGTCAAGCCCCTTTTTAGTTTTCCAGTGGTAAGATTAGAACCTAGAGCGTTTTGAATATTTTTGTAGTTAAGGTGTTGAAGGTTTTCCAATAAAATACATTCGTGTAGTATTTATAATAGAAGATAAATAAGATATTTTTGAGCGATTTGCAAGAAATAGAAGCAAAGCTTTTGCAGAAACTCTTTTTTGAAATCACTACCTAAAATAAGTCATAAAACCATAAACATATTTTAAAAGACCTGTACTATGGCGAAATTATATGTATCGTAAAAAGTAACTAGAAAAAAACCCCGATCTCATAGTAGCCTTAATCACGCTAAAAGAGTACAGAGCTTATGCGTTGAACAGTAAAACGCCCCGATGGCAGAGCCCCACAAAAAAGGACTGGCAATAAACAAGCTAACCAAGAAGCAGCAATTTCACAAGCATATTATGACTCGGCGAGAGTGTATCGGCAAAGCTGTTGCGGCTTGTGGAAGACAAAGGCTGGTGCCTGGCCGTGCCGTGCCGGGATCGAGGCAGCAGCTGAAAGCTCAGCCAGCATCTCTCGGCGTCGTAAAGCGAGCGTCGCCGTGCCCGTTCATTGAGTCTCAGTGTTCCAGGATTATGGGCGGTTGTCCTATAGAAGGCCTCCGATGCACTTCGCTCCTTTACGACCGCCAGCGGCCATCTTACCTTACCCTTACAGCTTCAAAGCTTGAGAGCCTGAAAGCTTTTACTGCCACTCAGACACAGAACCATTCAAGACATGGTTATAGCCACTGACACTAAACTAGTACTGTTACTTTTTGCTTTGAATTTCTCAGACGCTGTTCTGATAAGAAATGTTACCACATATAAAATAAAAATATTCGATTTTTAGTTAATTTACATTAATGGTCATTTTTTGACATGTAAGTAATTTTACGTCTACTTTATTGCAAATTGTTTATAATTTCAGATAATTTAGAACCTATTACCAAATACTATATAATGATAATATAGGACACTCCGGCTGATTTCGTGTTACAAGATATCAACGCTTAGTGTTCCTAATTAAACAAAGTAATGTTTTATAACTTTTAATATAAAGAAAGATCACTATAATATATTATTCTTATGAAAATTCACTACCATAATGCACTTGCTGCGCCCCGAACATTTTATGAATAGTTATTTACTAACACAAAACACCAACAATTTGGAGGCAAAATATCTACACCAAAAAAGTATGATTAAAACTCGATATGTAGGTAAAATTGATTTTTATGGTAAAATTATTAAGTTATTTAGAAACAGTGTGGAAGCAGCAAGTGTGTTACGGTGACAAATATTCTTTTAAATATGTTGAATCGCGAAAAAAATAATAACAAAATAATTAGTTTCGGAAATACAAACTTTGTTTTGAAAAGAAAACTATTTTTTGGAAAAGTACCGGTTTCATTGAATTGGTTAACGAACTCACCCATCATGATAAAATTATAAATTTTACATTTAAGACTTTTTATGGTAAATAAGTAGCATTCGTTCAACTTCACTTGTATATATATATTTTTAATTCGTTAAAAAGAATTTCTACAAAAATTATCTAAAAACCTTTTTGCCTTGAAAATTTGAAAAAATCACAAAAATATGGTTAAAAAATTTACTATAAGAATTTATTGAATAAGGCTTCGAAAACTGTTAGTTTGTACCTTTCGCTAGGACAATTTCTATAAAGTCATTATAAAATATAAAGCAACAGAGCCTCGGTGGTTCTGTGGTAAGAACGTGTGCCTCTGAACCAGAGGGTGCTGGGTTCTATTCTCAGTGTTCCCTTTTCACGTTTTCAATACATACTGTAAAATTAACGTCAACCGAGGTTGTGTCATTGTGTTTGAACAAGTTGAATGTCTGCACGTTCCGTTCTTTGAACAAGGCGTAAAGCCGTCGGGTCTGTGTCCATGCGATGTTGGGCACGTTAAAGATCCATATTCTCCTTACAGAAAGTAAAGGGTCCGGCAAAATTTCCAGGATAGTGAAGTGAAACCGCTCACTGGCGTCGGTCATTGGCCATAGTAGCGGAAGTAGACTGATGTTAAAGAAACCCAATTCTGGACGCAGCAAGTGCGTTATGGTAGCGAATTTTCGTTAAAATGTTTTCAATAGCAAATATCTTTTGTTTTTAAAAGAAAGACCTTTGGTTGGCAGTATAACCTATTACTAACGATGTACCATATTTTATTACTTAACTTAAAAAGTTCCAGAAAAACTGGTCCGATTACCCTGCCCATCGAACCTCTTCAAGCACACACATGCCAAAATGTAATTATTCACAAACAGCTTTAGGACCAAAATTTTAAAAAAGTATATGAAATTTTGCAAAAATTTCTTTTACAAAAATTCACCATTTTTTTTACAGAAATTGCCTTTAGTAATAGTACACTAAACGAATTTTTTTTCGTTCCCGAATCATGTTTTCTATATAGAAAAAATATATTTTGTTCACTACATATATTTTGATTTCGTCTAGTGCCGTTCTGACCCCTAGTACGAATATATATATATATATATATATATATATATATATATATATTCTTTAAATTCTTATAACTTGTTTTCTTTCACTGTGTAGATATGAAATTTGGTTCATGTGATATGTTATATACAGAAGCAGCTCGTGTACCAAACTTGTTTGCAATAGCTTTGCTAAGCTTTCGAGAGCCATTGCCACTGCGTCTCCAGTCCATTTTTTTCCTCCCTCAGGGCTCGTCCGCGGATTTGCCGCCCCGATAGCACTGCAACCTTTGGCTTATTGTGCATGCCGTCTCCAGTCCATACACTAGTATTTGATCTAAGAATCATACTAGTAAACCCAAAAATAAACAGTTACAAAACAGTCAATAAAGTTATTCTCGTCTGCTCTGTACCTGTCTAATCATCGTCGACAAATCAAACTAGTGTTCCTTGATTGTTCCTATATTTGTGAAACCCATCTTGCTGACAACTTTTTTATATCACGTTGTTTTGATAGGATGTGACATACTATATGGCAGGACATGCCTGTTTCTGCTGCCACCTGCCTAATCCTAATGGCTTGATAATTGAGTATAAACTTTTTCAACATTTTCTTGAGTTCACTTTTGCAAGAAATCTTGCCACATCTGAATTTCCGTTAACAACGTTCGACTACATCATGTTTCCACCAAATTTTTGAGCGCTCAAATATACACTTCCTCTGTGTGTACTAGTCACCACTCTTTACATAACCATTCTTTTACCACTAATAACGTCTAATCACTTCACTTAAGCTGGCACAGATTATCTAGGTACTATCGGATTATACACCCAGGCGTATATGACAGAGTTTCCTAAAATGTTAGGATAATACCTTACCTCAGAACTCTGAAAATAATACATGACGTTTTAGTAGTAGCTGTCAAAGTCAAACCAGGCGATAGTAATGGTAATAAAGATAATATATAATCTGACGTGTTTTGATTGAAAAAGCTTAAAAACGAGGTAAATGTTGCTGTTATTTGGAGACGATTGCTGTTATTAAACTTCTAACAGAGTACATCTGGAGCACACGTTATTAAAAATCACTAGATATATCATTCTCATGTAAAATATTTTGTCACTCTCGTAGAGGAAACTAAATTTTATAATGTTGGGATGCAAATGTTACGGATCGTTCCCGAAGGACCAGTGTAGTGATTATTATCAGTCGAGTGGGTCTTTTCAGTCATGTGAGCATGTGACATACGGACCTCTATTTGAACATACGGCAATTGTTTCTCTATCGAGATCACTGCTGATATTGTTAAGTGCATAATCATCTGTTCTAATACTTCTAATGTTCCCATTGAACACTGCAGTAATACTTTATCATCGACTTGAATAATTCATCATACAAGTGTGTTGATTTGTACCGACTGGGTGTATGCCAAAACAATGTGCACTATAAATTTTGTGTTCACATTATGTAGTATTAAGATTTACAAGAATGTAAATAACGGTTTGAATTTTTAATGTTTACATTCATAAATCGTGTGATAAATTTCTTTGTTACACAGCCTGTTAAATGTTTAATATAGTAAACATAATTTTTGTAAATGCAACTTTTTATTTTAGTCACGTTACTACTGCTACAACGTTTAGTAGTATGGGAAACTGTATTTATTATCAATTTATATTTTGGACGAAAATTTTCTTATGATCGGACCATGACTGAGACTTTCAAAAAATATATCTATGGCCCCTAGAACTTATCTCCAGGACCAGCTTTTTTAGGAGTTTCTTTATAAAAATGCAGATCTTTGTTAATAACAAACATGTTAACTGAAATTTTGTACACGAGCTGCTTATGTAAACACAGATAATTTTTAGGTTTTGGACAAAAGGAAAATTTTTGGCTAAAATGTCGAAGAGTAGGTACTTAGATACTTCATAAATTGAAGATTTTTGTACATTTATATAAATTTCTTATATTGTTGTTGTTACGTTTTTGAATAGATTTTATCAGATTTAGCAGTTTAATTTAGAATCATCATCATTGCAATTGTCATAGTCTAAAGGCAAAGTTGCATGTCATCGCACCCATGACTATCGGCTGTTTTGGTATCCTGTTGCCTTGCGCGTAAATGAGTTGAAAACGATATTTACATCGAATCACACTGTCGAAGTCTTTTTATATAAAATCAGCGTTGGTATTAGGACTGGCGAACCTCCGTGTCGAAATTCTAAAGTCTAACGCCTTAACGAATTAAGCCACTACCGGCTCTAAATGTCAAATGAGTTGTATAAAGATAGGGGTGACGTGGTTAAAAAATATCTAAAAGAAAATCATTTGGGTTTAAATGTAAAAAGGTGATAATTTTGTTATTTTTAAGATAAGACAGAGTGAATACACCTGCTGCTGGCTTTTAAACTTCATTTCAAGATTTAGGTACCTAATTACTATAATATAGTGTTCTATTTTCATCAAGAAAATTTACTTAGAGTTAATTTAAGTGACTTTTAGAAGAATTGTTTTTAAACATGTAAGGGACCTACAATATAAAGCATCAATAATATTCTTTGACGAAAACGCATTTATCACGAGCCGTAGGCCGCAGGTACATGTTGGTCGACTGTTATACGTATTCTTACCTGCAGTTATGTTTTCCATAAGACAAATTTGTATATGACTAAATCGCAACTGAAAATTTAAAAAAGTTCCTTAAAAGTAGGAGTTTATATGGTCCAAAACCAATGTTAAAAATTTGTTTTAATTTTGGTATGTTCTGTCAGGAAAAAGATTAGTTTTATTTCGTAAAACGTGTGTGTGTGTGATGCTGGTATTTTGGCTGCGGTATTTACACCATTCGCGCATTTACGTTTCGTAAAATGCTTGCGCCTCTAAAGCAGCTATCTCAATGTTTTGATGAGATTTGTTTTTTTTTTATGATTGGAGTGCAATTAGATTGTGAGGTTATTTATAGATATATTTATATGTAAGAAGAGAGCTTATTTGAAGTTATTTGCTTGTTTCTGTGTATTTGTACCGCTGCTTTTGAGATTGTTGATATATAGATTGTTAGTTTTAGTTTGTATAGTTATATATATAAGGTGCAAACGATTGTATAGCTGATGAATTTCCTTGCTAGTATTGTTTGTGTCCGTCTGGTAGATTAACTTTATACGAGTATTTGCTACTTCTATTGGGAATAAGCATTCAAGGATAAAGAAACTAAAAGTTGGTCACTTAAATACGATCACTTAGGGCTCACTTTACGGAAGTGTGTGAAGTAGTGTTGCAAGAATCATTCGATATTTTTGGACTAACAGAAACCTGGCCAAGCAATACTGATAGCATCGCGAATTTTAGTGTGGACGGTTACTCATTGGTTCTAAGGGACTATCGCCGGGGGTCGGGAATAGCTATTTACGTGAGAAACTAAATGAAGTATATGATTGTACCTACCTCTACAGAGTCAATCAGTTGTGCGTTAAACTTAGCATAAAGTCTCAAACATTCTTGGCGTGCATTATGTATCGGAACCATGACATGAATCAGGGCGACTTCTTGGACGAGCTGGAGAGTACTGTTTGTAGTGATCTCGGTGTGTCTAATAAGTTGATCATACTTGGTGACATAAATATAAACTTGTTGAATGAAGCTGACATAAAAACCATAGCATATAGGTAAATGTGGGAGGAGCTCAGTGTGAGTCAGCTGGTAGTGGAACCTACTCTACGTAATGCCTTGCTGGATCACGTTTTGGCACCCAATGAAGCCCCAACGGATGCTGGGGTTATGTCTTGTAGTATATCAGATCATGACATTATTTATGCGATTTTGAATTTCAAGAAGCCTAGGTTGGAGCCTATCTGCATTACGAGCAGAGATTTCAGAGCGTTTGATGTGGATGGGTTTGTAGAGGATTTGCGTGCATCAAATATGGAATGTATGTATTATATCACAGATATAGATGAAAAAATCGCTATCCTTAATAATACACTGTGCGATTTGTACAACAAACATGCACCTATCAGAACATACAGAGTAACCAAGCCTTACAGCCCTTGGATCTCAGATAATACCCGCCTACTGATCAAATTAAGAGACAGAGCAAAGGCAAGGTTTAGAAAAGATCCGTGCCAAGCGACCTGGAACTATTATAAGGGATTGTGAAATGTGGTAACTGTAACAGTCAAAACGGAGAAGAACGCCTACCCATCTAAAAAGTCTATTTACAAAGAACTAGAACGTCTAAATATAGGCACCAAGAAAAGGGCAACACTACCTGAAGGTCTTAGGGATCCCTATAAAGTTTCTGATCACTTTATGAACAATATCTTAAGTCAGGATCCTATGGGGGCAGCATCAGTGCGTCTGTATTTATCGGGGCGATTAGTTGTGGAGAGGAGTTGCAGTTTTGTTTATTCGATGATCCAACGTTGCTCCGGCACATAAATGCGATCAAGACCAAAACAATAGGACGCGATGGATTGAGCATGACTATGATCAAGCTTTATAGCAGGTATATAGTTGGCTTCATAACACACATAATCAACTCGTGTATTCTGGAAGGCTATTTTCCAAAAATCTGGAAATGTGCTATCGGGCTGCCGTTTGCGAAGGTGGCGGATCCTACGGAGCTGAATCAACTGCGGATAATCAGTATATTGCCCATATTATCGAAGCTGCTGTAAGGGCGTCTGAACTCGTAGCTAAGGACTTACTTGAGTGATAAGAACATCTTATCTTACTTTCAGTTTGGGTTCCCGGTTAATCATGGCTGTGTCACTGCGCTGCTAAGAGTTACAGACGACATTTTGCGGGCTACGGACCGAGGTATGCTGATACTACTGGTGCTATTGGATTTTCCAAGGCCCTCGACACCATAAGTCAGAGTACATTGTTGGAAATATTCAGAGCTGTGGAGAAGTTGAGATGGGCTCGGAGGCTCTGGGTTTCATCAGAAATTACTTGGGGGAACGCCAGCTTATTGTGAGAATTGGCAGCTGCGAGTCGGATGCTCGTCTCCTGGAGAGCGGTGTGTCACAGGGCTCGGATCTTGTACACCTACTTTTCGCTATTTACATAAATCATTTCCCTAGTGTCATTCAGTATTCTAAGGTACAGATGTACGCTGACGACATTCAGATATACATTTCCTTCAATGCCGCAGAGCGTTTAGATGAGCTGGGAAAGGTTAATTCCGCTGTAGATCCATTGTACAAAGTATCCAAAGATTAATCGCTGTGTCTAAATGCGAAAAAGTCGGCTGCAATTTTGTTTGGAAGTCAGATTCTTGTAGAGCGATTAAAGGTAAATGTGACAGTCGTGATCAATAAGGAGCCACTAGAACTTTTGGATGAGGGGCGAAACTTGGGTATGATAATGGATAACAAGCTTATATATCAGCGGCATGTTAGTGCCTGCCTTCAGCGGGCCTACAACAACCTGCGTCTGTTGTACCCGCAAAGGACTTATCTTCCGACTGATGTTGAGCTAATGCTAGGGAATACCTTAGTCCTCTTGCAGTTTGCCTATTGCTCGGAACTATGTTCGCCATGCTTGGACGGTTGCGATTATAATCGGATACAGAGACTGCAAAATTCCTGCCTGAGGTTCGCGTATGGTATTCAAAAATTCGAACATATCTCGCATAAACTAAATGAAGCGAAGTAGCTTAATATGCGTGATCGTTTCACGCTGAGAGCAGCGACATTGTTCCATTCTGTTATTGTGTCTAGAGTCCCAACGTACCTTTATGGAAAGGTAACGTACAGAACTGACGTTCATAACATTAACATCCGATCGAAGACCCTAAAATCACCACCTAAGTACAGGCTGACATTGTTTAACCTGTCTTTGACATATCATATATAGAATGGTCTTGATGAGACTGTTAAGGGCTGTTCTGTGCGTTCCTTCAGAAAGAAACTGTCGCTGATTATGCGTGGTGTTTAAGTAAGTTGCCGGATCGGCTGTTGGCTGCCAGATTGGCATACGGGCGTAAGTCGTAAAGCAGGGGATGATTTTACATCCGTCTGTACTTTGCCGAATTCACACAGTTATTTTTTCTTTCTTATAATTATGCACAATGAACTGTGTTTTTGTTAAGTATGTTGTATTGTTGTGTTGGTTTTTTATTTTTGTTTTAATTGTGCACTTGAGATTGTGTTATTGTTACGTATGTGGATTGTATTATTTGCTGTGTGAATAAAGGCTATTTTATTATTATTATCAATAATAAAATTAAGTGCAAACAAAAGTTGTAACTGAAGAGGCTATCCGAGTTAGTAAAATTAACGTTTCCAAGTTATGAAAGAATGTGTTATTAATATTAGGTTTTTTTTATGGAAATTTGTTACCATCAAGAACTTTCCGTATCAAAACTTTTTTACGTTTGCAGGGCGTGGTAAATAAAATTATTTTCCACGCCCTGCAAACGTAAAGACTCATGGGGAGCTGCCGGCGCTCAGAGTATCCGAGACAAGTAGCCCCACCGAACGTCCCATTGATTACCACGGAACTGTCATCTGACATAACATCTTGGTAATGGGCTGTATTTCTTCTGATGTTTTGTTGTTTTTCAATATATCCCTTTCCTCATTTCTTGAGGATTAGGAGTTTGGTAGTTGCTCTCACTGATCTTACCTTCATCCGCTCGAATATCAACTTGCTGGAGTCTTTAGTTTTCCACAGATTTTTTCTTCTGCAGTACCCTCCTGACAAAACGTCAAACACTCATTCATCTTCCCCCACTATCTCTCTCTTATTATGTGGACGATGTTTACTCTATTAATCCTCGACCCCAATTCCATTTCCAGTTCATGACTCCACCGGAGCTACCCATCGCACAGTAGGACTGTGTGTTTTGCATTATCAGCGGCACCGCATAACGATCATAAATCGTCCTCAGTTATCCCCATTTTGTTTGTCTACTGTACAAAGCTACCGTGACCCGACAGGATCTGTCACCTGGGGAAGGAGAAACGGAATGAGTGACTTGGTCCAGGCTACAGTATCCACATGCCTTTTCCATATCTCTTGCCAATCGTTAGGCTTATCTTTCTTTGTCCATTCCTTATTGCAGCTGTATTGGTATCATCAATATAATATAGTTGCCCTTTCTGCTCGAAAGGGATTGGTGCTGTTCTCGCAATCACCTGTATGGATGCCGTAGACACAGTTCTGTATGCATTGGCAAGTCTTTCTCTGCATATCCAAGATAATAGGTCTGTATCTCGTAATTTCTATGGCTTGATACCATACCGGTACACCATACAAAAGTATAGACTGGACCACCCCACAAAAAATACTCTTTTAAGATTGCTAGCCCCCCCCCCCTGTGTTCAGTAGTGGTTTTGTCAGCATAACCTGCTTTCTTTGGGCTTCAACGGAACAATTTATATGCTCGCCGAATGTCAATTTATTATCCAGGTATATACCAACCATTTAATTTGCTTAGCTGGTAGTATTTCAGTGTCTAGAATCTTGAGGTTAACTTGTTTACATTTCCAAGATCCTTTCAAAATAACTGTCTCCGTTTTGTGCGGGGCTACACCTGTATTTAGGATGGAACGGTTTCACCAAGTAAGAACAACAAGAATTAACCTATTTTATTGTTTGATTGGAATTTCTTTCTTAGTTTGTCGTCTAATCCATAAACAGTAGGCTGGTACAAACTTAAAGTTCGCTTTTCTGATTAAAAAAGTATTAATAACATTCTAAAACCTGGATACGAGCAAAAAAATCTTTTTGGATATACCTATAAATCTCTTGATGGCGGCTATTTTCTGGGTACCTACAAATCACGACTATTTTTAAAATATTTTTATCTATATCGGTGGCTATTCATCATGGATCTTGTAGGAGCACAGGAAGAGTGGGTAGGAAAACCGAAGTATATCTCCACAGTCATTCTGCAAATAAAATTACAACTATCTGAAATCCTGGCTAACATATGAAGTCGTGTGGGTCCACTGGGGGAATATAAAGCGGACAGAATATGAAAGGGCACATGGTAGAAACACAGCGATAGCAATGGATGGCGAAAAGAAAGTGTGTGTTGTCGGCGGTAGCAGCAGCAGCAGCAGGAGTGATGTAATGGGATGTAAGTAATGCTGCACAAGCATCTGGCAAGGGCGTAAAGGCGAGTGCACACTCTGCCATTCGGTTAGGCTAATACACTTAAAGATACCGCACCCCCGTTGACAGGGTGTCGATCTCTATATTAGTGATAACAATTCAACAGGACCTGGGGAACGTCAACTGGCTTTTATATTTATTTGATAATACATATTTTCCAGAAGAATGATTTCCAATAATTGAGATCTGATAGCGTAGAAAACCCCTGCCAACATAAGGAATAAAACACAGTTGGTGCTCTACCTTTTAAAATCGCTTCAAAACTGACAGTTTCACATATTCTTAGTCAAAACTGGCGGGCAGGCCAGGAAGGAGTTGAGCTTTTGTAGTAAATTGAAAAAGATTATAACGATCGAGAAAATTATGCTAAATTGTGAAAGATGTCACAGTCATTAATAAAAAGATCACAAGAACAGTCACAATGCATTAAAAATAAATTTAATGTAAAAAAAAACAGTGTTTTTAAAACCGAATATGGAAGATATTTATATATTTACGCCTAAAACCAATCCAACTTCTGAGCTCTAGAACGCACATCCATTATAAATATGCGCATGCACGATACGAGCATAAGATATTTATTGTTATTTTGTTGTTTTAATCCGCAGAGTTCACTCTACTTTTGCAAAGTGCAGTGCATAATAATTACTAAGAAGTGTCAAAATGTTATTACGCGGAAAGCACAATGTCTCAAAGGCACTTGAAAACAATAATGCTGTTTACAATCTGAAGCAGAGAGTCAGCCATATCATGCTGACATTTCGATGTCTGCTGGCGAAATTAAGTAATTGCAAAATTTACAGTTTTTCAGAAAGCGGAAGGCCTTCTTATTATCTATTCTTGATGGAGATACAGAGATTTGTGGTGTCAAATATGCGAGTTCTATATTAAATATTATTGCAGCATATACCGAGAATAAAAGTGTAGTCTTGGAGAATGTTTGGTGTACTACTCTAAACTAATGTTCTTTGGGTAGTGGGCGTAACAAGGAGTGTAGGGATCACGGTAATAATATTTTTGCCTCAGAATCCTACGGTAAAGCGTTATCGTAATTCTTCTGTGACAAATACGCTCGTGTACATAATTTTTACAGCATAGTACAAATCTGTATCGATTTATTTAAATAATTCAAAAATTTTAATTCATTAATGGCTGTTGTTCTTATTTAGTAAAACCGTTCCATACTCTATACAAATGTGGAAAAAATTTCCCTGGCTTGACAAGGATTCATTTTTTTTCTGTCTGAGAATGCCGTAAAACGGCGACACCGGTTACATGGAAGACAACAAACACTTGTGAAGCCAGAGAAGTAGTCTTTACATTTGTATTTAGTATGTAATGGTTGACCAAGTAAGTGCAATAACAATTAATGACGTATCCCCCATGGCGCAGGTTTCTAGTTAGCCTGCGAGGCGAAAGGTCCCGGGTTCTATTCCCGGACGGGCCTGTTAAGTTTGTCTGGAAATTTGAAAAACTTAATAAAAATTTGGAGAACTGTGCTAATGGCCAAAGATGCCGCAGTCATTAATAATAATAAAATGAAAAGTCGGGACGCAGCAATTGCGTTATAGTAGCGAATTTTTATGTTTTAAAGTAAATAATTTATTTAATTTAACTGATGCTAAGCATATTGTTGGACCTGTTTGAATTCACTTATGTTAAACCTCGCCTGTGGATGACTGATAACATTTTACTGCCTTCCCTTTTATTGTGCGCGCGCACACATACACACACATGCACTCACACGCACACACACACACACACACACACACACACACACACACACACACACACACACACACACACACACACACACACCGGTCCCGTGTTCATACCCTCCTTACAGGGGTTCGGAAAAGTTTCCAGGATGGTCAGGTGAAACTACTCCCTGGCGTCGGTGATTGGCCATAGTCGCGGAAATAGACTGACGTCAATTTAATATGTCAATCAAATTGTGACCTCCTGTTGATCAGAAACTTTGAATGAAATGTAACATTTCGATCTTTGTTTATTTTATTTAACTTTATAATTTCCTTTTCTAACAACAGGCAATATATTACACTGCCTTTTCCAAGTCATGTTAAATTTAATTCCGAAAAAAAAACGTGGATTACAATTATTTAACTAAAGCAAATCTTAGCGCATTGAATATGTAGTACGTTGGTGATATATGAGTTAAATATCGTAAAAATAAATTAACCAGTTTCAGAGAGATTTTCAACAAGAAATTTTGCAATTTTCCATAAGAAGCTTGACTCAAAACTGGCCAATGAACTCAGCCTCCGAAAAAGATTTTCAAGGGTGTTGAAAACAACCGGAAATCTCTAGGTGTCGTACAACCTCCGCAAACCATGTTATATATATATATATATATATATATATATATATATATATATATATATATATATATATATATATATATATATATATGAAGTCTTAACCTAATCTCGGGTATGGGTTCTAGAGTTTCTGTTTTACGCTCATTTGAAAAAAATGTTTCGAAAGTCGTTACCTCTCTATAAGCGACAATTTCTTTATGGGAATATGCTAAAGCAATTAATACCTAAATAATATCAATTGAATGTCCATGTATCAAAAATGCAGCTTTAGCCAGGTAACGAACGAGCAATCATTCTATAATCTGGTCGGCCTAACAAACACACGATGTACAAATATAATTACCACTTTCATATCACGGGATTATCTGTACCAAGCCACCATATTGTCAAAAGATAAGTGGGATAATCTCTGAAAATTGCAGTATAACATCGCACTAATACACGTCCCTGTGACATATGTAACAGAAGAGGGTCGAGTCGAGTGGCAATTGTTATTTGAAAATGAGATTAAGCCAACCGGATGAATGATATGAATATCTGCTATAACTCAGATTGTAGTGTATAATATTTATTTCAGTTTATATAATTGAAAGAATACAAGTGCAAAAGCACAGTTTTGTTTAAATTGGGGCCAATTCTAGTAATTAAGCAACAAGTCCGTTATGGTAGCGAATTCCTATAACGACTAGTTTTTTGAACTAAATTTTATTTATTTTAGACAATCTCCTGTAAGATTTACACGTTTAGCAGAACGTTTATAAAGCAATCCTCAAGCCTTGAAACAAACTATTTATCGTAGTTTTTAAACCACTCCTCAACGGCATATATAACTTCGTTGTTTATCCAAAATCGTTTAATTTTCAAGTTTGTTTGGTCTTTGGGAATCACTGATAGTCTCAAAATGCTTAATCATCTGGATCATGGAACGAGTGGTCAATCAATTTGTCTTCAAAATACTTTTTTTAACGATAGTGTATTTCCGCGACTATGGCCAATCACCGACACCAGGGGCCGTTTTACCTCAGTATGCTGAAAAATTTTCCGAATCCCTTCCTTTCTATAAGAAGGGTAGGGATATTCAATGTACCCAACATGGTACCCGGGACCAACGACTTAATTCTCCCCACGGGGCGGAACGTTCAAACATTTAACTTTCTCGGACACAATACCACAACCTCGGTTGATATTAATTTCCTCTCCAAATTATGGTTTTATCATTTTGATATTATCTACTTACGAAACTTCGCTATAATGCTACGAAACAAATTATGACGTAAAGATTTTTGTAAATTTTTGTTATTATAGTGTCATCAACTAGGAGATAAAGGAAATATATAACTAAAATAATTTAGGACGCAGGCCTCTGTATTTTGTCTGTCTTGATAATAATAATAATACTATATAAATACTTAAGTGTCTGCCTATAACCTTTCGAGTTTTGTATTTGTATTCCGTTACTATGGCCATTCACCAACACCAGGGAACAGTTTTGCGTTACCATATTGGGAATTAAAGTAGCCAACCTAGCCGATTAAAAAAATTAGCAAAGCAGCAGAGTTGCTTACGCATTCGTTATGTTAGCGAATTTTCATTAAATGCTTCAAATTTAAGTAACATAATGTGCTTCAAACCTAGAAATCTCAATTTTGGTACATAGTAAAACATCTAGAGGGACAATACGTCTACCAAATACCATTTAAATATTTTGTTATTTTTCGAGAAAAAACTGGTCCGACCGGGCTGGCTAACAAACTCATCCAAGTAATTAAGAAAGGAGAGACACGTGCTGCGTTTTATCAAAATCGGTTAGTAATTTTTTTAATTATCGTTATATATATATATATATATATATATATATATATATATATATATATATATATATATATATATATATATATATATATATATGTAGATACTTATATAAATGTATACGGACCCTTGTTTAGGGTTATAGTGGCACTGATTCCCGCTCACTTAAAGAAAATGTTGTAAAGACGTTTAAAACACAATACGACATATTGGCTTGAAAGTACTAGATATTTAATTTTTTGCTAAACTCACTTATTAACAAATGGCGGCCAAACATCGTGTTATTTGTACAGATATACAAAAACAGAGTATAGAAAAGCAACAAATATACAAAGTAAAAGTAGTAGCCAGCCATCGAATTTTAGTCACACTTCAATATCAGGACCATTTTAAATATGCCTTAGTTGAAACTGATTTTGGTTTTTAAGTTGTCTAATGCAAGTCCAATGGTCACATTGCTTATATGATCACTTTTCATAATTTTCCTTCAAAGAAACATTTCCATTTTTCGTGTAATTGGTAGGTACAAAAAATTGGGAGGTACACAGAATGACCGTTTCATTCCTCAAAAGGACTTTATTTGGCCGACAAACAATTTTTTTTAAATAAGTACTCAGTATACTTTGAATGCAGCATTTATTTTTTAATTGATACCTGAAAATTTTTAATTTGTACAATTATTTCAGAGACAAGATCTGAAATTAAAAAGAAACAAGTGATCGACAAACATGTAAGTTAAAAAGCACTCTCCAAAAAAATCATTGTCATTTACTTAATGTATTTATAATAACAACTACCACGATTTCTCCTGACTTTGAGCTTTTGCTCTATGATCAACTGTAGTCATTTGCGATTTTCTCTCCGCATCACAAGTCCCAAATACTGGAGCTGGCGTTATTTTATAAATTTCATAACTTCTCCCTTTTTTTCAATTCTTTCCACCATACTCTCGTTATTGAATCGGCCCACCTAGCTCTGATTTGATTTAGTTCGATATGACCACAATTGGAATTCTTCCAGACTGTCAGTCATGTTTTTCTTCAGAGTCCAGGCAGAATCCACTTCGTAGAATAACGCCGAAAACGTGTAGCATCCCAGAAGTCTATTCTTTACATTTAGACTGATATAGCTATCTGCTACAAAACATTTTTTTCGTTCTCTCAATTCGTTGTAATCGTTGTTCTCATTGATTATTATTGTTTCTAGGTATTTGTCTTTTTGCACCCTTTCCACTCCTTCTTCACGTAGTATTTAATTGTCTCCAGATGCCCAATTACAATAAAATTATGCTTTATTATGCGCTAATGTAACCATGCTGTTTGTTGTTACCTTAAGACAAAATTGAATTAGTCTATTGCGAGAATTAAATATAAAATTCATACCCGTCACTTGCTTTGATATAAAAGATTCTCTTTGTGGGAATATTAATCATAACATCAATGACGTACTTTATAAACAAACGACAGCCGACACAGGCCGCAACTCAAACTAATAAGTCTCATTGCAAATTAGATTACAGGATCCAGAGCTTTGTGCCTTGCTAATACGCCAACAGAAAGCTCTGCTGTTCAGTGGATTATTCCTCTATGTTGCTTTAAACCAGACAATGAAGTGGAGGAATATTCTACTGAGCTACAGGACGGTACGGCCACTTAACTGCGGCTTCCTCTGTCGTTGTAATTGTTCCGCAAATTATATTTGTGGATAGAACTATAAGCTCTCTCAGAGAGTCACTAAATATGGTTATTTTGATGTATGCAAGCTCTCTCTGTTTCTCCTCCCTTCCTCCCGTTTCTGTAGAGCTTTTGACAGCACACATAAACACGTTTTCACAGGGTTTTCCATAGATCTTTGTACCTCGCTTCACTTTGACAGAACTCGGTGCACTTAGGTTTGCCCTCGATATTCAGCATGTTATACAATATATTGATGTGATGCCTATTTCTCGACTTTTGCGAAAAACTTATAGAGGTCTTTATGTCATGAAACGTAGATAGGAATATAAATCACTATTGTATATCACAGTGCGGAAATAAATTAAATCCTAAAAGAAGTATTAGCATATTTATCTATACTAATCATAATGATGTGTCTTTCAAAGAAACTTATACTTATATAATGGACAATTAAAAAATGTATATAAACTATAAGCACCAAATAGCTACGTTGTACTACCGCCTATCTAATTTTCAAAACTCTTATACTTTTCTTAAAGTGCAGACATTTAGACACCAATTTTAAACCTTTCTCTCTCATTTTAAAATAACTTCCCTTCAGAAATTCTTAAAATGTGTTAACATTTTTTACAAATTAAAGCACAATCTGGTTTTTACAGTTTGACGAGTTCGCTCAATATTTTTTAAATAAATACCCCAGTATAGTTTCTTTTGGACTTAGGTTCTTCTTACTTTCCTCAAAATTTATTTAACTGTTTTGTATTTATAATAGAGACTCAATATTCCACCGAAACCTAGATAGAAAGGCGAATAAATTCAAATCCACCCAGTTATCTGTCAAGTTGTGTGTGAATCAATTCATTTCTGTGGCTTTCGTGAAGCACTAAGCGCGCTTAAATGATTTATTTAAAGCTAGAGTAAAGAAGCATGATACAATTTTTGGCAAAAGGAGACAATCAGTTAGAAAGTATATATATAAAAACATATGACTAATGTTAATGGTGTTAATTATTGTCCATCATATTTTTAAATAATATTCTAATCAAAGCAGTTCAAATGGACCAGAGAATTAATTGGAGATAGATAACCTTTAAAGTGGACGACCTGTGGAGGCAAGAACCGAAAACAACACCAAGAAGGAAATCAAAATAGCGTTACAAAATCGACAAATTAAAATTCTTATTGCGAAACAAGAATCTGCGAATCATCCTTGTTAAATATTCTTCATGAAGATTGAGGGATAAGTAGATTGTCAGAGCGCTGGATTTCAAGGATCCTGACTTCTAAACAAAAGTTCTGCGGGCATTAAATTTGTGAACCAAACTTGGTGTAGCTCGTGACCAAGACCTTTTATTCAAAATTTTAACAGAAACTGGGATCTCGAAACGAAACAACCGTCAACGCAATGGTTGCATAAAGGATATCCACCTTCACCACTTAAGCAATCAGACAAAAACATCTGCAGAAAAGCTGATAAAGGGAATGTTTGTTGTATAATCTGAGAGGCATCCGCGTTGAAAGATTTAGGGATGTATAAATTATAAGCGCGCTGGATTCCAAGAATTCCTGAACAAAAGTTGCGCGGACAAGAAATTTGCAAACAAAACTTAGCTGCTGTAGCTCGTAGCCAAGTTCCTTTTTCCAAAACTGTAGCAGGCGATGAAACGTGAGTCTTACAAAATGGGATCTTCCAAAAAAGAACAGTCCACGCCATGGTTGCATAAAGAATATTGACCTCCATCACTTAAACAATCAAAGACACAAACAACTGCAGAAAGGCTGATAGCGAAATTTTGTTTGGGATAATGAGAGCAACGTTGGGATTAAGTTTGTGCAAACGGGGTCCACAGGAGCGGCATATGTCTATACGTGCACAAAGAACAATTGCAAATTTTTAAGCTGCTACACGCCAAAAGACGCCGTCTAATTTTGGCCAAAAGGAACCTTTTCTTTCGCCGTTGTGTCGAATTTTTGTAATATTCCTTTGTACCTAATAAAACAAACTGTGCTAATAAATTCTGAAATATTTGAATAATAATATGCCACCAAATAGAACTGGTTTGTATTTGCAAGATATTATTTAGACCAACAGTTGTAGCAGAAGTGTGAAGCACAGATTTCTTAAGAAATGGAAACAATAAAAATTGGAAGGTTTTTAATGAAAATGTTTGGCAGGTCGACGTTTTAGAGAAAATGGTTTGTATAAATTGTAAGTTGCACATATGCAAGCGTGAGCTCTTGTAAAGCTTGCCGTGTAATTTTATGAAGAAAATAGAGTATTATTATTATATAACAAGCAGTAATGATTTTTCATATATAGGATATTTCACCAAAGGTTTCTTTACATCGATTTTAAAAAAGGTGGTGCATCGAACATATGAAAGACAAGTATTTCAGGATGTTAGATCGCACATAAAAATTTCGCACATGAAAGTGATTTATTTCAAGGTGTAGCATGCTAAGACAGAACTTCTTCGAAAACTTGCTAATTGATAAGGTTGGTCATCGTTTATACTACCTCAATTAAAAAGTGTTTTTTTTTCGTACAGTGGTATGTCACTTGTGATTCACATAATTGGGAAACCGGTCCTTTTGAATTTCTAAGCAGTTTTACATTTACCTAATTTGTTTATTTTTTGGAGCTTACTCACGACTTTTTTAAGTTACTTTGTCTTACAATAAAATTAAAATGGATTGTCGATCGCTATTTGCCTTTAGAAAAGCTTGCAGTTGTTTAGTTTTCATTTCTTTGGAAATTCCAAAGAAAAAATTAAGATTAGTAAATACTGTTCATATACATTTACAAATAATAAGTTCCCTTTTGGAACTCCAGTTTTTAAATTTTATGATTCTTAGCAATAGATATTTCCTAACGCTTCAGTAAATGGTTGCCTAGCCGTTATTTTACGATCTCTTACATTTATTTTAATACAACGATGTTTTCCATCCTATACAGTAACTAGCTAGCTATTACTTAAAAACAACTTCCAAATGTTTTTTAAACATCTTTTTTTAAGTGAAGTATACACAATCGTCCAAGAGATAACCTATTAAATTTTCCATCTGAAAGCAATTATTAATTGATATTAAGAATATACAACAAAAAAAGATTTTTCGAGAAAAAATCTCCGTTAAATTTTAAAAAGTCTGGACCCAGCAAGTGCGTTATGTAAGTGAATTTTCATAACAAAGTTTTTAATAGCAAATATGTTTTTTTTAAGAAAGCAGGCATCAAATTTGCTTATCAGTGTAACCTGTATAGGCAAAACAATGTAACATATTTCATAAAAATAACTTTATTGTTTGAAAATGTACAAAAAATTTTTGAAAATAAACTTTAAATGTCCCCGAAAAAAGTGATTTCCTGGCCAACGAACCTTATAGAATAATATAAATTTGCTGTTAAAATTTGAAGCATTTAATGAAAATTCGCTAAAGGCACTTGCTGCGTTCAGAATTTCTTTTATCACAAAGAGGCATTATATTTCGATGGAAAATGCAAAAATTCAATAATATAAGGCGTGTTCGTTAAAAAAAAGAAAATTTGTATCACCAACAACTTAAGAGCCACTCTGTGATTGTAGAAATAATGTTTTAAGATGAAGCTCAAGACACCCTATAATTAACGTATACATTTTTTTCGTATCTTGTATAATAGCAAATACATTAAACAAAAAGAAAATTCGCTAAAAATTATATACCATTAAACGATAAACTCTACAGGTAAAACTACTGCCGAAGCATCAGAGAAAGGGCGCATTTGAAATGTGTGTTCTGGAAATATTTTACTAAACTAAAGGACGATGGCGGCTGAAGCTGAGACTTCAGGTTTTGTAAAACAATCTTCTTGCGACATTTTCTCTACATAACCCGTATTAGTTTCAGTTTCTTTGCCTAAATATTGCCCATTCTGATGTTTCAAATGGCAACTTCTCAACGGCAACTTTAATTTCATTCTTTGGTCAAAAATCGGATTTTTTTTTAGTTTTGGAAATAAATAATAGTATGATGATCTAAAATCCGGAGAACAGGGCAGTTGGTCGACGAAGTCAAAACGAATTTTAGTAATTGCTTGCAGTGCAATCAACGGTGAGCAGGGGCGTTGGCTTGCAATAAGAACACTGCTTTGAAATGTTTTTCCGCTGCGTTTTCAACAATTTTCTTGCTCAGTGTGGTTATAAACTCACTATTGTAGAAACCTGTGGCATATCTACCTCGTTTTAGAATATCTAGCAAACTCGTTTTATCTTTCTCCCAGAAAACTAAAGCCTTGCTAGCCTATATTTAAACACGGAATTTTTGGGCAGTGAGAAACCGGATTGCACCCACTGTTTTATTGCTCTTTCGTCTCTGGATCATAGCGATGGCCCAGCGTGTCCTTTGTAGTGATAAGTGGTACATTTCCTTCGTCATCGTCAAGCGACCGCTCTTCTGATCCGCGTTCAAGCATTTCGCAATCCATTTTGCCGAAAGGTTCTCTTTCCAAAAATTTGACGATCAATGTGAAACATACTTTTATAGGAATTTTGCAATGTTTCTGCTATAAGCTTTAACCCAATTTGTGTATCTTTTAAGATAGTTTCATGGACAGGGTGAATGTTTTCTTGAGTAATTACATAATTAGTCTTCCAGAGCGGTATTCGTCTTTGACATTTGATCGTCCTTGTTTAAATTTCACAACCTAGCTTTTAATAGCAACATACGAAGCACATTCATCGCCTTATATTTCTACCGTAACATCAAACATGTGTTTGCTTTATAACTCTTTGAAATATAAATACTTAATAACTAACCGAAACTCTGTAAGACTCGATGCATTTTCGCAACAATTTCTAATTGTTGCGAAAATGCATCGAGTCTTACATACTTTGTCCCTATATTGGGGTAGAAATGGGCCAGGGCTGACAATTTTCTAAATTGTTAGTTAGCTGTATCCAGTCTCTATTTTTTTTAACACTTTGTGTTATTTGGAGCTGGCGTGACAGCATACTACTTGGTTCCGCAACTAGGTGACGGCACGTCCACCACTTACTGAGTATTAACCGAAACTCTTTTTCACAGATTCACAGTTTTGTCCCTCTTCAAGTTTTTGATAATAAACTTTGACAGCTTATTTATAAAACATCACCTTGTTACCAGAACAGCTAAAGTCACTTTTCCTAACTGAAAAAAATTCTAGGTTCACTAGATATGAGTATATACACAATACACAACTGCTGGAGAGGTAATGATAATAAGGTTTTGTGTAATATATATATATATATATATATATATATATATATATATATATATATATATATATATATATATATATGTATATATATTACACAAAACCTTATTATCATTACCTCTCCAGCAGTTGTGTATTGTGTATATATATATATATATATATATATATATATATATATATATATATATATATATATATATATATATTACACAAAACCTTATTATCATTACCTCTCCAGCAGTTGTGTATTGTGTATATACTCATATCTAGTGAACCTAGAATTTTTTTCAGTTAGAGAGATCTGGCCTAGGGTTGAACACACTGAGACCTTACAGACGATCTCCGGCGAGATTTGGGGAGTAGGCAGATTGAGGCCCCGTAATCGAGCTACAACAACCCAACCTACCTTTATCCACCGCTCTAAGGAGTAGGCAGATTGAGGCCTTAGAGTGTCCTTACATATTTTCTTTACCTACCTTTGTCCACCACTCTAAGGAGTAGGCAGACATATTTCCTTTAACTCTTGAAAATGGCTCCAAAACAGGAGCCGAAACGTCGAGTTTCCATAAATTCTGGACGCGGTTTAACCCGAGAACCAAGCATGTCTCACATTAAAGACCGCGGAAGTCTTTCTGAACATATATATATATATATATATATATATATATATATATATATATATATATATATATATATATATATATATATATATATATATATATATATATATATATATATATATATATATATATATATATATATGTGTGTGTGTGTGTGTGTGTGTGTGTGTGTGTGTGTGTGTGTGTGTGTGTGTGTGTGTGTGTGTGTGTGTGTGTGTGTGTGTGTGTGTGTGTGTGTAAATATTTACTATAAAATAAACGTAATGGATATAATTGTTTTGTAATAGTTTGTTTACCCGTTCAATTAAACTAGTTTTTTTTTACATAAATTGAATTTTCCTTTCATAATATAGTAATAATAAGATATATTGATGAAATTTAATAGACACGTTCATTGTGTGTAACCTGAAAAAACTGCATGCTTGTGAGATTTTTTTCTAAATTTGAGATTGTAGACAGAACAAAACTTTTAAAATAAGACCATTATTTTTGCAATTTGCAAATTTGAGATTGTAGACAGAACAAACCTTTTAAAATAAGACCATTATTTTTGAAATTAAACCTTGTCTAAAAGTGATTCTCCAGTTTAACAATATTAACTGAATAAATAGCCTCTCTTTGCCATGTTTGTGTGAAAAGCCATGACGTTTAATTTTCTATAATATAATAAATATCATATTTGTTCATTTTTAATTAATGAAAGTTCAGTTAACACTTTCGTTTGTCCATAAAATATGTCTTGCTGATTTAATAATAGGACCGCCGATTTAATGTTAATTCGCTCCTTGAAGTAGTTTTAATAAGCAATTTATGTCTCACGATTCAGTAATTGGATGCATTTACTGCCTGTAATCCAACTGGAATTCCAGTATTATTTTCAAATTACAGACATATAAAGACCATGTAAACCATATCCTATTCAGCGAAGGCCTCCGCACTCAGGAAACCTCTTCCTAGGATACTCTGTTTCCTACTATAACAAATCTAACAACACAATAAACACCAAACAATAGTTGACACTTCAATACGGCAAATATTTTGCTACCGTACCGCATAGTTCACTCTTTCTAACCAATAGCCTTAAATTGTGTTATCCTTGTCCCCCGAAAGGCAGCTGGTCGTGTCATTGTCAAACAAAGCTAGACTTTATGTTATGTCTATTAAAATAGACTCCTGAATTATACGTGAAGTGCTATACTTCATTAAAATGTTTATGTGATACATGAATGTATCAACAGGGGGTCCTTTACACCAGGATTGGGTTTTAGATACTGGTAATGATGTTGAGCCGTGTGAATTTAATGAAATTACTTTTGCACAATAAAAGCCTTAAACAAATACTTTTTACAAAATTAAAATTGTGCCTTAGTCCCTATTAAATACTGATATAGAGACTTCTCTGACTTCCCAAGTTTTCATATTTACATAATATATAATTTAAAATATGAAGATTCAGACTTTAATAAAGAAACAATAATCACAAAAAAAAACGTTAGAGCTGCTAACGTTGATAACTTGCGAAGCTCTTGGTTTCTCTTGAACCCAAAAGCTGTAAAATTATCAGGATATAAAAATTATGTTTATAAAAAAGTTGCAGTTTTAGCAGTTCGTGTACGTGCCGACGTTACCTAACTTTAACTAAGCAACCTTAGATACTGCGAGTATCCTGATGCTGAAAGCATTGAGAGCCTGACCAGCGACGTTCATAGTTTACCATCTAATGACAATAACAATAATATGGGTTAAAAATACAGGTAAAAAATTGGTAGATTGTAAGCTTTTAGTGACATAATGGCATTTGAATGCAAATGTGTATACTTTGTAGGTGTAGATTGGCAATCATAAGGGATATAGACCAGTTTCGTTCCTATTATGTCACACCTCCTCTTTGTAGTGCCTATATAGTCGTATGCTCACGACCAATAAGGCTATCCTAACAGCTCTTGAAACAATTATGTAGGTGATTTATTGTACCGGTTGCGGAGATTTTTAAGCCAAAAAGTATATGTGATCAGGATAGTTTTTGTTCTTTGTTTTTCTGAAGCAGATTACATACCCCCTACCCCACATTAAGTGCCACAAGTACTCAAACCATTATTGACCTAATGACGATCAAGATGAGTTCACCTTCTGCAATATTTCTGCATTGGACAATCTGCTGACCCAAGATAGGCTATGTAGGTACAAATTTGTTTCTTGTCAATATTTTTACACTAGATTTAGTTTGTCTTCAAAACTCAGCTACGTCTATTAATACAGAAAACATACAACATACTATGAATTGCTTCCCTAGTTTTAGTGTAACAATTATTATCCCGTCTTTGTTCCATAAAACTGAAGTAAGAGCCTTGCCAGCCGACTCTTGAACACGGGACTTTTTTGGGTCGTGAAAATTTGGAATGTTTTCACTCTTTCGATTGCTCTTTAGTCTCGGGGCCACAGTCGTGGAACCGTGCTTTGTCGCCAATGACAAAGTGACCCAAAGAGTGTGAGAAATGTTTTCAAAATACTGACATATTTCCTTTGACATTGTCAAACAAACGCGCTTCTGATTGGCGTTCAAGTGTTTCGCAATACATTTCATCGGAAGGTTTCTGATTCTTAAGTGATGACGAACAATGTAAAACACACGTCCACATGAGATGCGCAATGCTTTGCAATATGTTTTTGCTCAATTTCTCGATCTTCCAGGATTATTTCATGGACAGAAGCAATGTTTTCTTGAGTGGTCACCGAAAGTGGTCTTCCAGACCGGTGCGCAGCTTCGTTATTTGGTTGTCCTCTTGTAGATTCCGTAACCCAGATTTTTATAGTAGCACATGAAGGGCATTGATGACCGTAGGTTTCTAAATGTCGAACTTTCATAGCTTATTAGTAAAACATGAACTTTGTTGGCGAAACGATCATCGCGTCAGAAAACTGTATTATGATGATTTGAGTTCTCCAAATTGTACTTATCAGTGCTCATCACATGTTCCAATCTTCCTTCATTGAATAGACAATCTATTGACTACATGTAAACATACTTTGTTCAAAAGTTAAAAATTTATTCAGAAACCGAGCCAGTAAAAAAATTTGTAGCAGAACTTTGGACAGACCGTAACTAAAAGTGAAAAATGTATTTTAAAAGGAAAAGGGAGAAGAGGATGTGGTAGGTTTGGTTTTAATGAGTTTAGAACTAAGTGTTAGGCCAATGAACACGTGTCGTCACGCTAAACATACCGCCACGCTCAGGTCACGTGTCCTGCTTTCCAGCGCCCCACAAACAATCGACGATTCTTAATTCATACTCATTAATAACGTAACGGAGATGAGAATTCAGAATTAGAAAGTTGTAGTTGAACTAGGTTAGGAGAGGTCCTAAGCGACGTGATTTTTTTTTTCGTAATAAAACCCAAACCACTCAAGCGAGGAGAAAATGATGGCAATTAAATAAAATACGAAGGGTAGAACTAACTTTATCTTTATTTACCAAACACTATATATCTACAACTTTAAAAGAGTATAAACCCTTGAGATATTTATTATTATTTTATAAGAAGCGTCCAGCTTCGTAAACTTAAGTTGTTTCTTACCTTAAAATAAAGTGTATATTTTTTAGCATAATAATGACGTCGTCGACATTTCTTGATAGTCATGCGACAAATATTTTCTGGGGTTTTCACGGTGCTCTTTAATTGTAATTGAATTTTATTACGTTATGCCAAAATGGCACCTATTCAGTATTTTAATTCAGGAACGTGTTATTTATCGAAACGCGATCATGCTAATGTTAATGAAAACCTTATTTAAACTACTTTGATGTCATAAATAAATTATAATTCACCTAAGATAGCAAAAGGTTAACAATAAACTAATATACTGTCACATCCGTCTCTATAAAAGTTAAGTTTATAAACTCTATGGAGCACATTACTTCTATGCTCACCGGCAGCTTTGTTAGATATTTTTCAACAATGGAAACCACAAAAACCTCGACTTTTATTATTGGGAATAACAAATTGAGTTGTTTCTGTATTTCATTATACGTTTGTTGAATACACCGAAATTAACCGTGGCTGAAAAATTTGATAAGACAACTATGATCTATGATCTACGTAGCCAACCATCATAAAAATGGATATGGACTTTTTTTTCTTGAAAAATGCCTTATGAGTTATAAAAAGGTCCTGCTAGTACGTTACGGTAGCAAACCTGCACATAATATTTTCCTAAAAGGCCGTATACCTTAATAGTCAGTGAGTTTTTTGTAATAAAGTATATTATATAATATATGAAAATATTATTTAAATAATTAAGTCTGTCAATAAAGCGAAGAACAACTTTCTTTCATTACGTATGGCAAAAGTCGTTGTGAACAAAAGCATAAATAAATGGAAAAAGGTGAATTTTTATTTTAAAAAAATTCACTATTAGAGAGGTATCGATGGTGAGAGTTTGCAAAAATGGTTCAAATGAGCGCAAACTAGGACCTCTGGAACCCATATCCGGGGTAAGTCTTAATTTATATATGTTAGCCAGGAAAATCGGACAAAGTTTTCCGGGAAAACTTTGAGTTCCTTTTTGAAAAAAAAAATTCTTCAAAAATTACAAAGTTATTTTAATGAAATTTGATAGATATGTTGTTTTTAGAAAGACCTTATTACGTACCAAAACTCAACTCTCTAAGTTTATAGAAAATTGAGTTATTCAAGTTTTGAATTTTCTTTCCACACAAAATTTTTTTTTCAGAAAATTACAAAGCTTTTTAATGACGTTTGGTGGATATGTTACCTTGAGAAAGACCTTACGACATACCAAAATTAACTTTCTAAGTTTATGAAAAATTGAGTTATTCAAATTTGTAGCATTTAATAAAAATTCACTACCATAACACACTTGTTGCGTCCCGAACTTTTGTATATGAGTATTTTATAAGTTGTTACAATTTTTTCTCACTTATTCGGTCAAATTTAAGTTAGTTTTGATAATTTACAAAATATAATAAATTTAAGCATTAACTAAAACAAGGAACATATGCATATGTTTAAACTATGTTTGATATCGTGGGGACCGATACTTAATATAAATCCATTGTCAACTTAGATATATAAACAAATTGATTTACGCTATCTTATTGAACATATAACAAAGCTGAGAACTTCTACGAAACTGCAGTTATACGTTCAATAAAATAGTGTAAACTAATTTGTCTATGTATCTAAGTTTAAACTTTTTAATGTATTATATTATTGTTTCATTTTCTATTCTTGAGGTATTTCTAATCTTTTAGTATTTTTTTGGCTTTTGATTCGAAACATCTTTGTATTCGTTTAAGTACAAAGAATAATTGATTAATTTTATACATTTTTTTTAACTCTTAACACTTTTGCCTTCTGAAGTCAATTTTTACCAATTTCTATGGGCGGCTTACGGCAAACTTGGAGACGTTTTCAGAGGCGACCTTCCAATATGCTTGAAAAGAAAAGTTTTCAACCAATGTGTTCTACCGGTTATGACCTACGGCCGCTGAAACACTAACCCTTACCAACGCTTCTGCTAAGAAACTAAAAGTAACACAGCGCAAAATGGAGAGGTCGATGCTTGGCGTTTCGTTACGTGACCACATTAGAAATGAAGAATTACGCAGAAGAACAGGCGTGACTGATGTGGTCGTACATCTGGCAGAACTCAAATGGAAGTGGACGGGACATGTGGCTCGCATGCAAGATGACAGGTGCACAAAACGATTACTTGAATGGAGACCCAGATGCGGTAAAAGATAGAGAGGAAGACCACCAACTCGCTGGACAGACGGCATTACAAAAATTACAAAAAACTGTATTCGTAGCACTCAAGACAGAAAAAAATGGACTCAACTAGGGGAGGCCTATGTCCAGCAGTGGACGCAGAGGGCTGATTGATGATGATGATGATAGGCATGTATTAGGCAAGTTTTATAAGATTATAAAATTCAAATTTTGTACGTGGTATAGTCTCGGAAAAGGCAACCTGTCTGGTGAGGTTTATCAAAAAAACTAAACCGTCTTCTCGGTAAAATTTGTCAATGAAACTTATTTTGCAAAATTAAAAACGGTAGGAACCAAGAGAATACACTAAAGATTTTAAAGAGTGTTGGATATAATCATAAGCGGTATGTTCTAATATTGTTAACGCTTCGTACTTATCGAAAGTGTTAAGACACTGATTGTGATTTAAAATAGCTTTCGCTTTTCCTCAGTCTGTATATAAATCATATAATAACAATTGAACACCATGCATTATTACTAGATTGTAATGTATATTATAATTATTCTACAGCTATAAATTGATTTGGCAACAAAGTAACTCTGCCAAGTGAACTGTATCTTGGTTGTTAATTTAGAGAAATTTCTTTACATTAACAATGAGTGGGCAGTAGAAGTACAGTAAACATTAAACAATATTGCAGGTGTCTAAAGCTTATTCGTGTTTATTATTATTGATCTTATAGTAACAATGAATTTAAATTAATATACACAGTTTGATTTGACAGGCCAAGTGGTGGCACTCCGCAGGAGTATATTGTGGAATGTCGAACTATAAGGTCGCGGATTCAATTCCCATATTCGGCAAGTTCGTTTTTTTTTTCAGAGGAATGTGGAGATGCCAGTTTCTCAAATGGGGTATCGGTGGGTGCTTTGTCATTTATATGTATAAGCTTCCTCCCCCAACGCACAAGTTTCAAAATTTCTCCTGGGTGTGGAGTTTGTTTCTGCGGCGAATTATTGCCATTAAAAACTATAAGACAGATATTTTAATAAACGTAAATATGTAACAGACAACATCTTTTTAAACAACATTTTTAATTGGAAACATTTCAACGTGTTTTCGAAGTTTTGTCCTTACATTTAACAACACATTTTCGTTAGTGAAGTAAGACATTGCACGACCATAATATAGAAATTAATATATGAGAGAAAGCCTTCCGCTAAATACAAATAAAGTATTTTTAAAATGATATCCTCGGTCTGGATCAGTGAAGTATAATGAATGTAAGCCATGAAAAATATATGAGAAATTACAAAATTATTAGGCACCAGTTCAGATTAGCTACGTCATTCAGTCACGTGCGGAGTCCGGACACATCATCCTTTTCTCCACCCCTTAATATAACTCCGCATTTATTCTGATTTGGGTTTAATAAATTTCTCATTATTTCACACGTTGTTAAAATTTATTATACATTTAGGATTATACAGCGTGTCGGGAAATGATGAGCAAAAATTCAGGGAGATATGCTACTTGATAAATTAGTGCCACAAACCCTTATAGCATTTATTTGAAAACTCAAAAATAACGGAGTTCCATGGTCTCAAAATAGTAATAATGATTATTATTATTACTCATTTTATTTTATAATTAACCTGGACTATTTAGCAGGTAAAGTCACAGCAAACTATTATCTGTCAACGATATCTGACGCAACAAGATCTTGTTTACCAAGAAGATTTTCAAAGCACACTCCATTAATAGTGAAAATGAGATTAGGTGACTTCGTATTCAATCCATACCAAAGGTTTTTCTTGAAAACGGTTAGAGATTCCAGCAAAAAAGTTATGAGTCAATATTTATTGGACAAGCGCAGTTTTACGCGTTGTCTTCTAAGGGGTCCACGTCAAATTTCTAACATAAATACAAAATTGCTCTCTATATGAGTGTGCCAAATTAACTCTATTCACAACAAAAAAAGTTATCCACAAATATTTTAAAAAGGAAAGAATTTTTGAGACCCTATAACTTCGTTATTTTTGAGATTTCAAAAAAATGCTATAGGGACTTCTGGCACTAACTCTTTGGTTAGCATAACCTTCTAAGTCTTTTGCGCATTATTTTCGGACACTTGTGTTATCTGTAATACCGATTTCCTATTTTAAATATTTAAAAAATCGCTACCTAGTTTATTATCAACAACATTCTTCATAGTTGCCAATTACTTTTAAATTAAGCTAATATAGACTGATTACAACTTGACCGAACAATTTGACGGCTGGCAACTTGACCGAACTTCAATCAGTTTGTTTACTGTACAAACCTACAGCAAACTTTTCACGTCTAATTTACCAAACAGCTCATTACATTTAATTAATTTTCTGTCTCTAAAGCACACACTAAACCGATGACGCATGTTGTGCGGAGACAACACAGAGCTGTTTACATGACCGTGATTGTATTTTTGTTGAAGTTATGTTTTGGCACAGCAGCAGTG
Source organism: Tillus elongatus (assembly GCA_964006375.1). Lineage (NCBI taxonomy): Eukaryota > Metazoa > Arthropoda > Insecta > Coleoptera > Cleridae > Tillus > Tillus elongatus. The sequence continues at coordinate 145,957,854 of OZ023263.1, read as the reverse complement.
TTTTGTGTTATGCGTTGTACAACCATGGGATGTTTGCAGTTAGCTCATTACATGGTTGAATAAGTGATAGGTAAACATAAACACCACCAGCCGAATGCATTCTGATCATTTAATTAGTCAGAACGGAAGCCGCCGAGCTCCATTGATCACTTACCTACTGCAGCTACGTTTCGAAACGGAGTTGTCACTTAACCAGCACTAAAAATATATAATTAATTACAATCTTTGCCTATTGCTTCACGAAACCAGACAATTAATTATTTTTTTAATGTAATTATGTAAGCTAATCTCTCAATTTTTGAAACAATTGAATAGGAAAATTCTAAAATGGGCCTAAATAATTAGTAATTATTACGCGTTCAAAATATATGAGATCTCGGTATGTCATGACAAATGAGATTTAATTGGACAATAGGCTGTTAAGTGATTTTACATCTTTCCATTTGCCGCGCATTCGTTGGTATATGCCTCATATGTTGGATTAATCGATCAAAATTTGACTTTCAATAAGAATAAAGTAACAAAGTAATTTTGCGCTTGGCTCTGGATGATCTTGTTTAAGTAAAAAGGAAAAAAATGTACGGGAAATTGTTTATTAGGCTCAAACACTGTGTTTTAGACTCACCAAAACACAGTGTCTAAACCTAGTAAGCTATCTCCTGTGAACTGTTCGTAAGTGTTTTTGTTATTGATTGCCTTTAAAATAGCAAACTTTAATTTATCTCTGCCTGGTTCACGAACGCAACACACCATAACTTAGGATATTGGAGATTGTTTAGTAAGTCGTATGATAGGGCTTTAGCCTCTTAGCGCTGCAACCTCAATGGGTCTTTTGTGCATCACTTTTTTTTTTCTAATAGCTGGCCAAAGTGTTTAGACTTTTTATATATTCTACTACCTTCTTTCGGATATTTTACCTATTTTCTATGAAGTGTTGAAGTCACCCCTCCAAGGTATTTGAGCTTCTGTAGAACTGACCCAAGCAGTCGCATAGCAAGTGTTCTGTTGCTTCTGCTGCTTAAGGGCGGTATCTGCAGTTTTCGCTGTCCACCTTATGTTGTTGTTATTTTTGTTTGGCTTCGGATCGCTAGATCCATTAGCCACAGACTTTTATTATTTCTAGTGGTACCGTCCGCCTTATCCATCTTAATAAGGTGACACCTTATTGGGGAGTGTCCTGAAAAAGTCCTGTTATTATTCTCAAGTCGTTCCTGTTCAAGTCAAGGAACAGTTCAGACTTCTCTGTTGATATGGCGACGAACCGTTTTGCGTGCCTTAAGCCTGGTGTTTTCTTCCAGTATGTTCATTGCATTCATGACTTTTTGTCAGTCCACAATAGGACCCTGAACCATAGAATGGTGTTGTTGCTGCCTTTTTTGCAATGTTATCTGCTTTCCCATTTTGTAACTTAATAACTCCAACAACAAAAATTGTGTGTGGCTAAAATTTCACAGCTTACTAAAATCTAGTTTGCTTTGAAATCTACTATAGTTGTTATCTAAGTGTCATCACAAAAGTAAAACCACACAGAATGCGTGTTTGTAAAAAGTATTTATATCGTGAAACTCCAAGGTAGTATGTATAGAGTTGTCCAAAAAAAGTTAAATATTAGTTAAAATATTAGACGATAGGTTCATTGGGGAAAAATGACGATTTACGCCAGCTTACCTGCATCCAAAGCACATTAGAGATACAGAGCTCCAGAATAGGCCACCCCAAAATTTTTCTAAATTTTGGAACTAGTGAAACAAAGCATTATTAACATTAAAAGCACAAAAAAAACTTCTAGAGAAAGTTCTTCAATAGTAACAAAATTAATCAATTTAAATATCTATTCTTTCTTATTTTAAGAACGAAAGTACTAATTAAACAATAAAAAGTACATGACAAAAATTTATGACCCCAATGGACATCTTTTAACGGTTAAACTCAGATAAAAGTGAAAAACTAAAACGTCTTCAAGCAGAACATGTAACATCTGATAATTCTGACATACTCTGTTCTTTTGGCCGTCTTCCCAAACTTTAGTGGAGCGTCATTTTTCTATACACTTTAAAGCAGTAACACCAGAAGCAAAAAACATGCAAGAAGATTGGAATGGTCCAAAACACGAAGCTGCCCAAAACCAATTGGCTGAGTTGCTTCAACTGAAAATACATTTTGAGTGATATACTAAATTATATTTTTCCCTTAAGGCTCGTCTGCGTCTTTGCCACCCCGATAACATCGCAGCTTTTCGCTTATTGTGTATGCCCTTTGTCTTTTCTACTCCACCCTTTCCAAAATCACTGTGTCTTGAACTAGCCTGCACATCAATTGGTAGGGTGAAGTTTTATATTACTGTCTCCGGTCTAGTCTATCTGTAGATCAGTTGTCGTTTGCGATCCAGAGTTTTACACTCGCACAAGATGTGCCGGGCTGATTCCACCCCCTCGCCGCAGAGTCTTCGTGCCAGGTCCCCCTCAAACCGCCCCATTTTATACAGGTGTTTCTTGACAGCCATGTGTCCCGGCAAGAGCCCTGTTATATTTCTGAGCTCTCATTTGCTAATATTTAGCAGCTAAACAGCTATCTTTGGACTGCTTTGCCTAATTAATGACTTTCCGTGCTTGAGCCCTGGATAATCAACCCAGTATGCCCTATGCTGTTCCCAAACCCAGGACTTGATGGTTCCCCTGACCGTGCCTTTCGATAAGCCCAGGGCCGGCTCTGGTCCCATAAATGGTTTTGCTGATCGCCTCTTCGCGAGACTGTCAGCTCCTTCATTGCCTTTGACCCCCGAGTGACCCGACACCCTGATGAGGGTGACCTTATTCTGCCCAGCCAGGTCGCTAGTCTAATTTCGGCATTCACTTACCAGCCTGGAATTTATCCGGGTGCTACTTAGGGCCTTACAGGCTGCCTGGCTGTCTGCAGCTATGAGGATCTGCTTGTTGGTCTAGCCCCTCCTCTTGTTCTCTCGCACACAGTGCAAGATGGCTTATATTTCGGACTGAAAAACCGTTGTATGAGCTCCGAGGGAAATACTTCCGAATTAACGCCTGCCCCGTACCACGCTCCCCGCCGAATCCGTGAACCAGATGAGCGCGTCCCGCGGTAGGCCCGGCGTCTCCCCCGCGATTCCTCGCGGTGGGGCATTACCACTGTAAACTTGTTATCCTTGCAGATTCGCGGGCTCGCGAAGTCTGGCCTCATTTCAAGCATGGACTCCTTCGCGATCTCCTGAATTTTGCAGTGGCCCCTGCAACCTGGTTTGGTCTTCAGTCTATCATTGCATGGTAGGCTGTCTAGTCCTAGCCTGACCTCCACCACGATAACTAAGTGTAGGAGGGGGGGGGGGGGGGGCAGATCCAGCAACACCTCCATGGCAGTTGTTGCGGTTGAAGCCATGGCACCTGTGATGCCGAGGCAAGCCATCCTTTGGATCTTGCATAGTTTTTGTTTGGCACTGGATTGTGTCACCTTAGGCCACCACACCAGTGCCGCGTATGTTAACTATGGTTTGACCACCCTTGTGTACATCCAGTGGGCCATATTAAGTCTTAGTTCCAACGTTTTTCCATATAACCGCCTAGTGACGGCTAGCGTCATAACTGCCTTGCGCAGTATTTTTTCAACGTGATTATTTCAGGTTAGCTTGAAGTCAAGTACGACCCCAGTATATTTTACCTTCCTGGCCATTGGAATGTTCCTACTGTATAGAGTGAGAGTTCTGTGGCTCTCCCAGTTCCTCCTCCTTGTAAACGGTATGACGATTGCTTTCTCGGGGCTCACTCCGAGCCCTTGGCCAACCGTCCACCTTTCCACCACTTTCAGTGATGTCTGCATGCGCTCCCACACTGACTGTGTAACCTTCCCTCGGACTATGATGGCAATGTCGTCCGCATAGCCCTGTACATCGTACCCCCCTTCCGAGAGCCTCACTAGCAGGCCTTACATGACTGGGCACCAGAGCAGGGGACACAGAACGCTTCCCTGCGGTCACCCCGTCGCGACTCTCGCAAGTGAGATGAACACCTTCATGTCCCTGAACATGGAACCGATCCACCTGCAGCAGGTCTCCTATCTTTCCCGCTCCCTTACAGCCTCCAGTACCGATCCGAATGAGGTGTTGCTGAAGGCCCCCTCTATGACTGGGAAGGCCCCCAGCGCCACCTTCCTGTTCTACAGCGTATTCTCCAGTTACAGTACCAGTTGGTGCAATTCTGTTTCTGTTGATACTCCTGCTCTGTATGTATATTGTCCGCAGTGTAGGGGATATGCTACCAGTACACCGCCCCTAATGTGCCGATCGAGCAGTTTTTCCATTGTTTTTAGCCACAAGGACATGAGACTTACTGGCCTCAGGGACTTTGCGTGGACTGTTGGACGCCCAGGTTTAGGAATGAATACAACGCTGGCCAGTCTTCATGCCCTCAAAATATACCCCAGAGACAGGCTGGCCCTCATAATGAGAGTAAATGCCGGCGCCAGTATATACCCTGTTGGGGCATGATGGGCATTATTCCATCGAATCAAGGGTATTTGAATGGCTTGAAGCTGTTAATGGCCCATCTGATTTTGCTCCAAGTAACCACCTCTTTAGCGACTGTCCAGTCTACTCTAGATTCCCGCCTGTACGACGCCTCTATTGCTGAGTGTTCTCAGTCCGAAAGTGATTGGTTTATGTTGCAGCCGGGGAAGTGCGTACGTAGTAGGACTTCCATAGTTTCCTCCCCCAGGCTTGTAAAGCCTCTCGTCGATGTTTTAAGTGAGCCTATGTTGGTCTGAGTGCCCTTTGACATGATCTTGTGTAGTCGAACACTCTCGGTTCTGCTCTCAACTTCCTCGCAGTGCCGCCTCCACGTCTCCTTTCTGGCGTACCTCAGTCTTTTGTTATAGATATACTACATTGTTACCAGCTTTAATTATCTTTAGTACTAGTTTACTTTAGTTTATATTAATACAAAATATTTCTGGGTGTAAAATATTTTTCAGCTGTCGAAAATTCAAACCCAAACATTGGATATGTACATTAAAATAGTTTCCCTTAATAGCAAAATGTTAATATTTTTGCAGGATTGTAAGAAACAAAGCTGCAGAAAAAGCAAAGCATGCGCACCAAGTAGCGACCAGTGGCGGTTCGTCATCAGTGACGGGAGGCCCAGTATCTGTGATCACCCACGCACCAGCTACACAGCTCACTGAACCCAGATCCGGTGCATATAGCATCAATGGTATTCTGGGTCTACAACACGACCCCAACGGCAATAGTATTAAGAGAAAAAGGATAGAGGACCATGGTAAGTGTAGTTATGATTTTATTATTAAACACACTGGCACTGTTTACATCAAAATTAATTATTTACTTTCAAAAGTTTACTTTTAAACCAACATTTCTGCAAGAAGAATCTACTTTTATTAAGTTGAGTTTGAGGAAGCGACCTCGGTGTAAAATTGTCACCGTTTTCAACTCATTTAGCAACTTAGATTTCTCATTTCAAGTGAATTACATTTGTTATAAAATTTGTATAAACGCGATTAAAATTGTGAATTATTCTTAAATTAATATCGAACTTTATCTCGTGTTTTCAAATTGAAATGTAGCTGTTCATTTTTGAGTTGTCGATGATTTATGCTAATTTAGAATTAATACACGATTTTCATTGCCTTTACAAAGATATATTTCAGCAAACGTAATTAATTTGAGAGGAGAGGTCTAAAGCGCTAAAATGGGAAAAATTGTTGGATTTTCTGAAGTTGGCGTTAACCTAATACTAAAACCCCTACCTCAAACAAACTACGATATATTTACAAACCAAGAAATATCTACGTACAATTAATGATTTGTTTTAATTCTGGACCAAGTAAACTATGTTATTTACTGATTGGGGCTTGATTTTGAAACACGTATATTAAGTTGTCGTTTCAGAAGATGATTTGGGGCTTTAAAATAAATGGGCAGTTCTCTTTTAAACACACTCAAGTCATTTATATTGTTTGAGCTTACCCTAGAATGATTGGGACTGATTTTCATCTTCAAATTTATGTGTACGCCAATAGCAAAGCTAAATCGTGGTTGACATCCTGTAGTAATTATTAGATATCTCATGCATTTCTAATGAGGTTCCAGATGATTTGAATAAAGGTGATTTTGTCCATCCGGCAGGTAGATTAATCTCGCTCATCTAAACAGCAGCCAGAAATATAAACACAGCAATATTAACACATATAATGGCAGGTATATTAGGCTGGCAATTAGTGTACTAATATTAGCAAAATCGCATTAATGTGATGATAGGTAAGAAAACTAATGGAGCCTTGAGCGTTGAGGAGGCGCCTTATGTTCATCTGTCCATATGACAGACGACACACGATACAACACGGTACAGTGTTTTTGCATATGCGGAACGGAACCAGGCAGAAATAGACACCGACAGCGTTACATCTAACTCTTGATACACATCAAAACGTTGCTTGCTAAGTCATCTTTGAAATATTATTAATTGTGTGGTGATATTTTTGGATTCCCTCTAATTAGGAATACTGTCGCTTTTGTTGACACTTGTGTAATATTTCTAAAAATGATTAATGTTGGTTATGAAACCATTTTGCAGTATGTATTTAGAGGCTTGCGTAAATTTACAAGAATAATGTTTCTGGATAATTATTATAAAACCAAAAGAGATAGCTGCGTTTATTACAAAAATCCACTTGTATACCCCACTTTGGGGTTATAAATGCGACTAATAAAGCTAAACCCATAATTAGATAAAAGCAATTTACCTGACTTCACAACTACTAGATAGAAATATGTCACAAAAAATAATTATGTAGATTTTTCTTAGAGGTGTCAAAAGAAAATACATCAGTAGCGGGGACCGCTGGCCTGCATTATACACACTGCCTAAAAGTATTTCACTAAGTGGTTGGATGTTTTAATATGAGATTTGGTGGCGTGCACTTTTCAATGAAGACGCATCTTTTAGCATGATGGCTACTTATTTTGTGCATCAGATTTTGGTCAGGCGGCTCCATCTTGGATTTTTTTAATGACAACATGGGTAGAATGTTCCAAAAGTATCTATTTCCTTCAGGAATAGAGTGGCGTATATCACAAGGTTACTAATTTTAAAATGAAAAAAATTAAGTTAACAACGGCCGGTTGACAAGAATACATTTAAAAGAAAACTGTAAAACACTTTGTAGCTTAACGGTCACCAAAAAAGTAATAAAATATGCTAATAAATAAGTGAAGAGCTTAAGTTATTAAAAACATTCTTGTAAAAATTGTTATTCCTTTGTTAACATAGTAAAATAAAAATACTTATCGTCTGTTAGGGTACGTAATTTTCTTCAGCCAACAAACAATTTTTATCACGAGGTACTGTTTTATTTTCATTTGTTATGCTTTTTTTTAATTACATAAAATTGATCCCACCCAGTTATTTTAAAAACGGGCGTCCGCCTGACAAAAATATGGTACCCAACACATACGAACACCATATAAAAACATGCGTTTTTATTGACAAGTTAACCGTAGCAAATACCACATTACAACATCACTTAATGCAATACTTTTGACGCACTCTGTATAAGCTAAACCGTTCAGAACCATAAAGAGTTAAAACTTTTCTGGAAGTAATAACCAATTCTGTAGTTCAGTTGTATGTTGAACCATTTTAATTCGTAACTGGGATCCCAAAGTTGCTAGTTTGCATAAATGAGTGTATTTTATTGTGAACATTGATTTGAAGATCAGTTAACCCAATAATAGAGCGGTGAACTCTGGAGCATTCGAATGCAAATTTCGTGTAGCAAGAGAGTATCGCACAACGAAAACTTGATTCTTCTCTGCTGTTTCTCGATATAAAGCAGTTGTTTGTGCATGTCGAGAGCTCCCAAACCAGAGAATCTACAAGTTAGTATTGATATCTACACTGCTCTCAAAATGCAGAGCGCATTAACAACTTTTTGTTCGTGGCAACTGACATTTTGAACATAAAAGAAAGTGAGTTTTCACTTGGCTTTTAGTGCAGGATCTTGTTTAAGTAAAAAATAACTAAGGCACTTGATAAAACTTTACATTACTTATTTTTTTAAACTCAGGCACAGTGTTTCTGTCTCACAACCAACTCTCAATTAGCACTAGATATAAATATTATGTAAAAACTCTGGACGCAGCAAGTGCGTTATGGTAGTGAATTTTCATAAAACTATTTTTTAATAGCAATATAATGTGTGTTTTTTTAAGAAAGCAGGCATCAAATTTGGTTACCAGTATAACCTATATAGTAAAAACAATGTGCCATGTTTCATCAAAATAACTTTATTGCTTGAAAATGTACAAAAATTTCCGAAAGTAAACTTAAAGTGTTCCCGAAAAAACTCGTTACTTGGTCAACCTTATAGGTTAATAGCAAATTGAGCTATTCAAATATTAAGCATTTGATCAAAATTCGCTACCATAACGCACTTACTGCGTCCAGAATTTTTTTTCTTACAAACATGCATTATATTTCGATGGAAAATGCAAAAATGCAATAAAATAAGGCGTGTTTGATTAAAAAAAAAGAAAATTCGTATCACCAACGACTTATGGGCCACGCTGTGATTGTTTTAAGATGAAGCTCAAGACACCTTATAATTAATATATACATTTCTTTTTCATATCTTGTATAATAACAGATATATTGAGCTTTATTGATTTTTTTACGAAAATTCTACAAAAATTATATACCATTAAACGATAAACTCTGTAGCTAAGGCTACTGCCAAGCGTCAGAGAAAGGGTCTATTTGAAATGAATTTTCTGGAAACATTTTATTAAAATGAAGGACAATGACGGTTGAAACTAAGACTTCAGGGTTTGTAAAACGTCCTTCTTGAGTCATTTTATTTCCATAGACCGTATTAGATTCAAGTTCTTTTCCTAAATGTTGCTAATTTTGACGTTTAAATCGTAACTTTGACGTTTTGTGGAAAACCCCAATTTATTTTTCTTTAAATGACTATAACTTTTTTGTCTTTTGACCTACAAAGCTAAATTTTGGTAGGTGGCTTACCTATAAGGATGTAAATCTGTGTACCAAATTTGGTTGCCCTTACTTTGTTAATTCCGGAGATATAAATTTTTTTCGAAAGATAAACACAAAATTTTCCGGGAAAACCTGGACCGATTTTCCTGGCTAACGAACTTATCCAAGTCATTTGCAAAAGGAATTTTTTCACCAAATTTAATCAAAATCGGCCCATTATTTTTTGAGTTATCGGTGTGATACATATATATATAAATATATATATATATATATATATATATATATATATATATATATATATATATATATATATATATATATATATATATATATAAACATATAAAAATTTAAACTGACCATGGATATGTGTTCTGGGGGGCCTAATTAGCGCTCATTTGAAGAAATTTTTTCAAAATTCAAAAGTCGGGATCTCCTCATTAGTGAATTTTTTTTAAGAAAATTCACTAAAATTTATATCTAAAGCTAATCGAGAATGGTCGTGTGGCCCAAACACGATGCCTGGGCCTGATTATCTGTGAAGTTTTACTAAGTGTTTTGTTATTTTTCACTTAAATTTTTAAGTATGTTTTAGATTATGTTCAATAATAAATTATATGAATTTTTTACCGACAAATATTTTTAGTGCACTATTAGATATAACTTTTGAGACAAACGTCATTAACGGGTATAAACTAGTTACATTGAGCGGCACAAGCAAGTTGCACCCAGACCCACGTTTCCCTGATTAAAAAAAAATAAAGTGCGGAAAAACACCACATGTTCTAATAGCAAAAGCTGCATGCTCTCTAAATAAACAAGACCGCAATTAGTTGACTCAATCCACTTTTATGGAGTAACAAAAAAAATCTGGACGCAGCAAGTGCGTTATGGTAGCGAAGTTTCCTAAAAATACTTTTAATGTCAAATATGTATTGTTTTCAAACGTACATATGGTTGGCAGCATAACCTATATAGTAGTAACAATGTGTCACATTTCATTAAAATAGCTTTGTTGTTTCAAAAGGTACTAACATTTTCCGAAAATAAACTTAAACAGTTCCAGAAAACACTGATCCCACTTTCTTGGCCAGCGAACTTCTTCAAGCTATTTACACACCTGCCAAGGTATAATTATTGAGAAACAGCTTTAATACCCAAGTAGAAAAAAAATTTAATGAAATTTTGCAAAAATCTTTTACAAAAATTCACAATTTTTTTGGCCAAAATTGCCTTCAGTAATGTTACACTATATTCTATTTTTCACAAAAATTTGACAACTTTGATTTAGAATAACTGACTAAACATTTATTATTAATTACCACCAATTTACAAAAATGTTACAAAAATGATTTCAACGGAAATACTTAAAACATTTCTGCGAAAACTTTTCAAATTCAGCCGCTATTTGAGAGTGCTGTATACGGCTGCTCTATTTTTTCGACGAGTAATACAAACAAAAAGCTCTCTGAATGCATCATTTCCATAAGGCTCATAAACATGCATTATAATTCATTGGAAAATGCAAACATGCAATAACATAAGGGGTGTTCTATTAAAAACCGAAAGTACGTATCACCAACGAGTTATGGGCCACCTGTGATTATCAATATAATTTTATAAGATACAGCTCAAAACACCCTGTAGTTAACGTATACAATTTTTGCTCGTATCTTGTATATAAACAAAAGTATTGAGTTTTACCCTAGAAATGCGTCACCCTGTATATTTGTAAACAGACAAAAACCGAAATTTACGCCGTATATGGGTTTTAGGGGTTCTAGTTCGCGCTCATTTGAAGAAATGTTTTCAAAATTAAGCTGAGACTTAAGGCTTTGTAAAACACACCTATTACGACATTTCTTCTGCACAATCTGTATTTGTTTCAGATTATTTGTCTGAAAATTGCAAATTTTGAGGTTTCAAATCGCGACTTTGACGTTTATTAAAAAGTTTTCAAGTTAAGAGAATTTAACCGTTGTATGTAATATTCAATTGGTTTTGTTAACCACACAAAATATTTTGTTCTTGTGCTTTTTTTGATCATCACTGGCACCCATTTTTTTTTAAATTTAAATGCCTATACCTTTTTTACTTTGAACGTAGATATCTGAATTTTGGTATGTAGGGTAAGTAGGTTATTTTCAGAGATACAAAAATTTTCCGAAAGAAAATCCAAAATTTACCCGGAAAAAACTAGTCCAATTTTCCTGGCTAACAATCTTATCCAAGCCACTTACAAAAGGAAGGTAACTTCCCAATTTTATCAAAATCGGTCCAACACAGCTATCTTGATTAGTAAATTTTTCGTTTTGTGTTTTCTTTCGGAAAAAAATTATGTCTCTGGAAATAACAAACTAAGAGAGGGCAACCAAATTTCGTACGCGAATTTGTATTTTAAAGAGTGAACCACGTACCGAAACTTAGGTCTATAAGTTTAAAAACAGCAAAGTTATGGGTTTTTAATTTTTAAAAAATTGAGTAGTAGATATCTGAATTTTGGTATGTAGGGTAAGTAGGTTATTTTCAGAGATACAAAAATTTTCCGAAAGAAAATCCAAAATTTACCCGGAAAAAACTAGTCCAATTTTCCTGGCTAACAATCTTATCCAAGCCACTTACAAAAGGAAGGTAACTTCCCAATTTTATCAAAATCGGTCCAACACAGCTATCTTGATTAGTAAATTTTTCGTTTTGTGTTTTCTTTCGGAAAAAAATTATGTCTCTGGAAATAACAAACTAAGAGAGGGCAACCAAATTTCGTACGCGAATTTGTATTTTAAAGAGTGAACCACGTACCGAAACTTAGGTCTATAAGTTTAAAAACAGCAAAGTTATGGGTTTTTAATTTTTAAAAAATTGAGTTTTTCTCAAAACGTCAAAGTCGCGATTTAAAACGTCAAAATTGGCAACATTTAGGCAAAGAACCTGAAACAAATATGGATTATGTAAAGAAAATGTCGCAAGAAAAGTTTTCTGCAAACCCTTAAGCTTCAGCTTCAACCGTCATTGTCCTTCATTTTACTAAAATATTTCCAGAAAATTTATTTCAAATAGACCGTTTCTCTGGTGCTTTGGCGGTAGTTTTGGATAAGTTTATGATTTAACGGTCTATAATTTTTAGCTAATTTTCTTAAAAAAAGATCATTCTTGAGGAGACCGCAACTTTTGAACTTTAAAAAGATTTCTTCAAATGAGCGCAAACTAGGCCCCCTAGAATTCATATCCGAGTTTAGTTTCAGTTTTATCTGTCTACATATAAACAGGGCAACGCATTGTTATTATAGAAGATACAAGAAAGAAAAAGTTGTATACGTTAATTATAGTGTGTCTTGAGCTGCATCTTACGAAATTATCACAGGGTGGCGCATAACTCGTTGTTTTTTATCTACGATTTATTTAAATAGCATAGAAGTACAGGTAACGTCATCTGCCTTCGTCTAATAATGTAGGTATTGCATTACAGAATCTAAAGTGATGTCGAGGATTATTTTAATATTAATTTAGAATAACTTTATTTTTCTTTGATCAAAAGACTTGAAAATTGGTACACAGCTACATCTGCCGATGTGCTTTTAAGTACCTTTGTACTAGTAAATTTTCTTGACGAAAATTCACTAAAAATATGTCGATAATGGATATAGTTGCCCTAAGGAAAGGTGTACGGCAAGAGTGTCCAAATTGTACAGCATCTGAAAAAAGAGACATATATAACCACTAGCAGTCTAAAAGTCAGAAATCTTAAAACCTTTAGGAATCGGGACTGGACCAGCAAATATTTATGACAATTATATATAGAAGAATTCTGGACGCAGCAGGTGCATTATGGTAGTGAATTTTCATTTAAATGTTTTAAATAGCAAATATGTGTTTTTTTTAAAGAAAACAGGCATCAAATTGGGTTACCAGTATAACCTAGATGGTAGAAACAATGTGCCATGTTTCATCCAAATAACTTTATTGTTTGAATATTTACCAAAAATTTTCGAAAATAAACTTTAAAATGTCCCCGAAAAACTAGTTTCCTGGCCAACGAAACTTATCGGTTAATAGCAATTTCAGGTATTCAAATTTGAAGCATTTAATAAAAATTCGCTACCATAAGGCACTGGCTGCGTCTCGAATTTATATTCTTACAAACATGCATTTTAATTTCTTGGTCGAAATTCGATACATTAAAGGTCAGCTAAGATGTGGCACTGACCGGTGAATTCGACTATCTAATTAAAACTAAACATTGTTTACCATATTTGAACTAAGCAGATTTTCCACTTGCGAAAGAATAGTACTCACCAGATTTTATCAAAATCGGCCTATTATTTTTTCAGTTATCGGTGTAACACACACACACACACAATATATATATATATATATATATATATATATATATATATATATATATATATATATATATATATATATATATATATATATATATATATACACATATAAAGTCTGATACTGGCCTCGGATTTGGGTTCCAGGGGTCCTAAGTTGCGCTCATTTGTAGAAATTTGTTTCAAATTAAAGTCGAGATCTCCTCATAAGTGAATTTTTTAAAGAAAATTCACTAAAAATGCAGAGCTCATAGAATCTACAAATTTCATGGAAAGTTTTATAACTCTATACGTACAGCCGTGTGATTTCTCTCTGGATTTGCTTCATATTTTCTCTACAACCGTTTTTGCGATTGTGGCACCGTCAGATACAAAGCACTAAATTATTTTTAAACTCGTGTTTTAAACAATAACTAACATACATACTAGTTTAAATGGATTTTGTAAAAAAGATGTTTGCATATTTAATGTATTCTTATGTTCTGCACTAGTGTTATTTCTTACTAGTTTTTCAATCGAAGCAGAGAAAGTTTGTGCAACATGGCTTACACAATAAAATATTTTATAACCTTTTATTAAAAAAAAAAGATTGAAAACTGGTTAAACGATCATTTTAAAATTTGGTTAACATAATATCCCCCACCCTCCAAACAAAACTGTAGTCTACGGAGGTTAGATACTTTTATTTGTATTTCACTAGAAGTGATATATATTCCCTGTTCCTTTACAAGAGATTAGACTTTAAATCGTATTTTCTAAAGTACGACTTAAAATGATTCGAAATACATTTATAAAAAAAACTTAAAACGTAACTGCCAGGTCTTTTTTAATTAAAATTTACTTTGTGAATGATTAAATATATGACATAATTCAGCTGCTGATATTTTAAGGGAAATGTGTTATTTTTTGAAGGCGCAGATATGCACCGTATTTAGGTTATACAATAAATTAAGTCACTTCTATTTTGGGGGCAAACTGAAATACAAACAGTGCAATAAATAGATATAAATGATTATGGGTAAATCTAAAACAAAAAGGTTAAATTTGCAGACAGCCTTTTACAGACTGCTATTAGTTTGTGTAAGCAGTGTATATATAGTCAGGCATAGAATATGTAGTTATTAGCGGTGATGCGATCAGCGTGAAACGATCTGGAGCGGCGTCGGTGGTGGTGTCTGCTACCTCCCTGGCCAATCAGCGCTGTTGGCGGGTTATGAAGACGTTGGGCGCGCGTTGCTACGCGACCGCGAACACCCCCGCAGCCACCCATGTAACCGCCGCCCCCGAAAACCCTCTGCTGTCCCCACCACCCACCTGCATATGCTTACGCCGCCAGTGCTAGACAAGGACGGACATAACTCGCCTATGCTCTCATCCGATAACCGCCGCCTTGTGAACATGCCGAGCTTTATGTATTTGTGGTTATCCTCTTCTAGTACTCATCTCTTTACGTTTTTGTCCGCAACCTTGCACTTTTTTGTATATTTTCTTCCAATTAACCGTAGCTTTACTACCTAAACTATATTGTTTTAGTTTGAAGCATGTTTTTTAATCAAATATCATGTACTTTGCTACAGTGCTTTATTAAAACTGTTGTCCTTGTCATTTCAAATGTTTATCGATATTCTCATTCACGCAGAAGTGGGGTAGGTATTTAAACGATACACATTCTTTTTTTGCTATTTGTCTTTGTTTATTTAACATCGGTCTATTTCCGCGACTATGGCCAATCACCGGCGCCGGGGAGCAGTTTCATCCCGCTAGCCTGGAAATTTTGCTGATCCCCTGCCTTTCTATTAGGAGGGTCCGCCCGTCCGAAGTGCGGAACGTACAGACATTCAACTTGCTCAAATACAGTGCCGCAACTTTGGGTGATGTTAGGTATGCACTGAAAAAGTGAAAGTATAACACTAGAATCGATCCCAGTACCCTTCGCTTCATTGGCATACGTTCTTACCACCGAACCACCGAGGCTCTAAAGGATACTCGTATCGCATTCAAAACTTAGGTAACAAATTTGGACTAACGGGAGATTCTAAACAGCTTTTATTTTCCAGGTTAAAGAATTTTGGTTTGGTTGCCCCTTATTAGTGAATTTTCTTGGAAAAAATTCACTAATGGGTAGATCCCGACTTTCTAATTTAGAATTTTTTTTCAAATGAGCGTGAACTAGGACCCCTAGAACCCATATCCGGGGTCAGTTTAAATATATATATATATATATATATATATATATATATATATATATATATATATATATATATATATATATATATATATATATATATATATATATATATATATATGAATCATACCGATAATTCAAACAATATTGGGCCGATTTTGATAAAATTTGGCGTGTTCCTTCCCTCTGTAAGTGGCTTGAATAAATACTAGAACTTTTTTATCTATGATTGCTTCAAAACTAAAAACAAAACAATGTTAAGGGTGTAAAATATTATGTGGATAACCCTGTATTAGAGATGACTATGCCCTAAAAGCTGCTTAGTTTCTATCGAGTAAATAGTATTTTTTTATTTAATTATCTGTAAAAGTAAATCATGAAAGTACGGTTGACTATATAAAAATAAAATAAAAACTTGAAGATATAATTATGTTCTTGAGATAAAATTCAATATATACTAATCAAGCACAACTTTATAGTTACGTTAACGAATCAGTAATTTTTTGATAAGATAGTCAATAGACACATGCTAGAGGAGACAATCAGAGTAAGTCTTACCACACAGATGATGGGAAACCGTAAGTATTGAGCTTGACATAATGGTGATGATTGTTTGGAGAACTGGCGTGTTCTTGAATGTTTCACACAACAATACGCTTCGAGATGGCTGACTTAACCGGAAACTCTCTTCCGGAACTATAAATGCAGTTCAAACTTTACCCTAAAACGCTTCTATTCAAAACTCAGTATTTTCGAAGCTATATCTGTATATACTCTGTTATTTGAATATCCTGACAGTTGAATAATTTTGAGGACGCGCTTAGAAAATCAATGTAACCTATAAATATCTGAAATAAATATTTTCACAATAGACCAAAAGTAATTGGTCGTACTTATATTATGCTATCACTTCTAATGATATTCTGCTTGAAGGTGTTTTGGTATTTAGAAACATCAAAATTATTGCAACAAAAGGACACGTTTGACGAACAAATTAAAGGTGTAAACAAACAAGTTACAAAGATAGCCCCCAAGCTTCTTTATAGATAAGAAAATTGTGTTTATTTGCAAAGTATTTGAACATATGCAAATAGTGCTTTAGAATAGAAGTCAATGGTCAAAGTATCCTGAATATGCTTTTTTTTATTTCAAAAAACATCCGACTATATAAATTAGGCTAGACGAAATTAACATCCTCTCAACGACTTCCTTCTGAAAATTTGTCTTTGAGACGTATGAGATTTGATTAAATAGACAATCATCAACAAAACATTATACTTACTTATTTCATGTTTGTAATCTTTTTTCTTTGACGACGGTGTATTTCCGCGAATATGGCCAATAACTGACGCCAGGGATCAGTTTAACCTTATCATTCTAGGTAGGGTAGTGATTACTAACGTGTTCAGCATTACATGGTGCACGGGACAGACGGTTTTACTCTCCCCTCCCAAGGACAAAACGTGCAGACCTTTAACTTGCTCAAACACCCTCGGTTGATGTTAAAATTAACATCAATGTTGAACACGTTAATAATTATATATATATATATATATATATATATATATATATATATATATATATATATATATATATATATATATATATATATATATATATATATATATAAAATACTTGATTCTCGGGTTAACCCGCTAATAGAATTTATTTAAACTCGATGTTTCGGCTCCTGCTTTAGAGCCATTTTCAAGAGGTTGAGGAAATATGAAAGAAAATGAGCTCTAAAGCCAAATATCCTCCCTCCTTAGAGCAGTAGATAAGGGTTGGTTGGATTGTTGTAGCTCGATTAGGGGGCCTCATTCTGCTTACTCCCTAAATCTCACTGAAGGTGGTTTCTAAGGTCTCAGTGTATTCAACCTTAGACCCCAGAAAGATCTTTTTGGGGTAAGAGAAAAGTTGCTTCCTGTAGACGCGACTTAAATGTTCGGAAGGGTTTCCACGGTCATTTCTGTGGAAAATAAAATAAAATAAATAATTCCCCGGTTAAACCGCCTCTAGAATTTATTAAAGCTCGACGTTTTGGCCTCTGTTTTGGAGCCATTTTAAAGACGTTGTTATATATTGAAGTTCATAAACTCCAAGACTTCAATTTGCCTACTATTTTGAGCAAAAGATAAGGGTTGGTTGGGCTGTTGTAGCTGAATTGCGGAGCTTCAATCTGCTTACTCCATAATTCTCACTGCAGATAGATCTAGGATTGAACACACCCATTGACTGTCTGTGAAAACAATACTATTTCTGTTGACTAACAATTTAATGATTACTCATATAATGCGAATGAAGTGTCTATTTTCTGTTAATTAATAGAACAATCATTATAAAAAGTGACAGAATGCTGTGTCTAAGTAGATTAAAGTAAAAAATATACATCTTTTGCCTTTAACTGATTAGGATACGCTGGAAATCTGGTACTCTACTCCTGTGCTCCTGTTGCTTAATGATTCAGAGAAGAAGAGAAGTTGCCGATTAACACCAATTGGGCAGCAATAAGTGTCACTATATACCCAAGCATATTGTAAAACCAAACGGAAAGCGTTTACAACTTTATTTAGTATGAAGTTTGGCAAGCTACGACAACTACAGTCAATTAATAATTGCTAATTGATCTAGGTAGATGTAAAAATCTTGAATATTGCTAGGTCTCCTTGCGATTACTCAAAAGATAATTGTCACATTTTAATGAAATTTGGTAGGCATCTTTTGTTTGTTAATAGCTTAAATAAACCCATTAGCTAGCTCATTAATATTTGTTTTTCTAGAGTTCAAGTTTTGCTTTTGAAACTGATTGTAATCTCCGAAAACAAAAAAGGTCTGGATGCAGCAAGTGCGCTATAGTGTCAACTTTTCATAAGTTTTGTAATATTAACCGTAAGTGAAGAGAAGTATGCAAAAATATAAGTCGTACGAACAAGAATCAGTAGATGTATTTGTGAAGTACGAGCATCCTGGAAAAGGTCCAGTTTTAATAACATTGATAATGACCAATCCAAAATGTGTTATACATTTTTTTAAATCAGTTACTACATCTGTATCTAAATTGTGTCCCTTACATACAATAAAAGTCTATTGAATGTACTCTCTATATGTAAAATAAACTATACATGGTATAACTTAGTTGGTTTCTTGGACTTATTTCGACCCATTTATCTTACATTTTAAAGGTTGCTTTTTATAAACCATACCGTCTATTTTTTCCATCAATTCATAATGAAATGGCACCTCTAGATATAGTTCTAAATACGTTTTACCAGAATAATATTATATAAAAACAAAAAATAAAAGCGATTTCTTAAAAAAACAATGACTTTTAGACTCTTTGATTCATTAAGTGAAATTAAATTCGTTATGGGGTAAAGAGTGAAGAGCAGTAGGATTTATGGCATACAGAAATGGTCATCACTAGCATAACAATGCTTGACTTCACTACACTACAACACTAGTCGATTTATTCCAGACCCCCTTCAAACTCCCCATGAACCAGTCAATATAATCGCAATAACATCATCCCAGCTTCAGTCGACCAAACAAGTATTCCACTAACTCCGTACCTAATCCAAACAATAAAGAAATTCCGGATTATTAATGAAACTTGTCCCAAAATCACAATTTCTTGTAAATATTTACTGCACCCTGCAAATAGTTGGCTAATTATCTCTTACTATTTTAGACTTTAATTCGTAAAGTGGTTGAAATTTATGGGCAATATTTGTTTGGGTTCATTTCCCTTTTATGCGCATAAAAGTATTAGGGTGAAAATTATACCGAGGGGCAAAAAGAGCAACATTTAAATGTCAGGAATGATAACAAAGGTGAGCGGTTGAGACGCTTATGTTTGTTTTTCATATACTGAGAGGTTGTTTTATCCCTAAGAGATTATCTTGTAATACATCAATTTATTCCCAGATATTTTTATAGTAATATAAATATATATATATATATATATATATATATATATATATATATATATATATATATATATATATATATATATATATATATATAAGCATCAGAAAAAACATTTGATATGCGACTGCATGGCTCAGTTCTGCAAGGGGCTCAAATACCTTGAAAGGGTGGTCTCTAGGAAATAAGGTAAAATAGCTCCCAAAAAGTAGTAAATTGTATAAAAAAGTCTGTACTTTTTGGGCAATTATTAGAAGAAAAAACGGTCAGGCACAAAAGACCCATTGGTGTCAGAGCGTTGAGAGGCCAAATGCCTATACTATATGTCATTAAGCAGTATACAAATAATCCAGAGCCTCGGTGGTTCAGGGGCAAGAACTTGTGCCTCTGAACCGAAGGGTACTGGGTTCGGCCCCAGGGTTCTCCTTTTACTTTTTCAGTACAAACTGTAACATTAACATCAACCGAGGTTCTAGCATTGTATTTGAGCAAGTTGAATGTCTGCACGTTCCGCCCTTCGTAGGGGGCGTAAATCCGTCGGTCCCGTGTCCATCCTCCTTACAGAAAGGCAGGCAAAATTTCCAGGAAAGTGAGGTGACACTCCCTGGCGTCGGTGATTGGCCATAGTCGCGAAAATAGGCCGACGTTAAAGAAACAAAACACACACACACACACACACAAATATTCCAGGATCTAATCATTCAGGAAAACGGTTACAAAGCAATTATAAGCCCTTAAAACATTTAAACTACCCATTAGTAGTGCATGCGTCTTCAATGTTTGTCAAAAACCGTACTTAATAGATTTTTGACGTTGAAGAATAAATATTAGTCTGATGGCACTAAAGTCAGAGAATAGGGCATAGGTGATCAATTCAAAACCAATATTAACAATTGTGTGCATCGAAATTAAAGATTTGTGAGCAGTAACGGTGTCTTGCAAAGAATGTCATTTTTGTCCAGTTTAACGCAGTGTTTGTCCACAAGTTTGCAGCATAATTTAGTTAGTAACTCACTGTAGTACACTTCTGTGGAAGTTCTACATTTTACCAGAAAATCTAGCAGAATTATTACATGTTTGTCCCAGAGAACTGAAGCCATTACTTTGCCAGCCGACTTTTAAGCACTAAATTTTTGGGTATTTGGATAAAAGACACGACTCTATGTTCTTGGCTGTTCTTTGGTGTGTCTGCATCATAGTGATGGACCCATGTTTCGTCCATTGTGACAGGGCGACATGAAAAGGGTAAGGTATATTTTGTTTCAAACGGTGGCACATTTTATGCCACATTCTCAAACGAGCGTGCCCCATTTTGCCAAAAGCTTTCTCATTTACAAGTCATGATAAGCAACGTAAAGCACACGTTAATAGAAAATGTACAAATTTTCTACTATACGTGTCGTTTTTTGAAGATAGCAGTTGGTCAAAGCTTAAAAGTAAGGCAGAGCGGGGAATTTAGACATTAAAAGAACAGTTTGTTCATAAACATTTGACTGTAAATATGGCAAAAACTTCATACGTTGCATTATCTTGTAAGAGGATATCCTTTCCAGATTTTTCGTCCTTGCAATTTAGTGACAGTCAGATTTATGCTGCTAACACAATTAGATATTTGGGAGTTGTAATTGGGATGCTCACATCAAACATATTGTGAAGGGGTTTAGGTTGCTTTTGCACAAATTTACGTTTTTAAAGACCATACTAGACGTACAGAGTTTAACGATGGTTTATTTCGCTTTAGTGGAATCACACATTCGGGACCGTCTGCTCAGCTGGGAGGGGCTTACAAGTTGAGAGATCTTAATGTCATGCAAAGAAAAATTATTAAGATAATGTTAAGAAAAGATAACCAATATACATCTGAATATCTATATAGAGAAACTTAATTATTAACTGTGGGAAAACTTTATATCCTACAGGTCCTTATGCTTACCCATATTAGTGTCAGATACTCAGATCAGCCTAGACATAATTATAACACCAGAAAATATTGTAGCGGTGTTCATATACGATTTAATAGTACTACCACTGCACACCGATGTCTTACCTACCTTGGATCACGCCTTGACTGCCAGCTAACGTGAAAGTTTTAGGATAAAAAGGCATTTTAAATAATCACTGCTCGAATATTTGCTGGGTGGCGGTGGGAATGTTTTTGTCAGTCTTGTGGATTTGTGTCGTTGCTGATCGTTGCATTTTTCTCGGTTTGTCGGTTGGGTGGGAAAACTTGTCAACTTTGACCTTGTGATAGAGACCATAATTTTAGAGTGAATATATAAGTTTATTTTGTACAGATTTGAATTCTGTAGTTTTAGTTTACAGTGTGTTGTGTCCTGTTCACTGGTGGTTTTTATAGTTGTGATTTTGTATTGTAGACCTTGTAATTTTGGTTTTTATAATGTGAAAACGCTGACTGCGGTGCTCTGGTTTTCGCTTCGGGGTTGTGTGTGTTTCTTTCTACTAATCTTTTCGCTGTATCTGCTGGGAGATATGTTACTTTCTTGTTTTTCGTAATGTGTGTATGTTGGTGTGTGTGGTGTGTGTTGAGGGTTTCTGTGTTTTTAACGTAATTTTTTAAACGTATATTAGAATTTAGATTAATTGTTTTCTTCGCGATTTTAAAGTGTATTTTAGATTTTAGATTAATTATATATTTTCTTCTACACGTACAGCATTTTATATTCTTTGCGGATGAATATTATTCACTAGTTACCATTTTTCTTGCGTTTATATTAGATTTATATTGAATAAATTATTTATTATTATTATTATTGTTATTTTGTTCTATTCTTTCTACTTGTGGCGCACTCGGTCCCTCACGGAACAAGAGATTTGCATCGCGTTCATTTTTGTCCACCGGATACTATAGCGGTAAACGTAACATTATATTTTGGTATGATTACAGGGATATGACTTTCCTAACGATGTAGGATGTTTCGGGGATCGCTGCTTTCGGCATTGTTTTTAAATGAGCAGTACTAAGTGAAACAACGGTGGTAAGTTTCTGCCAGTCTGGTGTTACAGGCCCATTTGTTGATATGGCCACTGGGATAATCTGCACCTCTCTCAGCCTGTACAAGTCGACCAACTCGACTGCGAGTGGTTGGTACCTTTGTAGCTTCTCACCTATTTTTGAAACAAGGTTGTCGTCGAGCGGCACTGCAATGTCCACCACGAAAGCTTTCCGGTTTCCCTGGTCAATAGGCCATATGTCAGGCCTGTGGCTTTCAACTGCTCTGTCGGTGACTGCCGGGAGGTCCCACAGCAGCCTGACCTGACCCTTTTGAACTACACCTTCAGGCTTCCATTTGTAGTAGGGAGCTTCCGACTCGATAACGCCGTCATGTTTTGCCAAGGCCTGAAGGACGACCATGGCCACGTTGTCATGGCGTTTCTTGTAATCTGACTGGACCAGAGAATCACAAGCACCCGCCACATTCTGAATGGTTTTCGTTTTTTTTACACGGTCGCTGACATCCTGCTGGTACGCGCCCGTGTTAATAACCTGATCTTGAATCGCGCACAGAAATCCCTCTGTTTAAGCAAACAAGCCTGCTATGCTTAACCATTCCGTTGATGCGCGGTCAACGTGAGGTGCCATTAGGCATACGGCGAAGCGTCCATGCAGCTTTATCTCCGCCCAGGCGCGCCGGAGCTCATCCACACTCGAAACAACAGTCAGGACGTGATCTTGATCAGACTGCTTGCGGTCGAAAAAGTCTAACCGTATCTGCTGTCTCTGCACACACTGCACTAGCGGTTGTCTATGCTCCCAGAAGTATTTTCTGAGCCGTGTGCATTCTCTGTCACACATCACCTCCACCGAGAGGAGTCCATTATTATTAATTTTATTATTATTATTATTATTATTAATAATAATAATACTCGCCTTAACCCTCCCATAAAGAAAACCACTCACTTATCCCAAGTATCTCAGATATTTTTATTATTCTTTTGTTACTACTTTATTATATATAAGAGATTTTTTTAAAATTATATAAAAAATAATATTATTGTACATTACAGAGATGTTGGAGCTATAAACGGAAGTTATCTAGTCAATTGATGCTCTAGCCAAAATTCAATTGGCTATAATCTGTCAAGTAGAACGCCTGATGAACAGTAGCCTCATGTCATAAATTCGTTAGGAAAGGGGGTAATATAGTTTTAATATTATACATGGATGTATTTGATAGTGAGAAGTTCTAATACGGTCGTAATGTCCACGAACAAGTCGCAAACACATGCACCACTCTGGCGGGTCTTCACGCTGGGTGAACACTCACCCAGTCTGCAAGCTCCTATGTAGTCTATATATACCTTTATATATAGTGTATATACAAGCAGTGTGCGTAGACCGTGAGATTTATAAATTTATATTTTGACAATTTCATAGTGCAATTTAGGGGAGTTATTTATGATTCGAGTATGATGTAGTGGGTAGAATTTGCGGGACATCGGATTATGTTTGATTGCGTTTCATTAGCTTAATTATACACGGAGATCTGGTTACAATGCAGTGGCTTAGTTAAGCATTTTAATGCCGCTGACAATAGTAAGAAAGTACCAAATCAAAAAGTACATGCATTTATAATTTACTTAATGTCGGTTACCTGCTAGTATGATATACAAACTTGTAAATACATTTTTGCTATAGATTGAAAAGCTTCAAAATATAGCAAAAATGTATTTACAAGTTTGTATATCATACTAGCAGGTAACCTACATTTTATAAAATTAGGTTTTGTCACCGCTACATCCATATCCACAAATTACATATTTATTTAAAAAATCCGCAATTAAATCGAGTTTGAGTCTGCGATTAAAACTGATAATATTAGCCAACAAAGCTGGCCCAATTGACGCAATACACACAAATGCCCATAAAATGCAATAGTTTATAAGGCAGCAGCTTTAACTTCCAAATGCCTTTAAACCCCAAGCGAAGCGGAGTACAAGCTTTAACTTCAAAATGCATCTAAGCATCAACTGAGTTGAATTCATCATATTTCAGAATCTTCTTTAATAATTGTAATCAATAGTTTATGCAAAAGGTAAGCAGTACTTGCCCCTTTCTCTTGAAAAGTATCTATAGAAGTTATTTAGAGCCCGTTAACAGTCATAACCTTGATTTCGTTAACATGTCATAATCTGGTCATAACAAATTACTTCTAAACGTATGCAAACCAAAATTAGTAAAATACATTTAGAAAATCTAATAAAAAACAACAGTTTTGTAATTAATTAAGAGGTTATGAGATGTGAGGAAACGTCAAACTCCCTGTACCGCAGCATTAGCATAATATTATGTCGCGACTATACTCACACCACTGCCGCATGCGCGTAAAAAAATAGGTAGCCTGATTATCATAACAAATTACTTCTAAACGTATGCAAACCAAAATTAGTAAAATACATTTAGAAAATCTAATAAAAAACAACAGTTTCGTAATTAATTAAGAGGTTATGAGATGTGAGGAAACGTCAAACTCCCTGTACCGCAGCATTAGCATAATATTATGTCGCGACTATACTCACACTCTGCCGCATGCGCGTATATATATCTCTCTATGTCTAAAACATAAACTTGAGGCTAAATTTCCGATTTTTTCTTCTTGTTTATGGCGTCTGTTTGTACTTACCTAAATTTCCAATTTGAGATTGACAATGGACAATAAATGACATTACCACACAGTGACAAATGACACCTGAGCTCCAGCAGGAATGCTGTCTAACAACGTTGTCAGATAGAGTAACTTAGGATTGAAGTGATAATATAAAAATCATAAGAAATGGGTAATTCGAAATTTGCACGTATTAGGTACAGCTATGGACTACGGTATTGTTTAACTAACTGATAAAATTAAATTTTATAAAATGTTTTCTTTATTATCATAAGGTGTAAAAATTTGAGATGTTTATATGAAAGGTTTAACTACATGAAACTTCTGAAGATGTGGCAACCCCAGTAAGAAACAACTACATCTTGACATCTGGCAATGATTGTAACTTCCATTACAGTGAGGGATTTTTTAAGTTCTCGGTTGGACACACACGCGCGCCTGCGCTTACGCACGCACACACGCACGTACGCACACTCGCAAACACACACACACGATACCTCTCTATATTCTTATTGAGAAATCATTTAAAAAAAGGTGAATTCATCAAATGGCTTGCAGCCTCGGTTGTCCAGAGGTCAGAACCAGTGCTTCTGGACCCAAGGCTCCGGGTTCGGTTCCCAGTGGAAATATTAAATTATTGTTCAATACATGCCGTAAATCAACATCCACTGAAGATGTGTCATTGTGTTTGAGAAAATTAAATGTCTATGCATCCTGCCATAGTTATAGAAAGAGACCGACGTTAAAGAAACAAAATTACAAAAAATCAAGTCAATTTTTCTCATTTAAAAATAATACCGTCCGAAATTTTCCAGCCACAAGACGAAAAAGTTGGCCGTTGCAAATGCTTAAGCGAATCCTGCGTCCGGCGCAGCTAAACCAAAGCCGCCTTCTAAAGGCGAAAAAGGCTAAAGCTAGTCCCACAAATAAACCAAAAGAACCGAAGAACGGCCAAAAAGACAGAATAAATAATTCACCAAGAGCAGACGTGTCAACTAGGCTGAAAAGGACAGCATTCAATTCTCCTTATAAAGATAAGCTTTAGCTTGCCCTAGCAGCTATGAGCTGATATTTACTCTGCTATTATATTGAGTATCGATATTATATTTGGCAAATATATATTTTTCCTTGTGATTATTTTTAAATGCAGCAATGGGTTCCTGGTTTTGAATGTTAAAACTTCCGGAAGTGTGACATATACACCTGTGTCGTAATGGTTACAACATAATTTAAAACTTTCTGCTTTTCTGGGACAATACGATTTTTTTCACGTTAAATAGTAAATTACATGTTGTGTTGTTAGATCTGAATGCCACCTTCCTATTTGTGCCGACAATCAGTATATGGTTTTAGAAATGTTGCCAAAGTAAATCATTGATACATATTAATATATCGTTTTTTCCGATAATATTAGATGTTGCTTTGAGAAGTTTTTTTATTCTGTGTAGGAGCAGAACGATAACTCAAGAAAAATATTTAAAGATACTGACTATCCTACAAGAAAAAATGAGTAAACAATATCGAGGAAATCTGTCCAAAATTATTCTATTCTTTCAAGACAATGCACCCGCTCACAAATCATGTGCACGACATAGGGTTCCAATTATTTGGAAACTTTTTTATTCACCAGATCTGACTATCACCTCTTCCCTCAGCTAAGAAAAGTTTCAATGGGCGTATTTAAAAAAATATATTCAATTAAGAGGAAATTATTTTGGATTTAAATAAAATATTGTAGGTTTCAAACCTGTTTGCTTCTTTAGTAGACAAAACATTTTCAATTCTCAGAGCATTACATTTTCAGAATAGTTTTCATTATAACTATGTAATAATCCAAATTACTGCGCTGCTTCCATAGAAATGCTAACCACTTTCATTACAGAAACGCTCATTTAGTGCGAAAACCGCCCATAAGCTTAAAAACTTTCTTGTATAAAGACTAACACAATAAATCATTCCTCTGTAGTCGCCAACACCCATGCTGACGTTTGTATTATTAGAGTAGTGAACTCTTGGGTAGGATTATGGTCATTTATCCTTCTTAACGTGTTAAGATTTCGAGCCATACTCCTAAGGAAAGGAGCTGGGACTAGAGCTAGCGGACTTGCTCGTACTTCAAGGCCCAGTTATTACAGTGCCGTGTAAGATTGTAACTGGACTGTAGAAAACACTAGTTAGAGCACTGGGAATTAAATGAACAATGTTTGACCGGAACCGGAGCTTAACCGGATTTCGGCTGGAGTTGTTCGGACTTATCCTTTATCTCGGCCCGCTCCTTACTTAATGCTGATGTCCACAGACCCTTAACTTGAGAAACTACCAGCTCCTCCTTTGCATTAGACAATTACCGCAGTCATTACCGACTACAGAAAGCTACACACTGGCTTTTCTTAACAAGATTTATTGCCGATTTACTCAACGCTACTACGTCCTAATGTTGTTCCACGTCTTATGATCTACAAAAGGGTTTACACACATTTAAACTTAAATCAAATAGGCACATTAAAAATCCTACCCGCTTTTGCTATGATATGTAAGATAAATATAATGTGCGTTATAAATACAGGATAGTATATATTTTTGCGTAAAACCTTTTATAATAACTACCAATTAAAAATGCTATATAACTAAAGAGTCAAGTCATTTTTTACATCACTCTTTTTTGTCTATTTAACAATGAGCAATTTCTGTAAATATGGGCAAGCCAGGAAAGAGTTTGGCCACGTCAACCTGTCGATCTTGCGGAATTTCTGTCTCTTGTAAGAAGGTTACGGATGCTCTACGTGCGCAATATAAAACCGAGTTAAAAAAGATTTTTATTATTAAGTAGTATATATTTAATACATATGTACAGAGATATTTCTTATCTGACTTTACTACTTGTTTTCTTCTCTGCAACCTGTTTCACATCCTACATCAGGCAGGGAAAAATTCTTCTGTCCGATGATGCCATAAAAGACGACACCGGGAAGAAAACAAGCATACCTGAAGTCAGAGAAAAAGTTCTTAAATCTGTATTGGGAATGAATTGGTTTTACACAGCAAAAGCAACACCATTGAATCAATATTATATTAATGTTAAATTGCTGTCGGTGTCTCAAAAAGGTCAAGAAATATCAGAAAAAATATTTTGAAACTTTTATAGGTTTTTCTTTTTAAAACGCCAAAGTCGCAATTTGAAACGTCAAAACTTTTCATTCTTAGACAATCAACCTGAAACGAATACGGGTTATGTAGAAAATATGTCGTAAGAAGTGTATTTTACAAAGCCTTAAGTTTCAGCTTTAACATCCATTGTCCTTCATTTTACAAAAATATTTCCAGAAAATTATTTAGGCTCTTTCTCTGATGGCTTGGTTGGCTCAAAATAAAAACCGAACAGTCGAGATATAAATAATCTTTGACGTGGTATATAATGGTAATGAATAAAAAGTTACGGAAAAATTATATATTTTAGCATAGTATGTCTCAAAAAGTTCTACTGATATAAATTTTTCTTAAATTGCCTCGTCCGTACACAGTCAGACTTTTGTAACAGAATGTATAAAAATGCATTTCTTTTTATAACTTTTGACTGATCACTGCTTTTCTTGTATCAACTTTTATTTATATTGATTAAAAATATTATTACTATTAGGTGCCTTTCATTTTTTTATCATCCTAGCACCTGCACCATTAGGCCTTTTCTGGGGATCTATTTTAATAAATTACTGCTACAGATTACCAAAAAAGGTTTATGCCCAGTTTCACAAACCTTGATTAACTATTTAATGGCCGGTCAGTTAATTAAGGCTTAATACAACCAATTACAGCTTCAAAATATTTACTTGTCACGGAAAAAACCCGAATCATAATCAGTGATTCTGAATCCTTGATTAACTAACCGCCCTTTGAATATTTAATCGAGCTTTGTGAAACTGGGAATTAGTGGTCTATAATATGATAATATATTACCTCAATAAATATTATACCACATATTGCTATTGAAGTATCCAAATTAATGGAAAAGAGCTATTAACAAGTAAAAACTCATTAAAATCTGCTCCCGTAGCGCACTTGTTGTAACATGACTTTTATAATGAATTGTACCCAACTCTAATCAGATGTTCACGTTTCAGTAAACGCAACATGTGTGGGTCTCTGTGTGCTTACTATTTAGATCTCGGTTTCTTATGCTTAAAGTAAATTAATAAAAAATAAAAAACTATTAGAAAATTGATTAATTTTCTAATAATTAAACATCTAGACGCAGCAATTGTATTATCGTAGCGAATTGTTCAAAAATCTTTCTCTTTTTATAACCGAAATTTTCATTAACCTCACCATCATCATTATCTAAAGGTTATATCGCGCTGTTCGAATCGACGGATTAACAGATTTGTCCAAGAGATTCATAACAACTTAGAGTTTTAGATATAGTTCCTAAGTTCTTTAATTTGTGATCAGCTAACAAATTTTTTGAAAGTTCGAAAGTCGTGACCTCTCCGTTAACGATTTTTTCAAAATAAAAATTATACGGGAGCAGGCACACCCAGGCTACATCCCTTTTGACGCAACTAAAATGATGCACTTGATTTTTGTAATCACAGAAGCCTTCGAATATTTACATTTACCATTTATGTGCCAGTTATAAATGCATTATAAAGAGATCAACTTATCTGATAGATGCAATATTGTGGACGAAATAATCGTGATAATAACAAGAATTGTAGATACGTGATTTTTTTTTCAAAGTCATCTAATCCAACCATTATTTTAATTTTATTGTAGTTTATCTTTCAATTATCTAGCTATCTTTGTATATTTTTTCCATATAATAGTTACACTACTGTGAAAATCTGTAACTATAACAAGTTATTTAAAAATATTTCTCTATTTTAGCGACTTTTGATTTGTAGCAGAATATAAATGATGCCCTACAAATGGTCAGATAAAAAGAACTAATTGAATAGGCTACTGAGTGGGGATTCCGGGTACTTTGTCTGCAAATGTATTCGCCAGGGAAACAAAATAACAAGTTCACAACAGCAGCAGCAGATTTAACTAGAGTGGACGGCGCTCTCTTCATTATCTCAGCACAAGCCATTTACCCGTGTTCACCGTTCACCCCTTCAGCCCCATCAGACATCGCCCATTCCATGTCGGAGCTTACTACGCGATCGTTCTGACCTTTACTATATAGGTATACCCTCTAACATCCTCTCTCCTCTCGAGCTACTGCTCCCTATATTTTGTATTATGTGTTCTGTTATTTTAGATCGACCCACAATCCACAATTCCATTGTTTCATTATCAAGAATCTGAATGCCCTCTCATAAATGAAATTAATAGAGAATTCTCTATTGATTTCACTATGGGACAAAAGCGTTTATTAAATTTCATATTGCAAATAGGAAATTCAATTAATATTTCGCATTTCAGTACTGGTCGGTAAAATTTTATCATTTTAATTATGTCCCGTTGGACCTGATGTCGTGTTTGGACATTGTTCATTACCTGTGCATTGTTCGATCATTGGCCTCATGTAATTTCATTGACTCATTGTTACAGCTAAATAAATAGGCCCCAGTGAGCCAGTATGAAACACAAAATTTATATAAAATGTACATGTAATTATTCAATTGAGAGTAAACATTTCATATATTCAATTATTTAGTAAAGCGAATAAATGTTCTAATGGTAGCGACTTTTTATCGAAATGTTTTCCATCAGAAAATTGTTAGTTACAAAGTTGAAAAAAGTCGAAGACGCAGCAAGTGCGTTATGGTAGTGAATTTTCATAAAAATGATCTGGCACAAAATATTTTATTATAACTTTTTTTTCTTGTAACATAGAAATCTAAATTTTGGTGTATAGTTTACTTTTTATATCGTTAACCTACCTACCAAATTTGGTTATCATAGAGTTTTTATTTTTTAAGATAAAAATTTTTTTCAAATGAAAACTCAAAATTTTTCCGGAAAACCTCGTCCGATTTTTCTGATTAACGAACTTATCAAATACATTTACAAAAGGAAGGTACATGCCAAATTTTATCAAAATAGGCCCATTATTCTTTGAGATAAAAATTTTTTTTGAATGAAAATCAAATTTTTCCCGGAAAACCTCGTCCGATTTTCCTGGCTAACAAACTTGTCAAGGCCATTTACAAAAGGAAGGTACATGCCAAATTTTATTAAAATCGGCTTATTGCTTTTTGAGATAAGAATTTTTTTCGAATGAAAACTTAAAATTTTTCCGGAAAACCTCGTTTGATTTTTCTGATTAACGAACTTATCAAATACATTTACAAAAGGAAGGTACATGCCAAATTTTATCAAAATAGGCCCATTATTCTTTGAGATAAAATTTTTTTTGGAATGAAAATCAAATTTTTCCCGGAAAACCTCGTCCGATTTTCCTGGATAACAAACTTGTCAAGGCTATTTACAAAAGGAAGGTACATGCCAAATTTTATTAAAATCGGCTTATTGCTTTTTGAGATAAGAATTTTTTTCGAATGAAAACTCAAAATTTTTCCGGAAAACCTCGTCAGATTTTCCTGACTAACGAACTTATCCAAGCTATTTACAAAAGAAACGTACATGCCAAATTTTATCAAAATCGGCCCATTATTTTTTGAGTTATCGGTGTGATACATATATATATATATATATATATATATATATATATATATATATATATATATATATATATATATATATATATATATATATATATATATATATATATATATATATATATATATATATAAAAACATATAAAAATTGAAACTAACCCCGGATATGGGTTCTAGGGGTCCTAGTTCGCGCTCATTTGCAAAAATTTTTTCAAAATTCAAAAGTCGGGATCTCCCCATTAGTGAATTTTTTCTACGAAAATTCACTAAAAAAGAGATAACCTAAGATAATTATTGGCAGCCCTACGTGTTAAGTTGGCGTGACTGGCTTGATCAAGAAGTAGGTACCTAAATAAATGTGAGGATAATAACATTCTCTTGATAGGTTATTGAGGTAGTTTTATCGAGATGTTGTTTAATCCGTTATTTTAAAGTTGATTCATACATTTATCAGTCATCTACGACAAACAATATAACCATATAAATTTAGCATATTTCATTTTTTTTTTACCGTTAGAAAACGTTCGTAAAGAAAAATTAGCCATCGGAAGACGCAAAACGACCTCTAATTGAGACTTTCTGAAGGTCTGCATTGGACCCACTAGAAGATAAAGTGTCCAGAATTCAGAAACACAGCAACCTACTTTGTATCCCATTCCAATAGGTACTGTGAAGTGTTTAAAATTGTTATAACGGAAGCTCAAAGTAAAACAACGCAAACAGGACACACCTAAGTCTGCTCCTGTTGCAGTAATTTAAAGCAGGAAACATGCCAAAAAAACAAGCTATTTCACTACAGAACCACATAGAGTAAAGTGGAGTCCATTATAATCATATAGATTTAAATGGAAGAGCATTATGAATGTAACGAAGCCAAATAATTCAAGCAAAACTAAGATTCAAAAAATCTACAACCTAGATTAGGGCATTTTTAGTGAAGAAAATTATATACTTCCCTACTGGTACGAGTAACGACCACTAACTTTACTCGCCCCTTCTCATATATATATATATATATATATATATATATATATATATATATATATATATATATATATATATATATATATATGTATGTATATATGTATATCACAAAATATGACGTAAGTTGTTCAAATTACTATTTTTTACAAAAGTATAGGAGAGAATTTCGATAACGAGGCATAAATAAGGGGCAAAGAAAATACCGTTTATAAATTTAGAAATGTCAGTAAAATCAGAATACTTAGAAATGTACACTGTATGTTCTATGATTTTGAAATAAATGGTGACGTTAAAATAAAGCCACATTCAGATCAGGGGTCGTAACAGATTCAATTTTTTTGTAGAACCTGAAAAAGAAAAAAAGTAATATCAAAACCTTATATGACACATAAAGATATGTAAATATCTTTATTTACACCAAAATATAAAAGCAATTTTGTCGGCTATATATATATATATATATATATATATATATATATATATATATATATATATATATATATATATATATATATATATATATATATATATATATATATATATATATAAGTCAACGAAATTGATATCAAGCATAAAATAGTTGTAAGAAAAAGAAAACCATGACTGTACTTAGTACAAAATGTGAGTACAAATAAGCGTTTAAGCGTTCAAGACAATCAATATCAAACGTGAAGTGGCAATGAATTCGGATAAATAACTGTAAAGCATGATTACAAAACGATTGGAAAAATATCAATAGTAGCTTAGTAATTTAGAAAGAATGTTTAGAAAAAAGCAAATTGTTTATTAGTGAAGGAAAATATACTTGATCTTGTTTAATAAAAAAAATTGGTTTGTGGAGGGTTTAAGTACAATTTTGTTTAATTTTAATAATAAGTTGTGACTAGTTTTAATGAAAATGGTTATGTTTAAATAATTAAGATGTATTTAGTTTAAGTGAAAATTTGTCATACAGAATGAGAAAGAGATTTGCAAAGTAAAGCCAAAATGGGGTTAGGAAATAATAATTTTGAACTAGATTGTGAGCTTCCTCTCAGCTAATTCTCGCCATTGTCGTTAAATAAGAAACCTATTTTAGATATAAAAGACTAAAAGCCTGAGGTTGATAGATATGTGCGAGGGTTGAGTGTTAAGTACGGGTACCTCTGAAACGACGGGTACCGGGTTCGAATTCCAGGGGCTCCCTTTCACTTTTTCAGTACATACTGTACAATTAACATCAATCGAGGTTGTGGAATTGTATTTTAAGAAGTTGAATGTCTGCACCTCCCGCCCTTCGGAGGGGGCGTGAAGCCGTCGATACCGTGTCCATGCGATGTTGGGCACGTTTAAAGATCTCTACTCTCCTAACAGAAAGGCAGGCGTTTGGAAAAAAATCCAGGATAGTGATACTGCTCCCTGGCGTCGGTGGTTGGCAATAGTCGCCGAAGTGATTAAAAAACAATCATGTGTGAGATTTTCAACATAAGAGTATGGTTTTACTTTCTTATTGTTTTTTTTTGTAATTTATTCATTATCCTTCTCTAACACACACACACACACACACTTATTATAATTATTTTCTTTTTGGCCATGACATACTTACTTACAGGGCTCATCTAATTCTAACCTTTATTTGCGCTTTAAAATATTCATAAAGCATGTTTATTATAAAGAAAGCTTTTTGGCTTGCCCTCTATTTGCCTGTTAACTTGGAAAATTTTCAGGGCCTATAAATTTGTTTTGCATGAAGCTAGAAGCTTGTGCGCGTGCTATAGTCTCTGTCGACAATAATCACTTACCAAATTTCACTGATTTCTAAAGGTCCAAAAATGCTCCGCAACGGAATCTAGATTTTTTTGTTTCGCCCTTGTGGAATCCTCAGGCCAAACAGATTGCAGAGAACTTATTGTAAAGCCAGTAGAGACACATCTCTACATCTATTTAGCATTGGCGGTTTCACGAGGTTTTGGAAGATGCCATTTATAAATAATCGAATAGTACGAATTTGTGTAGTTCAGAATTTTAAGTAAGTTAGTTCTTCTATGAAAAAATAACAGTTTGAAACTTCAAGAGATACATCTGGACAAATTTAAGCATATATATGACTCATTAAACGGATAAAGGTATTAGTATATCATTTTTAGATAAATTAGGTGAAGTGTACTTACATTAAAACTTATCAGTCAAAATATATAAAGCATTGATTGTCTGGTAATAATTTTATTTTAGAAAACGAATCTGCTTAGAAAGCCACTGAACCATGCTGGTTCGACTCCACC
The DNA here is from genome assembly GCA_964006375.1 of Tillus elongatus. NCBI lineage: Eukaryota > Metazoa > Arthropoda > Insecta > Coleoptera > Cleridae > Tillus > Tillus elongatus. The sequence goes on along the minus strand of OZ023263.1, from coordinate 145,922,905 downwards.
ACTCGACTCTAGATACACGTGATCACTCATCACTCACCCAGCTGACGTCATTGTTCAATGATTAATTGATTAACAGCTTGATTATGAGTTTCCTACGACCTAATCCAATAGAAATTATACGGACGTTGCTCCGCTCTATAGTCTTTGTAATATACTGCTCAGAAAATGAAGCTGTTATTAATTACTTGATTAAAATTGAATTCTACATTGTCATCACATTGCGTCTAGTTTATTGCAGTACACAAGATCAGGCCTTGGAATTGAGAATTTAGGTTTTGGATAGAACAATGTGCAATTCTTATGCGGTACATTAGGCGTTAACAAATTATCTCGTTGAGATTACTCTTATTGGAAAATGGGTAATATAAATTCCAATCCCAACTCCACTCATTAAAAGATCAGCTATAATAACTTTTGTCAAAACGGAAAAGAAACAAATGACCGTTATTAAATAAAGGATTTGTTAAGGTGTATTTGACTTTGACAGGTAAATGGGACTATACGGAGAAGTTGTATATGCTTTTCCAAAGGATTATGTCGATTCATTAATGCTTGGTCAGTGACCTTCAAGGTTTAAAAAATATCAACAGCATAGTTTCCCAAATGTCTGATTTATCAGCAAATTGTGTTAAATTTTGATTTATTGATAGCGGTAAGTCTGAATTATAGTACCTGGTTAAAATAGAGCGACATATTTGATTATTGTCCTCTGTTTAAAATTTGGCTCCAGACAAAATAGATTTTGCTCACTGGATACAATGTTTTTTTATTATTTTTAACTCATTTATTTATTCTACGAATTGGAAATAGAAGCAGGTTAATGGGTAGCCACACAAATATTTATTTGCTAATAGAGAGGTATCGTAGGTGAGGTTTTGCAAAATTGTTTCAAATGAGCGTGAATTTGGGCCTATAGAACCCGAAACCGAAGTCCGTTTGAAATTTTATCCGTTTATATATATATATATATATATATATATATATATATATATATATATATATATATATATATATATATATATATATATATATATATATATATATATATATATATATATATATTTGTGTGGGTATGTATGTATACATCCGAACGATAACTCAAAAAATAATAAACTGATTTGACCTAAACTTGGCACATATCTTTATTTTGTTAAAACAGCGGACGAGTTTGTTAGTCAGCTCGATCGATCCAGTTTTTATAATATAAAAAAAATCTGAAGCAAACTGTGTATCTAAAACATAACCAGTTTATTTTGAAGAAATTTGGTCGGTATGTTGCTCCGGTAAAGGCCTTATTATGTGCCGATATTAATTTTCTAAGTTTATAGCAAATTTAGTTATTCAAATTTGAAGCATTTAATAAAAATTCACTATTTGCTGCGTTCTGAATTTTTGCTAAATGTACATAAAAGCACAAAATAAACATAAAAGTAGTTTAGAAGCAGACACATTAACGTGCTCAAATGAGTACATGATAACAACTCTATAACAATTTTATATAAAAAAATTCGTTAATAGGGTGGTATCGAAAATTTTTTCGATTGAGGGCGAATTTGGGCCCCTAGAACCCGAAACCAAGCTCCGTTTGAATTTTTATATGTTTATATATATATATATATATATATATATATATATATATATATATATATATATATATATATATATATATATATATAACGTTCATTATATATTTTTTTGAGTAGCATTGATTGTCATTTGGTTGGGTAAAATTCATAAGTTAGGGAGAAATATAGTGGACATATGCAATATTATTAGATCAAGAATACAAAGCAATGACAGCAGTAAGTAAACATTTAAATAAGCAAGAGGAGAGCAGAATGCGACTAATCTGGGACATCAACATCTTTTTATTTACTTTGAAAAAGTTCCGTAACGGATGAAAACAAAGTAATTGTCGCAAAAGTTGGATAATACTAAATATTGTTGTGTAGTTTAAATCAATTCTTGGTAAAATTTATAAATTTGAGAGGACCGGTAAAATTTTATTTTATTAGGATGGAGTTCCAGTTTGGTTTTTATGTTTTAAAAAAGTATGTCAAATAATATTTCACCGCTCTTAACTTATTTACTTTTTTAATTTGCTATATAGAATTTTCGATTTAAAAATCTGATCCAACGAAATATTATTTTACTTTAATGTTGTCAATACGTGTGGAAGTATGGTACCAGTGGCAGAAATTGAAAAAAAAATTGCTTCTTTCATAAAAGTGTCAAAACATATAGAAAACATGATGTGGGAATGAAAGTTTTTTTGTCTGTCTGTATGTCTGTGTTAGTAGCCACGATAACTTTAGAAGGAACTAAGATATCGTCTTCAAATTTGGTATACAGTTAGCGCCCAACAAACGAACGGTTCGGATTATTTTTGGGTAAAATCACTATAGGGGGTAGGGTAACACTAGGGGGTGATTTGGTGAAAATTGACATTTTTTCGTTAGAACTCGAGTAATTTAACGTTTTGGAGTTTCTTTATCAGGAAACTTTAAATTTCATTAAAAATTTGGTATTGTGTGCGGAAATGAAATTAGGGGTAAAATGTGTGGGGGTGGAATATCGATAACAGAAGCTTCGATTTTTTTTTGCTAAAACGGCGTAAATCGTATCCAAACATATAGAAACCCTGATCCTGGAACGAAATATTTTTTGTCTGTCGGTCGGTCGATCTGTCAACCTGTACGTCTGTATGTTAGTAGACGCAATGACATTCGAATGAACTGAGATAGAAGTTAAATAGTCAAATTTGGTATACAGTTAGCACCCACAAACGAACGCTAAGAATTGTTTTTGGTTAACATCGCTTCAGGAAGAGTGATCATTCAAAGTCATCTGCATGTCAAACGCTCATGTACAAAAAGCTGTCGCAATTACTCTAGAACCTCGAGTTAAAGATAAATAATGTAAAGCGCAAGGCTCCAGAATTCTTCCCTGGCTATCTAAAGGTTGCCTTACATTCGACATTCACGGTGACATTCAAGGTTAAGTCAAGGCCAACATAATATTTTCGAACGGAAGCCTATAATTCTTTTCACAAAATTCGAAAGAGCAACACATTTCACATTTAGACATGAGCTTTTTAAATCATCTAAAGATCAAACGCTCGTGTATAAAATCTGCCACAATAACCCTGAAAGTTCATGTCGATGAGAAAAGCCTTCAAATTGTCATAACGTGTTGGAGTATGGTAACAATGGCATAATTTTTAAATTATCACAGCTATGTGAAAATATGATTCAATTTACAGTACAATTTTTATTTGAAAAATTTGTACAATTTTACGTATCTCGGAAATATTGTTACACAGCTTTGCTGAGTGATTTTCTGTGCTAAAAATCTGTGTTATACATTCCCGGGAAAAATGTAAAACATGTCTTGTTCATTCTATTTTTAAGTAGTATCCTGTGCAGTAACAAAATTTTTTTTATTTAATAAGATTTGTTCTCTTGACGCTAACAACTACATATATTTTGGATGATGCGAGGTTAGAGTAGATGGTATATATCATACTTATTATTTTAACCAGACAGTTTTTCCTAAATATACTCTTGAAGCCACCCTCTTATCAGCTATGGAGCTGTGCCGTTTGGTCTTATCAATTGTCCCCTTGTTTTACCAAAATTTAATTTGACATCATTGTCGCATAAACAGATATGTTGCCTAGAACTTCCAAGTGGTGTGTTTTTCTTTTTACCGCCTAGTAAAATATTGGCCAATTGACAACGCCCTCGTAATAGCCTTTTCAAAGTACACCTGCATAAAAATAAAGACAAATTTTTGACACAGTCAACAGCAGTCCGATTTTAACAAAATTTTTAAATTCAAAGATCTATATCGTACGAACAGATAAAGCAGCAATATGATGTGTATATATTAGTCAAATCAGAAATCAGATTCAGATTTAAAAAAACAATTGGTATACAGGATGTTTTTTTAAAACTATATCATATGTCTGGTTTGCCTCACAAAAACGCGTTGCTGAAATCTGGCTCAAATCAAAAGAAAATGCTTTAAACCTTGTAAAATATTAATGTTTTCTTTGAACAAACAAAAAATAGAAATCTGAAGTGGTAAAAATATTATGTAAATCACTACGTAAAAATAATGCAGCTACATTTACCATAACATTATTTCTTATTTATGTCAACTAATATTTTGTGCCAAGACAATTATCTATTTAAAATGGCTACTTGCATTTGATAACTAAGTAGGAATATTTGCTAAAGTTTTGATCTTAGGTAAGAACAAAGAATTGTGGTATGTATTAACAATTCTGGTAGGTATCGTTCTGTGTGAAATTTTGGTTACTGAAAGAAGACTTGAACAAGAATGGCGTAAATAAAAATAAATTTGCACGTTAGAAGCTTCTAATAAATGAATGATCAAACAAATCTACTGTAATATTTCTAGGCATTCCTTGTTATTTTAGAAACGGTAAATGTAAAAACTTTATTTTAAGGATAAGAAACACACTTTTTTATTTTTCTATTGCCCAACAGTTTTATTTCAACCTATATTTGTCACCCTACATGGCTGTTGGTTTATACTTTTATAAATCATGTGTTGTGCATATAATTGTAATCTGACAGAAAGTATTTTATTTATAATATGTGTGTTAATGATTGCTAGTAACGCGATTTTCCATGTCTATATTTATACTCATTTTCTGTTTTGTTGTAGATGAAAATAGAGATCTAAACGGACATCCGGAGGATGACCTGAAAAGACAGAGATCGCAATATAATGGAGATCAGCTGTATTCAAATGTAAGTAAATTGCACTCATTAAAACTGAATTAAATTTAATTGATGCGGTATGTTTACCTTCTAGTATATAGTAGATAATATAATATTATTGTAGGTTATAACATATTTTCTGCCGGTTTCACGGAATCTCTCCGTATATTTGTGGCGTGTGTAATGGCTTTCGCGATAATGAGTTATAAATTCATAATATATCTTGCGGTACATAATTAGTATGTTACGGAATGTGTAGAATATTAAGGCATTTTATTAAACACCTTTCAGATTTTTGGAAAATTATCTATAAATTTTACAAATCTACTGGTTGAGCTGCCCAACTTACTTTATTTAATAGCCATTTTTTTTACAGGGGAGGTTCTGCTTTATATGCACTTTGACGAGCGAAACCTGCAAACATTTAAGTTATTCGGATATAACGCCACAGCTTTGGGAGATTATATTATGTTGCAATTTATTTAGCTGGACTATATTTTTTAATGTAGGACAACGGGTTAAATGTGGGCCATAACCGGGAATCTAGAAGACTAGCTTGCTCGATACAGAGCTAAATATGCTTTTACTAGCGATTTAAGTGGTGTACACAGTAAATATGCTAGATACATATAAAACTTTTATAGCTCATCGGCAAAAGGACCTGCCAGTAATTTAAAAACTTAAGTTTTGGTACACATTTCAGTCGTTAACCAAACAAGCTTAACTTTAATATCTTCAGTAATATTAAATCTTTTGCAAACGAGTACCTAATTTATTCCGGAACAACTGTTTCGGTTAGACTGATCAACTAACTAAAGCTATTTGCGAAAGGATGATAAGTGAAGCGAGTCTTGGATATGGATTCAGCGAGACTCTAGTTCGCGGTCATTTGGAGAAACTTTTTTAAAGTCTTATAGAAGTGATCTCGACCAAAGCGATTGTTTTCTACAAAGACTCACTAAAAATATATCTTTTGGCAAACTAAGTCACATTTCTAATGATAAAGCTTAAAACTGAAACCAGCATTAGACATTTAACAAACTCTGGGGTCTGTTTTCTACAATCTAGCTTTTTTCAATAATGTGGTTCATTTTACAGTTGTTTGAATATGATCTGGTTTAACATGCAAAAATTATACGTACTTGTAAAATCAATATATCACTAAGTGCATTACAAAGCACACAGTTCCTCATACATTAAAAATACAACTGAATGACTAACCTCCCTATAAAGTAATGTTGCAAATAAAATTAATTTGTATAAAACTTGTGGCTGTTTATTTGCTCAAGTAAATCGTGTACTTTGCAAACGGTCACCTTGTAGGAAAAGTATAAAATCTTCGTTTTTTTTTAAAAAAAACAATTAATAAATAAATAAAAGCTCAGAAAAAATAAATAGACAATATCTAATAGAGAAGGACTACCTTTTTAGTTTTCTGGGAATTCTGATACGGCCAAAAAATTTAGCCGAATACTTTTTGCGTACAAATTTCAAAACGAATGTAATATAATTGTATAACTATGTATCTATTAAATATTAAATATACCTGCGATGTGTATACATTTTTGAAAACTGGCTGACGCACATTCTAAGCTACAGGGGCCCTCTTGTGGTTTCGTATGTACTGCATTTCTCAGAATCACTACTTTTGTGTTTGTTTGCATTATTTATAACGCGAATTACACCAATTACTTGAAGAAAAACCCATAAACAGAAAGAGACCCGATCGAACCCCTATAAAGGCTATTGAATTTGACGAAGGAGACAAAACTCTACAGTGTGCCCTAGGGAGTCGTATAGGAGAGCACCACAACAGATTCTAAGGGTCGCGGTGACCAAATCCATATTGCCAACTCTTCCCTTAAATTTAGTGTAGTCAAATTTATAATAAAACAAATGTTTTATACAATTTTTTTGTCTCTCCTTTACAGCTGTGGTCTAGTAAATGGAGTATTAAAGACGAACATAAACTGTTATCGGAGCTAGGTGGTGCGGGTGGTGCAGGCGCTACTGGACCAAGCGGGTACTACGATACTCATGCTGGTTTTCCTGGTGGCATAGGTCCTGTGAGCTCGGCACCGGATATATACGATACCATCAATACCATGAGCCAAGCAACGTCGCAAAATATCTACACTCCACCACTAGCAGGGACACTAGGTGAGATATGCTTAAATCTTTTATGTAGATTTTTTGGCTTTATTAGGTTCTTTAAATCTCAATTGGTCTCAAAGAAACAGTTAAATAAAGACAAATGTATTTACTGATATAAAATTTGTCGGTAAAGGGTTACCAATGTTGTTGCAATTATTGATGTTTACCATTTTTCATACGGTTGAGCTGTCTGAGTTTTGTGATTCATTTTATTCATTTAGTTTATATTTTATGTCTAGTTCTGTCATATGAAAAACTATTCAAATGCATAATTGCTTTTGTAACTCTATTTAATATGTACAACTAATTTATTGACCTTTTGGATTAACTTATTGCCAAAGCCCAAAAGAGTTTTGCATTTTCTATAAATCTTCCAGCTGCCCCTCTGCTACCGTGGCAAAGAGCAAACTCTAGAAAGCAACTTCGGCAATTTTTTACCTCTAGGGGGTAAAAATCCACCAAATCGCTAAAGAAGTAACGTTTATATGTTTAAGCAACTTTCGTTGAAAAAAACATACTCACTTCATCATAATATAAAATGGATAAATGTAAAAGTCTATTTAAAGTTAACCTAAGTATAAAAGGTCCAATTTTACACTTGTGGCAAGTATTAAACACTGCCAAAGTTAAAACACCATATTCTTAACACTTTATAAAAAGAATAAGTTACTGAAATACACGTGTACTCTTCTATACTCTGAGAAGGTTCTAACGGGTTGCATACCCATTCTCTCATTTGGTATGAAATTGTGGTTCTGTTTTCTTATTTACTCAAATTCAATCACAGATATTTCTGGATAATAGTTTTCTTTTATTGCTATGTTTTATTTTCGCCTAGTTTTTTAGGGTTTAATGGTATTTATGCTCCATGCTATTTACATTGATTAAATAATAAAAGTTTTTTTTTCCATAGCAGCACCCAGCTTAATTCACAATTTCAAAACTCTTGGCGGAGCTTCACAAGATACACTTCAATAAACTCAAAAATAATGTTTCCATCTCACAATCATTTTAGATTATCAGTGATGATTGTGAGACCGAAACACCGTGCTTAAGCTTAACAAAGTAGATCATGTGAAATTCTATCGAATTTTTCTTATTTTCGCTTAAATTATTTACATCGCTGCTTTTATAAGCAGGTACAATTGTATATTGTAGCCTTATTTAAAACTATGTATTTTAGACCAAATGTGATTTAAAGCAGTAGCACCAATCTGTATTTAGTAGAGAATTTTTTTTCCAAAACCTATTTTATTATCACGTTGTCAACGTTGAAAAATAAATATACAATAAAAATACTAACTTATAATAAGTAAGACATATTAAAAATAGTAATAACACAATAGTAAAAAGTCGGTGGTGGGCTACATAAAACGATGTGAATTATTTTTTAAAGAAGGATGTTATGTGATATCCAGGCCCTGGTTCATTAACCCCATTAGCACCAATCACTATGCATGAAATGAAAATCGAAACCTCCAGGCTACTGGATCCTGCCATGTCCCCTTATCATTCAGGTGAGAGTCACTCATGTCAAATTAAAATACAAGTAAATATAAGTATACGCTTGGGAAAGTGATGGGTAACATGGTTTTTATTAAAGATAGCTTATAAGCGGCATTTGGTTTCTTGATCACGTCTTTGGCGCGAAAGAACACGCTCTTAAAAGATTATTTAAATTTTTCATTAAAACACCTAGAACTAATTTTAGTTAAGGAAAAAAATACACTCTTAAAATAAATAAGTAGAATAACTTGAAACAGAATTGACATGCTTTTGCCAACTAAGTGGGCGCCATCAAATGACTAATTAATTGAGGTGTTATAATCAATTGGTTTTTTAGAAGTGCACATATTATTGGCTGCCACTGATACAAAACATCGTACAAAGTCTGAAAGAATGATAATAGTAATAGGAAAGCAAAAGTGAACCTGGCCAATTACCTAGAATAACACTATGAAAAACGTATTTTTGGAATAATAAGGTCTTTGGAAAGCTGGAGTAAAAAATAATTATCCACAGAACTGGTAAAGGGATGAGAGATGAACTGAATATCAACGTTAAACAAAATGTGATTTTACAACATCAGACAAACAATCTGAGACGTGTAAAGACGATATTCCAGGAGGAGCAAAATCGTAAGTAGAGAAAGAACTCTTACATGGACAATGTGTGGGTAGAATCTCCAGATACACCATTGGTAAATTCACAACCCATAAATGGTTGACATTCAGCAACATTAAAGCAGAAACAGAAGCTCCTATTATTGCCGCCCAAGATCAAGCTTTGGGTATACTAAAAATTTCTGTTATACTGGGGAAAATTTAATTGAAAAAGATGTTTCGTATGAGATACTGTGTAACTTGGGTTAATAATAAATTATTAATAAAAAAATTAATAATATTATTTACCACAAACGCAGTGTTACTTAGGTAATAAAATAATATTCAACGCAAGTGCTTTTAAATATGTAACCAACATCATACTAAATTCAGTTGTAACGCAGCATAACAAATTTTATTAAAATATCAACGGAAAGTTCTTATTTGACAGCTTTTTTCCCGGCAAGTACATTGAGTCGTGACATTTGAAGTACCCTGTATGTTTAGTGCCCCTCAAACCTTACGGTTCAGTAAGACGAATCGCATGACAGAAGATTAAGAGAGAGCATCCAAAACCCAGGAAATCCCTGCTTTGACAACAGAAATATTTTGTTACCTAAATGTCACATCATTAAACTGCTTTGATAACAGCAATATTCTGTTACATAAATGTCACAGCATTCA